>CM034537.1:61070973-61246120 GCA_020002185.1 Paraescarpia echinospica
ACACCACGCACACACTATGCACACACCACACACACACACACACTACACACACCACACACACACCACACAAACACACCACACACACAACCCACGCACACACGATGCACACACCACGCACACACACACGCACACCACACCACACACACATACACACAATACACCACACACACAACCCACACACACCACACCACATACACACCACACACACCACACACACACACCACACACACCACACACACACCACACACACACACCACACACACACACCACGCACCACACACACAACCCACGCACACACTATGCACACACCACACACACACACACTACACACACACATACACACCACACCACACACACAACCCACACACACCACACCACATACACACCACACACACACACACCACACACACACACCACACACACACACCACACACACACACCACACACACACACACCACGCACCACACACAACCCACGCACACACTATGCACACACCACACACACACACTACACACACCACACACACACCACACAAACACACCACACACACAACCCACGCACACACGATGCACATACCATGCACACACACACGCACACCACACCACACCCCACACCACACGCACACAACCCACGCACACACCACGCACATGCGCACACGCACACACACATGGAGACTCATGAGTGCACATACATGCACGCACACACATCTATATACAAAAACTTGTGTGATAGTAGCAAGATGATTCAAACCAGATTTTCTCAAAATTTTAGATTTGAGGGTCCGCCTCTCTAAGCACTGGTACTAATCTCAACCACAATATTTATAGGGAACTGTGTTGTCTAAAAATAAACCGAGTGTCTAAAGAAGAATACTCTTACTTTTCAGTTATTTAAAAAACAATCACTTGTATTGTCTATATCAATGTGACACGTTTTATTAATTGTATTGTAAAGTAATGAAAAGTGATTGAAAACAATAATCAACAACACGGCAAAGCAGACATAATAGGACAGAGACTGACAACTGACAGAGTAATAAATGGAGAGCTTCAAAACTGAAAATAAATTAAAAGTATGGCAACAAAGTAACATTTGCCAAAAAATTACAGTTCTGATGAACATCAGTCCTCATTTTTACATAGGATAATAAATAAATGGGAACATGCATGCGTAAATGCTAACAGCGCGAAGTAGATAACTTGTTGGACTCTTGATAAGCTAACATTAAAAGCCTCCTGTCCACGTGTCATCTAGAGTTAGTTGTCATACATATGATGAAGTACATAAGATGACAACGTAATAGGCTAATTACAAATGACACAAGATGAGAGGAAATGAGAGTTTGTCATGTTTGCACAAGAAGCTGACAACCAGGAAATGATGATATCAGACATGGAGGCACAATGTCATTGCTAGTCACACAAGCTAACACATGCTGGAATGTCCCTCACAAAGGTGATAAGACATTACCAGTCTGTCAAAGAACGTGCCAAAATGTGCTGGTCTGGTGTGATGTTAATGCTATTTCTAGACAATTGAGACCACAACACAGGTTCCTTGACTTTTGTGTGCAAATGCAACTGTATTGTTCAATGTTTTCGTTCCTTACGTTTCAGACTAATTTAATGAAAAAGAAAACCTGCCAAGTATTCACGATGATAGGCCAGTTAGTTAGTGCATATTTCTTTATTTAGCTATGGTGAAATTATCAAACTATAAAATTAATTATGACTATATATTGGCTCGAAATAGTTATAGGATCCAAGTCAGGAAATGATGTAGCTATAGCTTCATCAATGTTTGTCGAGCTCGAACTCTCGGCCGGTTTGTTTACATGACAAGTTCACCACTTTTCATGCAAGTGCTTGTGTCAATGAATCAGCTAAAAGGATGGCTAAAGCCTAATCTAGCCAGAGACAGTTGTCGATCATGAGTACGCATTTGGGAAAGGTTACAGTTCTACGGACAAATGTGATGTATGTTTTGTGTTTGGTGGTCATCATTGAGACCACCAAGGTCAACAGTTTGGTGTTAAAGTTCGGTCGGGCAATTGGCTTTACAAGCTACCGGATGCAATGGCCAAATAATTTATTCAGATGATTAAAAAATATGCATTTAAATTAAACCTGCTGCACACTTTACATGAATTATTAACACATCTGGACAAAAAAGAACTGAATTTGCATTGGTATAAAGAGCTGGGGAAACAGCTTTAATTATGACATTTCTGCAGTGATGTCTTTCTGGGCTCTGCATTGGTTAGTACCTACTACAGTGAATTCCAGATAAAGAATTATCTGTGTATGAGGATCTATTGGCATTCGTATAATCATTGAGGCAGCCGTCAAAACGTTTAGCAAGAAGCACAACCAGTGCAAGGATTGCTTTGACAATATATTCCAATGAAAACTTACCAGTGATTGAGATGAATACAGAATACATGTTTGGACCAGGAAGGTAAACCCAATTGTCCACAAGACAGCATATTTATACTTAAAACGACCTTGTATGTTCCATTATTAATCAGAATCATTAGCCAGGGCCCAGGGATGTAACACTAACACTACTATTAGAAGCCTTGATGGAATAAACCATGCGAACACGTTGAACATCAAATGCCAATTCCAGGAATTAGCAGTAAGATATGTCTGCCTCTGGAATACTGAGTGTTCAGTATTTGAATGTTTTGTTTACCTTGAAAACCTTTTATGGGTGCAACAACACAATGTTTCAAGCATAAACTGAATTTGGGGGAGAGTATACCTTCAATATAATATAATATTACAAACATTCTATTAAAATTAAGAAACAGACAAAGTTGGTTAAGAAAGCAATATCCACATAGAATGTAGGGGAAATAGACCTAGATACCACACAAATCAATAATTGACAGGAAATAGGCAAGGTTTGGAACTGAAAATCCCTGAACCACATGATGTGGTTCAGGGTTGGGGAAGCTTGATAATATGGTTTCACAAATAAGGTGTTTTATACAAGTCATCACGTCTTACTAAATAAAAATGCTTCATTGTCGTAGATTTGCTAGGAGCTCAGAGATGCCAGATGGCTGTTTTCATGAATAGGCCAGAAAGTGTATAACAAGTTTCTATTTACAGATCACAAAAAGGCCCAAATTCCATGATTTTATTACTAGTTTTTTACCCTTTTATGGGACCTGAATGGAATTACAAGACACTTGAGAGTTGATATCTGGTTGGTTATCTTACAAGACAAACTAAGTACTGCTTCCTTCATCAATCCAACATGAAAGCAAGACTGCCTCTATAATGACGACAAGCCTGGACACTACAATGAGACAAAACCGCCCACTCTAGGCCGAGCAAGGCAATTGCAGCATGCTCATCGAATCACTGGCATGTCAATGCATTTAAATGCAAATGTAAATGTTTTCATTCATTCAAACATATACATGTTTTCCAGGATCACACATAACGGAAATGTTCTAGAGTCACATTCAAATGTAAATGCAAATCTTTTGTGGTTGCATTCAGTAAGACATTTGAATTAATTTAGGAAGGTTTGCCTACATACCTTAAATTTGTGTTGTAGTTTGAACAAAATCAGAGACAATCTAAAAAAAACGATTCAGGCGCTGATTATAACCGCTGCCAAAAACATGCTCTGTCACTGGATTATTCTGGAGTAAGTGCTGTCTAGGCAAATACTGGCTGCTATATAATACTGACACTTTATGACATATTGTTTATTTATTACATTGCATACATACATAAAGTTTAGGGTCATATTTAAATGTGTTTAGGTGAAATATAATTTCTTAAATAGAACTTTCTATTCCTCATTTATTAAAATATATTAATATAATGTTCTTCCATGTGGAGTACTGAGGTGTAATGACTAGGGCTTTGAAGTCTCAATTAAGACATTCCGGGTTTGAATCCTAGAGCTGCTGTTTCAAACCCTGGGTATGTTCTTTTGCTCCATGTTGCTCCAGTTCACTCAACTAGATATATGGTAGATATTTGTGTACGAATAGTCATCACGTATTAATTGCAGTGTTCGTGGCTGAATACTTCCCAGATAAGTTTAGACGGTGTTCGACTGAACAGATTTGCCAGGGAGTAAAGTGGGCTGGATACTGCATTATATAAGAACATGTTTTCAACACTACAATAAATATGCTGAATGTAAATTATATAATTATACTGCACACAAATTCCATTTAAAGCCGCTTCCTCTGCTGGTTTTGTCCATCGCAAATTTGATGTCTAAATACACTGTATGTTTTGTATGAATAACTTAAATAATATCCATAGTCAGCCTAATACAAATGTACTTACATTTTTTTAAATGGTGGAAAAAGTTGACTTTTGTTGTTACATGTGGTAATCTGCTAAGGTCAATTCCCGGGCTGATAATTGGTCTTTAAATGACAGAATTTGTGAGCCACCTGGTTTTTGAGAGAGCAAGGTCAAAGGAACATTGACAACACTGAATCATGTTCATAATCATACCACACCCGTCATTTATGAATACTCTGGGAAACCATCTTCTGCATCAGTGTGCAAGTAGCACCATCTACATTTTGTCTAGTAAAGTCTAATGAAACAGACCAAGAAAGAAAATGTCTACAGGCTGTACATTCAAGCAAACACACATGTACCCACTTTGCACAGGTCATCCTTTGATTCTGCCACATGCAGCCTCCGAATAGATGCTGCCAAACCATAGGTGTGCTGCTCGCTAATTATCTTGCATCGCTCGTCAGTGAAGTACAGGTATTAATCACTCAAACTCATCCAGGTATTCAGGTAAGGTCTGCCTAGTTCGACGTTCACGTACAACTGTCAGGACTCGTGCTAATGTCCAAGAAGTCAACTGGATGCAACATCAACATATTCAGGTAGCCCACAACGACCACTTAATTAGAGAAATTAATAAGCATGACAGGTATTCAGCAGTGCTCTGCTGCGTGAGATTGAGTGGCACTGACTGAGGCACGAATTAACTAGCACTGCAGCAAGATTACTCCAATGTCTCTGTTGCTACTTAGGACTCTAGGAGAGAACCGTGGCTCAATAGCTCAAGGGGGTCACTGACTCACAGGCATGGTATTAATGTGTAGTTCTGTTACTCAAGAAATTGTGGTTTTTGTGTCTGAATATTAAAACCGACTTTCTAGGTCTGTCAAAGTGCTACATAGTTTCTAACTTGCTAACAACCCCCCAGAAAGGGTTACTAACTTTTACTGTAAGGTGACAAGTTGGATGATAAGGATGGTGACAAGAAGAGTAGCAAGGAGGGTGACGAGTAGGGTGACAAGAAGGGAGGCAAGGAGGATGACGAGTAGGGTGACAAGAAGTGTGAGGAGGTGGATGACAAGATGGGTGGAAAGTAGGGTGACGAGTAGGGTGACAATAAGGGTGGCAAGGAGGGTGACGAGTAGGGTGACAAGAAGGGTGGCGAGGAGGGTAACAAGAACAGTGGAAAGGAGGGTGACGAGTAGGGTGGCAAGGAGGATGAGGAGGTGGGTGATAAGAAGGGTGGCAAGGAGGGTGACAAGTAGGGTGACAAGAATGGTGGAAAGGAGGGTGACGAGTAGGGTGACAGGAAGGGTGACAAGTAGGGTGACGAGAAGGGTGGAAAGGAGGGTGAAGGGTAGGGTGAAAATAAAGGTGACAAGTAGGGTGACGAGTGGGGTAACAAGAAGGGTGGAAAGGATGGTGGCGAGTAGGGTGACAAGAAGGGTGGAAAGGAGGGTGACGGGTAGGGTGACAAGAATGGTGGAAAGGAGGGTGGCGAGTACAATGACAAGAAGGGTGGCAAGGTGGGTTACGAGTAGGATGACAAGAAGGGTGGCAAGGAGGGTGATGAGTTGGGTGACAAGAAGGGTGGCAAGGAGGGTGACGAGTACAATGACAAGAAGGGTGACAAGGAGGGTGACGAGTAGGGTGACAAGAAGGGTGGCAAGGAGGGTGTCCCAGTACATCAAAGGAATTGTCCACCCATAAAGAGCAGGTCATTACTTGTGTTGATGTGACATCCCCAGGTGTTGACACACTGGGTAAATATTTCTACAGGACACAATGTCAACTCACCAGGGCAGGTAAAGTATCCAAGTAAACTGTCACACCACAGCACACAGCAGACACCGACACACACTTCTAATGTCACCCTGCACACTATACCACTGCCACCACACCACACCACACTGACTGAACACAAACTAATGCCCTGCCTACGCTGATGACTAGTTTACCACATAACAGTGGAGTCTTTATGTTCATGAACTCTGAGGCATGGTCTGTCCCCTGGCAGGATGCCATGATTTAACACTTGGACCCCTAGTTGTCCTGGGATGACATGAGATATAATCAGTGTATGATGAACAGTACAAAGAATGTGATATATTGCTACAGAATTATTGAGTATTATTTACGTCGACCTCAAGCCGTGTTATTATTGGCCAATGCAATTGAAGAATCTAGTTGCATCTTAATTAGCATGTACACACTTGCGACTAGCAGTTGAGTTGCTTTACTGGGGCGCGTACACTGACGATGCATTGTACTCCCGATTTATTTTTCGAATTGGATACGATGCCCTTAATTTGCATCATAACAAGTCGCCCAAGTTGAAGTCGTAGTTGCGTTACTGGCGTACAGTGACGACAACATTCGTAGGATGTCTCCCGATATCTTCCGACAGTTGAGTTATCCAAAAATGGTAAACTAGTCGTCAGTGTACGCCGGGCATAACAGTATCCACATACTAGTGCCACACTTACTAGTGCCACAGTTACTAGTGCCACACTTACTAGTGTCACACTTACTAGTGCAGCAGTAACCACAAACTAGAGTAATATTTCTCAAGATTGTATACTCTGGTTACTAGCGACCAGTGAATGCAGCTCTCTGAGCAGGACTAGAGACAGGATACCATGCTGTAAGAACCTAATTTTTGTACAAACTGGTGCACAAATCATAAACTATGAAAGCATACTTGTCACTGGTTAAAAACAATTATAATCGAACATAGAAAGCATCGCATTTGTTTAAATCACCAGAAAGACACAACTACATACATGTACTAACAAATGATTCATGTTTGACAAAATTAACTGATCATTTTAATTGCTAAAAACCACAGTTGTCTGAAGTGTTCCTAGTACCTTGGATCTGCTTACCTTGCTCAAGAAATTATCACCTGCTTTGGCAAATTTCCAACTCAAAACAACCTTCAAGTGTGTGGACTAATCTGTGCCTATTAGATCTTTGTTTCAGTCGAAGACTACTTTGGCACAATTCCTATCAATCTTCTAGAAAACAGACTTCAGCTTAAGTTGAGCCATGGGAAACCGCCCCTATATATTGCCACATATTTATCAGATAATGCCAAGATAAACTGACCAAACAATTACATCCCTACTCATGTATATATATATGGATTAGATCGAGAGATAGATAGGTGGCTTATATGGCCATATTGATACAACCGCTCTACACATAACATCACCTGCCATTGTTGATACACTGCCTGGCACATAATCTCTCACTAGCGGCCTATGGGGGGACATGAATGAGTGATTGTTCTGACACGGTTCCTGACCACATTCATTGTGGCAGCACCGCTGGTTTATTACAAACGGTGCCAACAGGTATTTTCTTATCTCATGAGGTGTTAAACTATAAAATAATGTTAGCCAGAAATAGTGGCTACTTTTTCTTGTGACTTTTGTAGCGAAAGAGAGTCTTAGGTGTGTAATGTGTATGCTAGTATTGTCTCCTTCGCTGGGGTGGGGGGTGGGGGTGGGGGTTGGGGGGTGGGGGGTTGGAGGAGCAGACTGTGAATAATAATAAAAGTACTTATATTGCACACAATAAATCAAAATTGCTATCAGGCACTTTAAATACACACATAGTAGTATTTTACATAAAAAATACTAACAAAAGAAACATTTTAACAAATTATGTAACACTACATTAAATACAATTAGTAATACAAGAAAAAGTATTTAAAATAAAACTGAATCCCAGGGGGACAGTTTATTGGCAGTTTTAGATGCTCATCCAGGACTGCCTCCAAGGGATTGTGTACGGGGAGCTTTGGGTGTTCCCTGAACTGAATCTCTTAAGGGATAACACAGGAAACTCTTGGGTGTCTCTGAGATGTGAATTTCATGGAAACACCCATTGAAGACAACCTTGCGATCACCAGTATCAGCTATAAACGCATTGCAGTCTAGCCGGCACTGTATCTATCACAAAGGTCTACAGGGAACGCCCACAAGAAATAAGATCGGATAAATTTGAATAAGGCCGTATTATAATCTAATAAATTGATAAGTCGGTCACTGGTGGGTTGACTCTGGGGGCCCCAGTGAGAGAAACATTTCTGGGACATGTCAAACGGACGGGATTAATGCTCACCATGTATATAAATATCTCAAAGACGCAGTAAGTGACGCAGAAGACACCCACTTACGTGACAACATGTAACACATTGACGCAGTCCTACTCCTAGAATGGCGCTATATTTAGCCCACTTGTGTAGGTAGCATTGACACGCTGTCACAGCACATTAATGAGGCTATACACGTTGCTGTGTTTGTTAACAAGTGTTTACTTTTTCCTCGAAATAAAGTTTTTTAATTGGGTGCATTCTAAAATGATTTCTAAATCTTCTAAAATATTTTTTAAAGGAAAAATATCTAAGTTTATGTACTTTTTATCCAAGAAATTGCAGTGTTTCAGGTACTATGCTTAGACATCACAGCAAATTAACATAACTATACACGTTACTGTGTTTATTAACAAGAGTTACATTTTTTCGCGAAATAAGTTTTTTTTACTGATTGCATTCTAAAAAGGTTTTCACATTTTCAAAAATAATTTTTTAAAGGTCAAATAGTTTAAAGTTTATGTATTTGATATCCAAAAAATGGTATAGTGCTTCAGGTAGTCTGAGAATAAATGTAGTTTATCTAAGAAATCATTCAATTCAAATGGACCCATAATGCTGTCCCATCTTATTTAAATGCTTGTCCAATCTGACAGATGCCACGAGACACTTGCATAATGGTGGCATGACATCATGCTTAATCACAAACCACAGCAATCCTGGTTGATCTTCTCTCTTGTATTTAGAATTATTATGTAATAGGGCCACTGTCCCAAAAAGTGTACAAATGAGAGGTCCAAAAATAAATGTTTGATTCTAAGCAATTAAGTTATATTTTCTTATTGTACATATAAAGACGCATATTTTCCATAAATAGTTCAATGTTAGGGGCATAGGGCAAAGAGGTGTAAGGGATAGTACCTCACGGTCAATGACAGCCACGTCCCACACAGGACGGTCAGGATCCTATTGGTTCCCCCTCCTTGTTTAGCTCACATATGGCTTCTTGTGTCTGCATGTGTACGACAGCGCCACACCCTGGACAACTGCTTTGGCTGGCCGGCTAAACTATGTGAGTGCCTTTCTGATGGGTTGTCCCCCCTGTTAGTACACACATCTGTCAGCGGAGTAGGTGGAAGAATCCCCAGAGGTCAATGGCTAGGAAGGCGGGAGATGGAAAGGCCTAGTGTCGGGCCAAGGGCGCATCAGGGATGTAGAATGATAAGCGGCCAGAACCGTCCAGAAAACAATGGCAAACTACTGGAATGTACACTGCCAAAAAATCCAGAAGAAACCACGATAGCAAAGAGAATCGACATGGGACTTGGTGGTGAGTCCCCCAAGCCAGAAGAGTCCCTAACGACTATTGGGGAAGAGCCAGAAGCAACCGAGAGTACTACACAGAGAAGGAAAAGAAGTTCAATGGATGGCTAAAAAACAAAACGAGGATAGCAACTTGGAATGTCCGCAGCATGGCGGCTGGAAAAATGGACAATGTTATAGAAGAAGCATAACAAAACAATATAAGTGTCCTAGGAATAGCAGAACACCGATGGGTGGGACAAGGTCACTTTACACCACACGCCGGAGGAAAATTCATATACTTTGGACAAGCAATGGCAGGACATGGAGGTGTAGCAATATATCTGAGTAAACAAATAGCAAATACAGTACTTGGATACAAACCAGAAAATTACAGAATTCTGAGCATAAGGTTACAGGGAAAAGTGAAGAATAATAATACAAGTCTAGAGTGCAATGACATCAAGAGCAGAAGAGGAAGAAATATAAGCTTTTTACACTAATTTGCAAGATGAAATAGACAAATCCAAGAAATCGGACATCACCATTGTCATGGGTGATTTTAATGCCAAAGTAGAACAAAGACAAGACGAGATAGAACAAGGAACAATCGGGAAATTTGGATTAGGAGAGAGAAACGAAAGGGGAGAACGACTTGTTGAGTTCGCCATCGCTAATAACCTCATAATCATAAATAACAATTTCTCAAATCACCCTAGAAGAATCTACAAGTGGACATCGCCAGATGGACAGACTAGAAATCAGATAGACTACATCAAATATACAAAAGAGATGGATATCAGTAATAAGAGGTGCAAGAACACTACCAGGAGCAGACGGTGGATCTGATCATGAACTACTGATGGCAGAGATGAAACTGCTAAAAGTGGAAAAAGGAGCGACAACAACACAGAGATCTATATGATATAGACAATCTCACAGACGAATACATAGTATCTGTGAAGAAACGATTTACAACATCACTGACAATGACAGAAGAGAAAGAACCAGAAGAAATCGCAAATGATATCAAGACAATTTTGAAGAGGAAGCGAAAAAACACCTGTAGAAGAGAGAGAGGAAACACCAACCCTGGATCAGTATAGAGACCTTAAAGAAAAATAGCAGAAAGGAAAGAGCTTAAGAAATGCAAAAACGAGGAATCGATCAGATTAAGGTATAATGAGATGAACAAATTAATCAAAAACTGTGCAAAAGGGACAAACAAAAGTTTATAGCCAAGTGTAAGAAAATAGAGGACTGTATGGCAGAATACCGAAACCAAGAAATGTTTAAAGAAATAAAGAACATGACAGGTAAATTCCAGCCCAGACTCGGTGTCATCAAAAATAAAAATGGGAAGACTCCAACTGATGAAGAAGACATTGCCAAAAGATGGAAAGAATATTGTGAAAATATGAACGCACGAGATGGAGACAACAACGACCCCCCTGATATGGGAAACGAAGACCAAGACGAGGACGATCTCGAACCAATAAGAGATGGGGTGAAATGGACCATTAATAGTCTAAAAGATGGGAAAAGCCTTGGGTGCGACAACATACAGGCAGAAATTATAAAAACAGTGGAAGAAGAAGGAATATACATATACCATACACTGTGTAAGAAAATATGGAAAAGTGAAAAATGACCAGACGATATACATCATATTACCAAAGAAAGGAGACCTACAGCTATGCTCCAACTACAGAACCATATCACTCATTGGCCATGCAAGCAAAATATTGCTGAGAATCATAATGAATAGAATGCAAGATAAAATGGAAATGGAAGTGAGCAGTACACAGGCAGGCTTCAGAAAAAACAGAGGCACAAGGGACCACATATTCAATCTGAGAATGTTGATTCAGAAATTCAGAGAGATAAATAATGATCTAAGAATATGCTTCATCGACTATTCCAAGGCTTTCGACTGTGTGAATCATCAGATGATGTGGAAAACGCTAAATGACATGAACTTCCAACAAAGATAATCATCCTCTCGAAATCATTTTACAGCCACCAACAAGCAGTGGTCAGGCTGGAAAACACAACTACAGAAACTTTCTCAGTGGGTAAAGGAGTAGGACAAAGATGTATTTTATCATTTGGAAAGGCTAAAACATACAAGCAAAAATTTTAATTTTAAAAACTTGTGTTTTCCCAACAACTCTACATGGGAGCGAAATGTGGACGTTGAAAAAAGAAGACATGAGAAGAATACAAGTGTTTGAGATGAAATGTTACAGAAAAGTCCATGAAGAGATCCTTAAAAAATTAGACATAAAGAACTGCCAACTAGTGAATATAATAGAAAAACTAAAACTGAGTTATTTTGGCCATAGAAGGCAAAGTGGAGGGAAGGAGAAGACCAAGGAGAAGTTAGGAGCAAGACATCAGCGACTGGTTGGAAGACGACATTGTGAGAGCAGGGAGACGAACGGTAGACAGAGCAGTGTATCGTGAGATCATCCGGGCAGCTACGTCTCGCAGAGATAGGCTGAACTGAAGAAGAATGTAATACGAGTTACTTTTGTTATGACAGCTACTTGAAGTCAACCTTGATTTTCATCGCGTCATCGACGAAAAATTACTATACTACATACAATTTGAGTATTTTAAATTACATGTAAACAGAATTTTTTTTTAATCATCTAGCACATATGTCATTTAATAAGAATCAAGAGGTATGACATAGCATTTGACTTGGAAACATTTTGTTTCCCTCATGGATACTTTGGTGATTATTATAGCACTGTGTTGTTTCATGGGAAGGCCTATTTTCAATTCTTGCAGCTCTTTCAGAAATGTGTTTGAAAGTTTAACTGAAACATAATCAGTAACATTGATCAGTTATCTTTGGCTATGCTAACTGTCATGTGTCTGCGGATTGGAACTAGGCAAAGTGTGAGCTAATGAATGAGCATACCTTGATGACGCTGGACACGCAGTATAACTATTGTTAGATAGTGCCAGTATTCGTCACCATTTTTATTATTTCACTTCCATAAATTGTTCTTCATTTCATAATTATTTATGTATGTTGTTAAATAATCTGATCCACAACATGGTTGACGGTTGGTCACTGTACACCATCTACTGTATCGATGCTGGTGTTTATAAAACACTGACTAATCGTGATATTAGCGACACAAAATCGACAAATAACACTCCAAAATAGGCCATACTTGACTGGTGACAACTGATGACGCTGGACACAGGTTGGGCAGAACTGACTCAAAGGACACTGGTTTTCCTTACAATTGAATAAGTATAATTAAGTGGAAGTTATATAATTAAAAAAATCTCCCGTGCCTTCTACCAGATTGCAAGTATTGCAACATGACTGTTTCCCCAAGGCCTATGCATGTTGTCGCAGCTTCAATTTTTCAATCTCCTTCCCCAAAGCAGTGACCTGCGTATAGCTATAGTTGACTTCATTGTTCCTGGGAATGTGTTCAGCAGGTTTTTCATAATTAAATTTCACATGACGATATAACTAACTCCTATGAATGCAAAATGTAAGTACTTGTAGCATACATTATGAAGGGTAAGCCTAAGTAAACATAATTTAGCTTGATGTCACGGCCAATAAATACATTGGCGTCGGAACATGGAGAATATTCGGGGGACGAGGCTCACCAAAAAACCCTCCAATTCCACCCGCTTGAGGCTTACCAAAAACGTCAAATTGCATTCCCCTTTGACACTGTAATGCATCCCTTTTGAGGTTCTCCAAAACTCTCCAATTGCATCCAGAAACATCCAACTGTACTCCCTAGGCTCTCCAAAAACCTCCAATTCCACTCCCCCCCCTGAATTGACACTCACCGATTACTCAAACTGCAGTTGCCTTGACACTCAATAAAACAACAAAATGCACCCTTTCCAAAAATATAAGGGGCTAATCCCCCACCAAAATATTTAGGGCTCGCCCCAACCCTCCCCCAAGTTCCGTCGCCTTAGAAATAGTATGTTGTAGTTTTGTAATGTAAATGTAATGACTATTTGTTACAGTTATTAGTATTATTACATGCAGGAACACACCTTCCCATAGCTGCGTGTCCAGTGTCATCGCGTGTCCATCGCCATCACCAAGTGTAATGTCTGTATTTCTCAAAACATATCTATCAAGTTTGCCCACATTTTTTTCTACTGGTATGCTAGCTTTCTTATCTCCTTTTCCAAATGTAAACGGTGTGCTCTTACACAAAGTAAATTATGCATAATGAGGTTAACGTTTTGTCAGTAATCAGCGAATGACCATGTCACCACATTTTATTTGCAAACATTCAATTTCTTACAAAACTATGTATGAATTGTTTTTGTTTACAGGAAGAGCAACATGATCCTAACACATCAAGACCATAAATTAGGGTACCAGTTTTAATTACTCCACCGAGATATATTTGAGTCAATTTGGTGTGTCCAGCGTCATCAAGCAGCTTAGACATCTGGGAGTGTTGCAGATCAGTTTACTCGCAACTTCATTATTTTTGCTTATTGATCTGTCCACACATCACTTATAAGAGTAATATCTCCGTAAATACTATTGCATTTTTTATTTACTGTATTCATGTTCGTTTCTGGAGCAATTTAATCTAAACTGAGTAAACATCGGTCCATTGCTCGGAAAATATGTTGTCTTAAGAGTCAAAGAAGCTTTTGTCTGCGTGGAGACGTCAGCCTCTGATGCACTGACCATATTAATTCCTCTGGATCTAGGTATTTATGCGCTCTGAGCGGTGTTTTTTAGTTTTCATTACGATGATGTTGGACACGCTACCATTTCGGTTTTTCTTCGTTCGACCAAGAAATATCGTGACTATTGGTAGTGCCATCGAGGGAGATATAGTGGGGTGGTAGTAATGATAAAGGTCAACTGGACATACCGTTTTGTTCCTTATGCCCATTTTCTGCCATTTTAATCATTAACAAGGCGGTCAAACTATACATGTCCTGATAGCCCTTACTGAGGCCAATCTTTGGTGACATTTGTGTAAACCTGACTTTATAAATTGTACACTTTATGGGACACTGGCCCAATAGCGTACACCCACCTGTGAAGCAACAAAACAACAGCAGCAATTATAACTATTACAGGACTCATCTTAAACTTTCTCTCGTCGATTGTGTAATTTCTTTATGGTCAATATAAGAATTTCATTAAAAATCTAACGTAAAGCTCACCACCTTGACACCCCATGGAGAATGGCTGACCACTCAAACTCTCCACACACAAAAAAAATAACTCTAAATAACTACCTTTTTGCTTTTTGAAATACATCGTTAACTGGTAGATCAGAGGCCACTTGTCCAAATAGGCGAATGAATACAGAATGAGGTGGGTGGACCTCGTCCCCTGGGAGATTAAAAATATATATATATATATATAATATACGTACACTGTATATATATATATTATACATACAGTGTACACAAAGTTGTACCTCACTACTAAGGTCACCCACAGGACAATATCAGCCGGACTAACTTCCTATCCTTTACTGTTACACAAAATAATTTGCGGATTTTTCCTAGGGTGACCCTAAACGCGAGGTGGCTGTATTAGCAAGGGGACCATAAAGCCAGGTTTGACTGTATATGTGTACATTTATACACCTGTGGCTCATCAAATGACACACTATTAACTGATATTTAAATAGAAAAGTATTTGTTTTCAACAGTTTCATAATTGATTTGAACAACAAACGAGACACCCGCCCACAGCTTACCTGACACACTTGAAGCATGCAGTGTGATAGACACGCTGTCTCACGCACACCTGATGACAGTCCCTGTTGACAACAAAGCCACAGCTGCTGCACACGTCCGTGTCCCTTTCCCTCGCGCTCCTCAGGGACATTCGATGACACCGTTTGACGCTGCCCCGACACGTGTCGCCGCGCTGGAACCACTGCCTCTCGAAGACGTCATTCTCATTGAAGAAGCTATTTACGATGGTCACGCTAGAGGCAGGGCCCTTGGCGAGGTGATGATTCGCGTCACGCAGCATACCTGAAACATAGACATTCATACACGTATAATGCAGGCATTGCTATTGTTATGATAATGTTGACTGGGTGTGTTATGATAATGTTGACTGTATGTCAACTAACAATTTGCCTACACCTGGTTTGTTTCTTCGTCTTTAATTAGAAATTAATATTTGGGAATACTTCTTCTTTCCGTAATGCCCACAATCATTTGGTTGATTATTCTGACATTAACGCTAATGAGAGTTTTAGAGAATGAGATCCCAGCTCAGTAGTTTATTGAACAAACAATGGTACAATAATTCACTACATGCAGATAAAATGTACATATTCTTGACATTCTACATCAAATCAAACAGAAAACAAAGTTGTTATATTAAATCTGCCAGTTACAAAGTTTACTCAACATCCAAACTACTGACTTCACAAAGGAATAATAACTATGCAGCTGCAAGTGTTCATTTCAGACCACGAACAATTTACACAACACTCTGAAATATACAAACTGTGATAACAGTTTGAGATTACATGTGATAACAGTTTGAGATTACATGTAATAAGCAAAACACCCAATGATATGATATTAAAACATACAATGTTCATCAGCTTAAAATGTCTTCCTCATTGAATCAGCCCACTGTGAACTACATTTGTTGACATTCACATCTGTAGTGAGAGAATGGAGCAGCCTCAATAAACAAGTTTTCTCTTTTGTGAAAACCGTAGGAAGAAGACGGTTGTCAGTTCTGGTGAAATTGTACCAGACATGGTACAAATCATTCCACAAAACTAAGTAAATAACAAATTTGTACAAAGAAGCTGGCATGTCACAGTGGACAGTAAATTGGTTCATTTTTTAAGATGTGACTCAAAAATGTCATTAACAAAGAACCTTTGATGCGATTATGTGAAAGTGGAAGAGAGAATCAGCCAGGGTATGAAGCCATGGCAAACACACATGAGAGACATCCTCGGGTGCCTGGGGGCGCAGCTGATTACATCTGTCTCAGTACCCCCTAGAATGTCATTTTGTGAAAAGGTGGAAGTAAAGCTGAGCCAAATCATGGCGATTTTAGTTGTCCAATTATGGCGGATGTTACATATTATAATGTTTGGGAAGTAGATTTATTAGAAAATGCATTGCCACTGACTTGCGTGTGATCACACGGCAGTTATATTGGGATTTCCTGGTGTTGCCCTTTGATATGGGACAAGCGCATACGCAGGTTCCTGCAGTCACTGTGATGAGAAGCAGTCAATTACTAGGACAAAGTACAGCTGATTCAGATAACTTCCATACATTGCGTAGGGTGTCCTCCAGGGGTAGTGTAGTCAACCCCTGGCTGGCGAGCATGGTGAAAGACATCAAGGGTGTTTTTTTAACAATGACACCAGCTAGTAGAATGGAGAAAAAGAAAATTTCCATGAAAAGATTCATGCAGTGACACCCCAAACAAGACAAGAATACAACCACTAACGCAATCAATCAATTACACAAAACAAATCATTGAACGTGCGGCCTACAAACGATGTTTTAAGTGTACAAAGGTATACAGCTCTCATGCCATGCATCATGTCTCAACGGATTATTCTAAGTTTTTACCAAATTCTAACTGCTGCTTTGTCCGGAAATTGTCTCAGGTGTTGCTTTGTACAAGTAATTTCGTATGTGCTACTTTTTGCATGGCCGTTTGATTGACTGCGTCTAAAACCTAGCCAAGGGCTTTAGGTGTCTCCTCAATTAAGTTTTTTTTCCCCATCTCATTCCAGATCCATTTGGCAAAAAATTAACCTATTTATTATTGACTACGACATGTCAGCATGTTTGTACAAAATTGTTATTTAGTCTCAGAGAAAACATCAGACAAACTATGAAATTAGTTTTTATTGGACCCACTTAAACAATTTTAGCAAAAAGGCAAAAGCAGGACATTTGCGGTTCGACATTCTATAAATTATAACATTCTTTTGAAGATACATTTAGCTCCTCCCAATATATTTTAACAAAGGAATGGGAGGTTTTTTGGTGAGCTTCAATGGGGGCTGCAGTTGGAGCTTCATCCATATTCACCCAATTCCAACGCCTACACTGATCACTGATAGACGTGATTTGTGATGGGTGAAATCAATCAAGGTGGGTATTTAATGTCAGTGCAGAAACATAGCTAGTTAGCTCATATATCTTGAAAACATTTCCTTAAAAACCTATTTTCCTAGATGAGGCACAAACATTATATTTTCTTATTAGCATGTACCACTGGTAGTTGGGATTTAAGGCTTGCTGAATGCTCATAATTATCCCCGCCAACTACGATAAGAACAGTTTGCACAAACTACCAACTGATGCAAGATTTTGGTTCTAACTAACTCCATCAGGGTTGGGTTCAATTACATTGATCAATTACAATTACATGACTGGATAATTTTCAATTATAGTTACAATTACAATTATTTTGCATTTCAAATACAATTACCGTCCCAAAATATATTCAATTAATAAGTGTCAATTACAATGGATTTTTTTCATTTAAAATAATATAAACAGAATTAATGATATTCTCAGATCATCCCACATTTGTATCATTACCACACAATTGGTTTCTCAGCACCTTACTGCCCTCAAGCTTACTAGAACACAATTCCACAGTGAAAGTGTTAGTGTTAGTGCACAGCCTTATTTAACTAAATTACAATTAGTACAGCTAGCCTGTGTAGCACTGGACCACAGGCCTATTGTTTGTTCTTGGCCTCCTACTTGACACTTGTCAACTGCTGAAGCCTGCTACTGCTAGAGCTAGTGCTTCAATGGGTCAGCTCTATATGCCCTCCCCAATGGAAGAGAAGCCATGTTTTTATCAATGTTTCCAATGTGCCAAGTCAATAAGGCAAACAAGACTAGTTGGCACTGTGCCTGTCCATGGGTGACTGATTGTTTGGAAAGACTCTGCTAAATGCTTTATGCAACAAGATTGTGCCAGGACTGTGGCAGGACAGGCAGACAACTGTTATCTGCCCATGTTCACCAGAAAGAGTCACTGTCTGACTATAACACCCCCAAAAATGGAGAGTATGAGAGGGAAGGTGATTTCAGAGGGAAACAGCCTTGGTTTTTGTAATGAAAAAAATACAGTTCACCCACAATTGGAGAAACTATGGGAAAGTAATTGAATTGTAATTGAACAATTAAGGCAAATAAGGTAACATGTAAGGTAATTTATTTCTATTAAAAATGCCATCTTATCTGGTCTTACTCATGTCTATATGATTATTTGATGTTGGTAATTCCACCTTTTATATTTTTATATGTGCCTGTCCAGTTATTAGGCAATTCTGACAAAGTTTTATACGTGCCAAAAGTGGTTAACAATCATGTTCTGAGGGGAAAAGTTGCCAATTCATTAGATGTGACATCACCAGGCACATTTTAGTGAGGGCAATGGGGCATGCGATTATGAGTGTCGGGCTTGGCTGAATAAACTTTGTTATCTTAAAAAGTATCTGATAGAATTTGATGATAACTGTGTAAGGGAGGGATGAGATCCATGCACCATTTGGCCCTGCCCACCTCTGGTTGAGAGAGATGTTTGGTATTACCCTCATACCATGTGTCAGTTGGTCTAAATAAACACAGCAGGTTCAGTTTGATTACACAAGAGGTGTCATTGGATGCTCTGTAAACAATCAGTGTGCACTGTACTGTGCTGACTGGGTGAAAAATCCATCCCTGAAATTTGCAAATTTGTGATTACAGTTATGAAAACATCAAAGCCCATTTTACTTGCCAATTGTTGCATTATCAAAACACGGGTGTTTTACAAGATTGAGTCTAGCGTTCACATTCATTTTAGAGTGCGTATGGCATTGGCATAAGACCACTTTAAGTCTAAATTAAAGTTTCAGAAATTGGAATCTTACCATGGGGGCAACCATGTAGTTAAACAGGGTGCTCAGTTACATACTGACAGTTAATAACTTGCTTATGATGGGGTGGGCAGAATGATTGGAACTGCCTAGGTATTCATGAAAACCTCTAAGAGGGTAAGACTATAATATTATTACAAAATCACTAAAAACTGTGTTTCTTAAAGCTCTAAATATACCACAATAAATCTTGCATGCTAGAGTTGTCTTCCCCACAGAACATCAAACTGCACGCATGCATGCGCTGCATGCACATGTTTAATTGAAGTATTTAATTATTAATCTGATCCATATAAAGAGGACTGAAATAAATGTACATCAAAATGCAAGGTCCTTAAAACCTAGCAAGGACCCCAAACCACTCAGCTCACTGAGCCAAACAACTGACAACAATATTATAATTTTAAAAGAAAAGCTTTTCAATTTAAGTACATTTAATAACTTCCATATAATTCTTAATGTTACATGTTCAAAGAAAAATGTTGATGCAGTTCGTTTGCTTTACATAATGAGTTGTTGGACATACAAATATTAACCTGAATGTATTGACACTATTAAAGTGACCCTTGAGACTGGACAAAAGTAACCTGAATGTATTGACACTATTAAAGTGACCCTTGAGACTGGACAAACGTAACCTGAATGGCGAGATGACTGTAGTAGTGGGACTAACTTCCTGTACTGTACTCTTGTAGAAATAATGTGGGACTGTCCCAGGGTGACCTTAATTGCAAGTTGGCTGTATTACTGAGGTGACCGTAAAGTGAGGTTCAACCGTACTTGTTATATTGGAATACAAAACATTAGTGTGCATGGAAAGAGAAGATGGTCGTAGAAGAAGAGGAAGTCAAATATCAAGATGGAAGAATAGCATGAAGACATCTGGCAGCAGGAGACTAGCAGAAGAGATCTGGAAGCAGGAGACTAGCAGAAGAGATCTGGAAGCTGGAGACTAGCAGAAGAGATCTGGAAGCAGGAGACTAGCAGAAGAGATCTGGAAGCAGGAGACTAGCAGAAGAGATCTGGAAGCTGGAGACTAGCAGAAGAGATCTGGAAGCAGGAGACTAGCAGAAGAGATCTGGAAGCTGGAGACTAGCAGAAGAGATCTGGAAGCAGGAGACTAGCAGAAGAGATCTGGAAGCTGGAGACTAGCAGAAGAGATCTGGAAGCAGGAGACTAGCAGAAGAGATCTGGAAGCAGGAGACTAGCAGAAGAGATCTGGAAGCTGGAGACTAGCAGAAGAGATCTGGAAGCAGGAGACTAGCAGAAGAGATCTGGAAGCTGGAGACTAGCAGAAGAGATCTGGAAGCAGGAGACTAGCAGAAGAGATCTGGAAGCTGGAGACTAGCAGAAGAGATCTGGAAGCAGGAGACTAGCAGAAGAGATCTGGAAGCTGGAGACTAGCAGAAGAGATCTGGAAGCAGGAGACTAGCAGAAGAGATCTGGAAGCTGGAGACTAGCAGAAGAGATCTGGAAGCAGGAGACTAGCAGAAGAGATCTGGAAGCTGGAGACTAGCAGAAGAGATCTGGAAGCAGGAGACTAGCAGAAGAGATCTGGAAGCTGGAGACTAGCAGAAGAGATCTGGAAGCTTGAGACTAGCAGAAGAGATCTGGAAGCAGGAGACTAGCAGAAGAGATCTGGAAGCAGGAGACTAGCAGAAGAGATCTGGAAGCAGGAGACTAGCAGAAGAGATCTGGAAGCAGGAGACTAGCAGAAGAGATCTGGAAGCTGGAGACTAGCAGAAGAGATCTGGAAGCAGGAGACTAGCAGAAGAGATCTGGAAGCAGGAGACTAGCAGAAGAGATCTGGAAGCTGGAGATTGGCAGAAGAGATCTGGAAGCTGGAGACTAGCAGAAGAGATCTGAAAGCAGGAGACTAGCAGAAGAGATCTGGAAGCAGGAGACTAGCAGAAGAGATCTGGAAGCTGGAGACTAGCAGAAGAGATATGGAAGCAGGAGACTAGCAGAAGAGATGTGGAAGCAGGAGACTAGCAGAAGAGATCTGGAAGCTGGAGACTAGCAGAAGAGATCTGAAAGCAGGAGACTAGCAGAAGAGATCTGGAAGCAGGAGACTAGCAGAAGAGATCTGAAAGCAGGAGACTAGCAGAAGAGATCTGGAAGTAGGAGACTAGCAGAAGAGATCTGAAAGCAGGAGACTAGCAGAAGAGATCTGGAAGCAGGTTTAACATTAGAATAGTTGAAAATGACAGAAGATCGAGAGAGACGGTGACAATTTGTTGAGAAGGCCGAGAAACAATTTGTGATGTGACTGTAAGGGATTAAGGGCAGAAGGGTGTGCCTCAAAGGGATCGTCTTTCAAAATTAAAAAACATGCGTTTATACACTGGTTCAACCCCCCACCAATACGTGGGGGAGGACTTGCAATTTTTACAACCAAAATTACTATTATCATAAATTTACACTAACACGTTTCACTCGCTGGGTGGTGCCACTTTTGTAATTTATTTTTATGCAACGACCAACCCCCCCATGTAATGCTTAACACGTTTAGATTTTGCGAGCTTATTTGACCGCACGAATGAAGACGTCCGCAACAGAAGTAAACAAATCAACAGACCCTTTGAAGACCTCATGTCCACTGTCATGAAACGAAAGCTAAAGTGGACATGTTACTAGGTAAAAAAACATGCTGCAAGGCACTGTGCCAAGAGGAAGACTGTGGAGGAGGTGGGAAGACAACAGCCAGGACTGGACTGGCTTGACCCAGAGGGTGGCAGAAAACCAAAAAAGATGGTGGAGGCTGTCAAATCATCAGTGGTGCCCCAACGACCGCCTAGTTATGGGCAGTGAGTGAGAGTGACCACTCCTTCATCATCATCATTCTGGTCTGTGACCATCCCTTAATTTAGTAGAAATATGTGATGAGAATGAGTGAAGACAAGTGGATGAGAGGAAGACGACAAATGAGACGGAGGAGATGTAAGGAAGCTGACAATGAACAGGTTGAGAGATGCAGCATGAGACAGGATGGGTTGGAGACATTGATGTCACCAGAAGTTGTACAACTTGACAGGACATGTAATAAATGATATGGAAAATATTGTTCAAAATAAACAAAATGCTCCAAAGTAAATGTTAATTCTTGCTGCCCATGCAATAAACAGACGGTTTATAAATATATTTTATAAACGTTCCCTACCGCGTTTCTTTGGTAGTGGTGTGTAAGATGGCGCCACTGTAGTCATGTCACATGACACATACACGATCCTCTTTCCCTGTATCAACAAAACAATAAGTGTGTGACTCATACCATTATAAAGATGATGACGATGTAAGCAGGTGATTTATTGCTTTATCATGACGCTATTAAGCTGCAATCTCTGGCACGTGACAGCTGTCAGAATGTAACGTGACAGCTATCAGAATGTAACGCATTTGTGCCATAAAGTCATGCATCATCATTACGTCTTTCCGGCTGTTTATTCCTGTTCCTGGTGTGTAATTACTCAGACCTCCCTCCCCCCTCCATACAATATTCTCTGCTGGCCATATCCACTGATGCCAGATTGTTTGGTTACCATTATCTTGTTTATTTGCACCAAGCCATCTCAATGTCCATCTTCCTCATCCATTCTTCAATGTCTACTCTCCAAAGCCACTGCAGGGTTGAGGTCTAGTACACCGGATTAGTACAATTCCAATTACATTAGATAAAGTACAAGTTCAAATACATTTCAGTCGTAATGATCAACAATATTATTTTGGTGCCAATTATAAACTATTTCAAAAATAGACAACATTAACTGTGGATATAACCAGGACAAACATTCAATGTCCATCACACAGGGAAAACCGTAGAGAATTGTTCTTTTGTGTTCTTAATACTCAAGGCTGAATGCTTCCCTCCAATCCACACCACCTTCATTATAATTCCATGTCTATGACCTAGTAACAAGAGGACACAACAATGCAAGTGCCTGGGGTTAACTGCATAAACGCCCCATCCATCTCACACCTATGTCTGCAAGCTGCATATCGCCCCATGCTTCAGTACACTGTACACTTTGTTAATTGTGGGGTAATTGAGCACAAACCTAAACTAATGAAGATCCTTTAATAAACAATGCATGGACAATAAGTTCTACAAGTGATTGTTTAAAAACCTGACGAGCTAGGATTACGATAAGCTTCAGTTTAAGTGTCAATCATGGACAATAGGTTGTAGTCTGTGACCAGTAACATGATCCATCATTAGCATTCAAGCAAGTGGTAAGCCATCACACATCATCAAAATGATTCACTGCTTCTAAGCTATGATTACACAAATACTACTTTTATTTTTCCATACATATATTTCATACATGACACCAGGCAGAGCTATACTGTAACTAAAGCTTCCTTCAAAAGAACAGTGGAGCACTTATCTTGATTGCAACTGAATATGTGCCATTCTAGACATGTGAGGAAGACAAGATACATACACTGAAATGATTAATCTGACTGACATATCTAGCTATTATCACATGCACTGACAGACCATCACACAGGTGGGGCAATGACTGGGTAAACCATTGAATTCACAGAGGCACACTGCATCATATCAAACCCTGTCAAATAAATGCAGCAGAACATGTCAGAATTATCCCCCACCTTATCCATGTGTAGTGAGCGTCTCCTGTGGTCAGCGACTATGGTCAGCTACTACTCCTCACCCAGCAGACTACAGGAAGACCAAGCTATGAGACAGTAACAAGGTGTGACCCTCCCAACAGCCATGCAGACTTCACCAACCATGACCACTTGGGTAAACATCAAGAAAGCCACTGTTACGGCTCGCTGGTTCAACCCAGCAGCAAGGCACTGCCTGAGGCAATATTGCTTTAACCACAGCCAGATGGCAAATGGAGAACTATGCAGACATGGGATGTCACCCCGGGGGACTATGAATGGTATCTGAGCCATCAGTATCAGGTTTTAATAATGAAAATCAGCATTAATCTACTTATCAATTAAGCGCTAGCACAGATAGCGATCTGCTTGCCGTTTGGTGGCACGCGTCTCGTCTCGCTCAAGGGTGTGTTATGTGAACGGAATTTCAAGTGGCTTTCTGAATTTATATTCAGCTTTCTGTAGTATCTGTTGAAGACACTGGCAGCTGTTCTTGGTCAAGACTGGTTCATACAAATGCCGGATGTGAGTTGATTTATAAAGGTGTATCTTTTCACCTGACGTCCTATGTATGGCGTACAGCCGCGAGGTTAAACTTGGATATGCTACTGCACCTTAGCTGGAAATATACAAAAGTATTCTATTTGCAAAATCATATACAACTGGAGATTACGTGATTTCTGGAAAACTGATATATAAGTGTATATAATTATTATATAAATGATGAAAGTTATTGTAACATCAATGCTATGTTACATTAAGTTATAGTTACAAGTATTAGCCAGTGTGTACAAATTATATCAGATTTATGATAATCACCATTATATTTTGTGTTATTAACATTAATTAATGTAGACCTAGCAAGAGTATTTATTAAAATGTAAAAGTATTAATCAAAATGTTAACAAACACAATGTATGCGGTCGCATGCGTAGTGCTTACATGCGTATACATATTTACATTTACGTATCATAAAATAAAATAAATTATTTGTTATATAATATATATAAACAAATTGATGTATATCAATAAATGTTACATATGTAATAAACATGAAAAAAATGAAAACATTAAAAATAATTAAGACATGCACATTGTAAATGTAAAATATGTAAACCAACATAGAAAATAGAAATGCAGCAGCAATTATATATGACAGCAAAAAAGATTTTATACGACATAAAGCAGAATGTAGCTGAGCAATTCTTTACACACTGCAACATTTCTTAGATTTATGCATGTAAGCTGGGTCATTAACCTGAATGTATCGACACTATTCCTGTAGGTCTTACAGGATAAATCCATCATCCGGGTCGATGTGCACCATTTATGAGGCCACTAAGACTGTATGGTGAAATAATTACCTTACTAAATCATAAAATGGCTCTACATCCGACTATATTTCCAGGACATGTACAAATAAAATCACACTGCAGCCTACAACTGCATGGCCTTAATTTTGCTTCTGAAATAGCTAAACCCAACATGCATGGCTAGAAACAGACTATAGGAAAGTAACATTTCATTCAAGGTACTTATTGAGTATTTTTTTTAAAACATACCTTCTTTTCTCAAAGCAGTAATTTCTTCATTGTTAATGTATCGTCCCTAGTGTTAAAACCTGAAATATTAAACACAATCATCAAAACTAGTACTGGTCAAATGAGTCTTTCCGGACAGCTGATACTTCTGCCAGACCGACCAGAACAAAGAAGTTCCTAGAAATACCATCTAGCACACTTCTGGTCTCCTGGGAAGTGAGGACTCATTAGCCTACTATGAGCCACACACCACACAATGGTTGGCCTGGGGCGCCCCATGGACATATTGTGTCTACTCCTCTCCACTGCCCAGACAACTTCCCCCTGGGTCAGGGTGATAAATAGTGCTCACAGAATTAACACTTCACACTACAGATTAAACATAAAAGCCCTGTTACTTTCTGCCTCATTGGTTACTGATTCAACCAATGATTTTAATGACTCCAATTAACATGTAGTGTCCATCAAGGCTCGTTATTGCATTGTTGGCTGTGGGGGGGAGGAGTGATATTAACTCTGATTGTGCTGAGGACCTGCTAAACATTGGTATCTTTTGTTCAATCATAGACTACTTGCTGCACCAATAACTACGAACAAAGGCAATCAAAACTTACCAAGACAAGTTTGAATATATATATCTACTTGATGACTGTTTCCGTATTAAAAGGGCAAAATAATGGAAAAGGAAAACGGCAGGGGATAGCAAATATTGAGACAAGAAATGGAGAGGTTTTAAGGGAGCATGGAAGGTAGAAATGGTTAGTAAAAAGGAATGAATACTAAATTATATCAGAGGGGTAATAACAGGAAATTACATTCGAATAATGTAGCTTTGCAACTGGATTATTTAATTAAAAAGTAAGCAATACTGAACTGTGAAACTAGAGGCATTTTCATTATTGCAACCATTACAAAGTGGTTGTTAGAAACCAAAGCTATCAGAACTTATAAATAGTGTTGATTCAACATAGATGAAAGGTAACATTTAACCACCAAGGTTTTAAGGGTGACAACAGTCTTCTTTTAAGAATAAAAACAATAACAATCTTGATAACTTCCTTGTTTTACTATTTGTGTGTTAATTTAAATGAAACAAATACCATCAAATACAGTTTTCAACACTTATTGTGTCAATTACTATATCGATAAAAGTAACAACGCAACCATTTACAGTTTGAGACTGGACAATTTTGTTATTTATGTCGAAATCATATCTGTCACAATAATGCTTTAAAACAGACCGTCTCGTATTTGTTGCCTTCAATGCTGCAAGCACAACTGCATTATTGATGCCTTATTGATGCATTGCGAGGCAACCGATGTACAGGAGATGTATCTGGCTGGATAAACTTACACTTAGTTACTTCACAATATATTTAAACAAGCATCAAACAGTATAACTAAACTCCCTTCCACGACAAAAAGCTCAGTGAAATATTATACATGTATATAAACTGTACACGTGTCACTATATCAAGGTGGTTGACAAAGGCGACCACTGATCTAACTCGGATGTTCGTGTATTCATGCACAATGCCAGATATTGAATGCCAACTACTCCCGTAGCCACGTACCCCGGGGTAGGTCCGCAGCCACTCCGTTATCATTGTTAGGATGAAAGAAGCAACATATTTCCATTACCATGACAGGCATTACCTGTTTGTTATGATCCATCACCGAGTCTGCTTATGCTGCCATTGTCACCAGAAAATCACCTTCACCAGAATAGGCACCAGGACATAACGCACCCCCAGGGGTTTCTGGTGACACATGGTAATTAATCTGTTGTTGCCATTCATAAACCTTCAACAGCTGAATGTGGTGATCAATTCCTGGGTGACCAGATTATAGGTTTCAGTGTCCCTTGTTTATTCAGCCTGTTTTGAGGTGGGCAAATCTGAGATGCAGGGAGGTATCAAAATGGTGCACGAACAACTGTTCCATCAGATAAAACTCCCAAGGAGAAAACGCCCCATTCAAAGTCACTGTCCGTCAAAATACATGAATAGTACTATTAACTTAAGCATAAAGCTTTTGTCCACTGAGGGTTTTGTCATAGATTCAATCAGAACATCAGACACTTTCTAATTAAGTGACCATTAGTCAGCTCAATAGGTCTATCATATCTCAGCGAAGCCCATATCTTTCTACCAGGTTTCAAAAACATCTTTGGCCATTTAGAAACTTGGGCAACTTCATTCATCTCACAGTGCCTGTGTCTTTTGGAAGATATTGAAAGCCACTGGTCTGTTTTATCTGGTGTCTGTGCCGAGGACATATATAACATGAAAAACCATTGGTCTCATGTAGGGTATCAGACTTAATATGACATTTCTAGAGATAGTTGTCAATCAATCAATTCACTATATTGTTCCTGGAAAGGTATTTGTCTTACAGCTCATGATCTCATAAAATATAAAGTGAGAGACACACATGTTAGATGTGTATATACACATACGAGGTATGTAAAGCATAAATCTAATCAAAGCAGAGCACAGTTATCAATATCACTGGTTCAACATTCTGACTGCTGTAGGCACAAAGCTCTCGTTGTACCAAATTTCTTGCATTTCAAGCACCGAAACCTCCTACCAGATGGAAGAATATGAAAGTAAGAGCGGTGCGAGTGGTCCGAGTCAGCAGCGACAACACGAGCCTTTCTCAAAGATGCACGGTCAATCATTTCGGACAGCACTGGAGTAGGTAAACCAATGATCTTGGCGGCAGTATGTGAGATCTTTAGAAGCCTGTTTCGGTTGCTCACCGAAAGAGCAGGTAATAACAAATACTGCAATAAGTTAAGAGCGGCTCAATTATACTGTGGTAGAGAAGGAGAAGAAGTTTTGGGTCAACGCTGAAAGTGCGCAACCTGCGAAGAACGTGCAGTTGCTGCTGAGACTTCTTTTGCACGGCTGTAACGTGCTCTGTGAAGGACAACTTATTATCGACCTGTTCCACAGACTCACCATTAATGACAATGGGACTAACGGCAGTAGTATTACAACGGATGTCAATGCACATTTCTTTCGTTTTGGAGACGTTAAGATACAGAAAGTTGACACTGCACCAACTGAAATGTACCCCTGAAGACAGATATGCTTGGTATGAGGCTGGATCACTCAGAAGAACGAGTATGGCTGCATTGTTAGAAAACCTCAGAAACAAAGTAGATGGATCAACACTCCGACAATCGTTAGTACACAAAATGGAAAAAGAACACAGCCCTGAGGCGCACCGGAGTTGCTAACCAGCACTGGTGACCGATTGATTGATTGACAATTTGATTTCTACTTTGTGACATACTTAGTTTTTACTATTTTCGATGGCCGAGCCATTCATACACCATTTACATAAATCATACAAGACGTGTTGATATATGTACAAAGGATACACGTTAAAAGAGATTACAATAAATAAATAATAACTATAGATAGAATGCGTTAAATAAAAAAGATAAAGTATATAAAGTAGTCATAACATACAAGAAACAAATAAAAACAAAGTACATTTAAAATGGTGGTATTGTACTCAGATATTTGTGTGGGGTCTTTTTGAAGGTTGGAACAGAATGGCTGTTTTGAATTTCAATTGGTAGTTTATTCCATAATTTAAAACCAGACACATTGACACTGCATTGATAGTAGGCAGTTCTGGCTTTGGGTGGTTTCACCAGTGAGGCAGCTCGAGAACCACTTGTGTTCAATGTGTGTAACTCCAAATCCTTCAAGTTTGGCCAGCAGAATGTCAGTGTCCACGGTGTCAAAGACCTTCCGGAGATCAATGAATACTACACTGTTCTCCTGTTACAAGTTCTTTATCAATGTTTTTAATCATCGATTTGTAACACTTAGCAGTTAAGTTACAGTGGAGTGCAATCTTCTGAAACCTGATTGGGCATTCGTGAGAAGTTTATGCTCTTCCAAATAATCTGTAAAAGAACTATGAACAAAACGTTCAAGTAGTTTAGACAAAATGGGTAGAATTGAGATCGGTCTGTAGTTGTTAGTTTCCATTGATGGACCTGATTTGTAAAGTGGTAGCACCTTTGCACATTTCCATTCTGTGATAAACTTGCCCGAGAGAGATTTAGAATGAAAGGGAGTGGTTGTGATAAGACTGGTGCTGCTACGTGTAGTAGTCTGCCAGGCTGTTCAGACCAACAGATTTATTTTCGGGCATATTGTTTAGTTGTTGTTCGATAAAATCAGGTGTGACAGTAGGGAAAGAAAAAGCAGATATTTTGGGTGATTTAGTTGGAGTGAATGAAGCAGCTGGTGAAAGCCTACTTGCCAATTCTTGACCAATGGATGTAAAATACTTGTAGAATGCATTGGCCTTACATTTGGTTGGGATCAGTAATTATTTGACCTTCAACAAGTACACCTTTGGGACTGGACTTGGATTTTCCTGGCAGGAGTTCTTTTAGGCATTTCCACATTGATTTTAGTTTCTTCTTATTTTCCAGGATTAGACTAGTGTAGTAGTCCCGCTTTGCAGTCTTGAGAGAATTAGAAACGACATTCCTGAAGTGTCACCCATTCAAACACATTGTGGGCGATTGTTCAGGAAATTGAAAACCCAGTGGACAAGCGCAGCAGGAACTTCCAGTTTTTGTAATTTATCAATCATGATATATCTCTGTATTGTATTAAACGCTGAACTTAAATCAATGAATAAGATTCTAGCATAGTTACCAGCTGTCTCCAAGTGCTCTAACAGTTTTTGAAGAAAATACTATAGTGCACTCTTTTTTTTTCAGCATTCGTATGAAAACAAACACAAGACAACGTTTCTGAGACAGCCCATGATGAAAGCATTCTTAATCTTATTTGTGTAATTTTATGAAAAAAATATGTTAAAATAACTTTTTGAACACGGTTGATTTATTTTAGATATACTTTTTTTACTACAATGTTTTTTCTAACCTGTTCATGTCACCTTTAAATGTGGAATTGTGTTAGACACATTATTGAGTTGTCTGTGAAATATCCAGATCAGAAGATCTATCAATGCTCATACAACTACAAGTGTTCTTTTGTGTTGATATTTAATTTACTGTATTCATCCTAATTTAACTATGACTATTATGTACAATTTCTTCTAGTAACTGTACAGATCTCCAACCGTGACCAAGCCGTCCCGTCTCACCTGGCACTAAATTAGCCTGGCAGTGGCAGTTTGAAGTTTCACTCATCAACTGCATACCAACTCCATTTTTTATTTAAATGTCGGTGATCTGGACAATTCTATTTACCTTCCCATTACAAAATGTTGTAATATTAGCTTAGGACTAGTCACCCTTTAATACCACTTAACAGGCGACAGGCGCGTTTGCCACAAAGCTTGCAAATGAACTGCAAGGCATCTCATAGACATAGTGATAGTATTAGTAGTCATACCCGGATTCATCATTCAGTCATTGAACTCATTCACGAGGGCAGAGCAGTGATGCAGAAAAATGATAATTCCGGTTTGACCACTGATCTGACATAAAGCTAGAAATAAGAAGTGAATTTTGATTAATCCTTGCAATACCGCGTGATGAAGTCTAGCAAGATCACCTATGTCAAAACGGCTTTGAAGTGTTATCTTTGAAGAAGCTTCTCTGCGGATTAGACACCCACCGATCGAACTCTCTCCGGTGTGGCGCCACCTCGCGGGTGGTAAGGTAAACAACATTTGCTCGATAATCCAGGATCCACGATGAGGCACCACCGTTTGACTCAGCCCAGTGGACAGCGGTACAGAGCAATACTCTATACGTGTGTTGGTGACTGGTACCGGTCGATTATTTGGGAGTTACCATAATTATACAGTACGAATTTATAGTAGTGAACTTTACTTCCCGTCATCTTAGTTTTTCACTCTAGGTCTATTGACGTTTGATACTTTACACATCAAAACATAACATATCATAATATTTATTGCGTCTATAACAATATTTGTTTACTACACTCATTAAGGTTGAGAAAATAATATTGCGACATGAACGAATCAAGATAAATTTGTGCAAATAGCCTACACAAATATTTCATATTAAGGCAGGTAAGTGCCTCGTCGTGGATCCTGTATACCTGTACCATGTAACAATATTTAATGCAATTCTGAATTATAAATCCAAATAACTATAAGACTAATCTCTGAATGGTCAGTGGGGTAAGATGTATTAATAATATTTTGAAGGTTCATTTTAGTTGTGATATGTTCAAGTATTATTTTATAATTGATACAATCAGCTTAGCATCACAAATCAAGCTGAATAAGACAAGTGAAGACATTTATGTAACATTTGTTGCCCCAACAGGAAAAAAGACACAGAAAATGCATTATTCAAGGACACCGACTCACAAACTTTAATGTTCCAAACACACTGATTGGCGATGTCATAAATACAAGTGGCAACAATGTCATTCTCATGAGGGTACATAAGCATCCTCTACAGGTGTTGCAGTTAAGTGTAGTTTATGCTGTCTGCCAAACCTTCAAGACGACTATAGTAAAGATGTTCTTTACTCTACAATAAAGAATAATACTGATCGTGTTAGGGAATACTCACTGTAATGCAAACCCATGACAAAGCATATCAAGCAAACATACAACTACAGATTTCATCAAGAATCGTTATTGCTTTATATCACCAATTAGCAGATTGGTTACCAATAGACTAGTGTGAAAATACCTGTGTTAGTCATTGCTACCTACTGAAAACAGATGTTAATGGATACTGGGCTTATGTTGCACCACATTGCCTAATAATATCAGTGAAACCTATAAAATTATATATCACCCGCAACATATCATCGTACATTGCCATAAAAGAAAAAGTTACTACAACAATCAAGAAAACAGAAAAAAGATAACTTGTTTTGAGATGACCCCATTCTCACAACTCTCACCATTACCAGCTATTGTAATTTCATCTCGAATGTTGTTTAGGACTCACTCCAGAAACCATAATCCTACTACTCCAACCAACGCAGACACAACCTTAAAATAACAAACAGATGGAATGTTTTCTGTTACAACCAACATACAACCTCCATTGACAACATGACTGGCAGCATCATGTCTTAGTAGAGATCATCAAGATGTTCCTCTCGAGCCAGAATATGCAAAGCAGAGTTGAGCCTGTGTAGCTGACATGAGTCCGAGTACAATCACAACGTTAGTGGAGACAACTTGGTGCGACGACCCAGGGAGGAAGACACTCCAACAATCACACGTCTGGGTCATCATCATCAAGATGGTCGCGTCTACTTCTTGTGGTGACGCTTTGGCTTGTGGTAGGTGATGGCTGAAGGCTTGTAGCTACTACAAAAGAGAACCGGTGTGAAGACGGGTGGTGAAGATAACAGTGTGTATAATTAGAGTACATTGTACAACATAACTATGTAAATATATATATATATATATGACCCATCTTAACGAAATGAGTCAGATGTCGGCAACACTGATTTTCCGTAAATGCTGTTTATGTGAAACAATCGCGAATCCATCGATTTTGAGATTTCCCCTGAAAATTATTCTTTGGTATTCGTTTTATCGATCGCTACTCTAGCTACCCTCTAATTAACTCTGTTTTGTGTATTTTAAAGTGATTTTTGTAGAGCTGTGCAAAGTGTTCTGCTCGACTTCCTTAAAATAAAGCCGAAAATGCCAGTAATTGCGTGCGTTCGCAGCTGCTAATTTTGGGACGCTCCTAACATATTGGATATCACCACGAAGTTTGACGCGTCATCTTCCCATATATGGGCATAAATATGTTAATAACTACATTCTGTGACCTCCAGAGAGCTTTGTAGATGCCTCCTGTTTAGGCCAGTTGTGTAAACAATTCGAATCACGTGGTAGCAACGGCAACTGCGTGACCCAGGCAGCTGTTCTCATTGGTTCAGTGATGGGTTATTTACATAATCTGTAAACACACGCATGTGCAGTGTATTTCCACCGCATCAGTGCTGACCCAGATAGCGATTAGGAAGACGCGAAGATTGGCGTTTAATGTGGCGAAGCTATTAAATTCGGATGGAAGTGATCGCGCACAGATTAACAGTTTGATCGAGGAGTATTTTTTGGAAGACTTGACGGATGGAAGCGAGGCAGACGAAGACGTAGGAGCTGATGCAGGGGACGTGGACGAGGGCGTTAAGTCCATCAGCCATCTTCATCACCTGCACCCGTGTCGACACCATGCAAGCGAGGATGTGGCCGCTCTGGAAGGGACGCTTGACCTGGATATTGTTACTGATCTGTTGTTGTTATGTAATTACGTTGTTGTTTAGTATAAAGGTTGTTAAATACGATACTTTGTTCTGGTGCTTGCTGTGAAGAGAAAACAACTTTCCGTATATAGACATGTTTTCGTACACTTAAATAAGTTGTTTTTTATAATAATAATTATAACATTCTTACTGACCCACCTGTGTTACAGATACTAATTACAATTGTCTGTAAAAATGACGTATACATTGGTGTAATAGTGTTGCCAGTCTTCACTTTTCTTAACAATGTTATTACACAAGCAATTATTTTCTAACAAAGATCTTGTTATCCTATTAACAGAATATCATGAGAATGCCACTGTCTTCAAGTTGTCAAAATTTCAGCCAGATATGTCCATGCTAACTAAGGTATAACGGTGGTGCAGGTTTTTGCTTTTAACAATGGCGGTAATTACATATGCAATTAATATTATTGCTAATTATTTCTAACAAAGATTTGTTTTCATAGTAATTGAATGTCACGAGAGTGCCATTATCTTCAATTGTTCCAAATTTCCGCCAGATATGTCCATGCTAACTAAGGTATAATAGTGCTGCAGGTTTTCGCTTTTCATAACAAGGGTGGTAATTACATAGGCAATTAATTGTATTGTTAATTATTTCAAAAAAAGTTTTTGTTTTCATATTAATAAGATATCACGCGAATGCCATTATCTGTGAGTTACCCAAATTTCAGCCAGATGTGTCCTTGCTAATCAAGGTATAATATTAGTGCAGGTTTTCGCTTTTCTTAAAAATGGTGGTAGTTACATAATAAATTAATTGATCTGCAATTTTTTTCTAACAAAGATGTTGTATTCATATTAACAGAATGTCTTGAGAATGACATTATCTTCGATTATTCCAACTTTTAGCAAGATCTGTACAGAGTAACTAAGGTATATTTCATGAAACATAAGGAATATTTTTCATCAACTTTGATGGCCGTTTTCTGGGTTTGAAGGTTTCTACCCCACGTGTTTGTTAAGCCATAACTTCAGTTAGAATTAAGATATCATCTCACATGATACATCACGTGAAAGCAGAGATTCCGATCTTTCCAACGCTACTAATAACTCAAGATAAAAAATTTCCGACATGCGACTCATTTTATTAAGATGGGTCACATATATATAATAATAATAATACAGAGCTGCCCAGGACTTTGAGCATTCCAGGAGAATCAGATGTTGAGAAGCATAGGCAGAGGAAAGAATCTACCTCTCGGGCACCTTCAGGCTAAGTCTACCTTTGCCTAACTTGGTCTAGAGCCTCCAAATCCAGGATAGGCCTCTACAGCCACCAGAAGGCGTGCCGGCGTCCCCCGGGACGGAGATCTTTCCACTGATCTTCGCAAGCAAAGAATCTGCCATTACCATATATTCATATGTAAACTAGCTGAGAAACAGTAATAAAATAATTTTAAAATTCCATAATTCATAAAAAATATAAATTAAATAGTTAAGTTAATTAGTAATATATTATTTAATAAATGAATAATGTTCAAGTTGAAAAACTTGGCTATCCACTTATGTGAGAAGTATAAAAAAATCTGAGGACTAACTAGTATCAAGGCCAGTCACATCCTGGACAAAGAAGGTGATCAACAACATTTGCAATACCTGTCACGGCCATTGTCGATGCTAGCTGGACGATGACCACCATCTTGTCCATCACGGCCAAAGCTCGTGGTCGCTTTCTGCTGCCACTCGTTGTGGAAATTCTGCAGATCAGCTGCAGAAACAGAGCAATGAAAGTATTAGTGAGACCGTGAGAGATCCCACCCTGCCTCTGTACCTAGTTTACATAGGCAAGTGGTAGTCTTTCACAGGTCACTCTCCAAAATTAATATAGTGCAAATTTCAATATTTTGATATATTTCACATTGACTGTTAAATTTCACGTTATCTTAAAATGCTGTATTTTATCCCATAAATGTAAATATATTCTCACAATAATATATCGTGCAGATATGAATAATAATAATAATAAGGTAACTTCTTTTGCACCTAAATCCTCGGAAACCAAGCTTAGAGCTGCATCAATACAAAAGGGTTAGTCAATATCAGAATCGATAAGCCATATTAAAGTTGTCAACAGATGGAACGATATGCCAGGGAGCTAAGGTTATACAGGTAAGTTTATCAAGTTATAAAGGTAAGTTTTTAAATGATGGTGAATTTGTATAATATTTTCAACTGATCTAACACTGAGAGAGTGTAAATTCCAGAGTTGGTGCAGCAACAGAAAATGCCCTAGTTCCAATATTAGTATTGACTTTTGGAACAAAAAAAGTAATTCAGAACTAGATGATCGAAGCTGGATAGGCTTTTTTACAGGAGTAAGCAATGAATATAAATATGCTAGTTGCTTACATGAAAGTGCCCGGTAGGTAATGGTATAGATCTGAAATATAATATGATATTGGACATGAAGCCAGTGCAGACTTCAGAAGAGGCACCGAGTTAGAAAACCGCAGAGACCGAGTCACAACCATAGCTAAGCAATTCTGTACACGTGGTGTACAAGGGAATTACAATAGTCAAGCCTACTACTGAAAAACCCTGTTATAATCATGTGACAGCAGCAGCAAGAATATTATGAAGCACTAGTAACCTTAACCAATATTTTCAATGAACTAGTAAGACCTACCTTCCTCCAAGTCCTGGAGGTCCTGGCCTTCGTCCACTTGGCCAGTGGCCGTGTCCTTGGTCTGTATCATCTCGTGGCCGCGACGGCCGATGTTGCGACCTATCGCACGCTTCTCCATGTGTTTGGTTGTGTCATGCAGCAACTTCTTGGTCTCACGGATCTGAAGACAGAACCACAATATAGGTTGATACAGTGACAAGAGAACAGACAGAACCACAGAGGACAAGATCATTCTGTGACATATGACATGATGCCAGCATACCTACGAACAAAGACCTTAAGTTAGGACTCCATATGTACCAAAACGCGTATGGAAACACATGCGGAAAGGGGAACACTTCTGTAGTGACGTCACATATAACAGTTTATATGCAAATTAGTTCTTTTAAACATATCCAATATGTGAATTTACCTCGTAGTCTTTCATCGATGTGACACACCAACTTCATCAGTACATGTGACATATGACATCATCATACATGTGAGATAGTTCGTAATTCCCCTCGTCTCGGTTGATTGGTGTCCTGGCCTTTCTGATCCATACGACTTCTATTATTTGCTGCGTTCTTCTGTTGTCTTCCTTCCAATCAACCGAGACGAGGGGAATTACAAACTATCTCACATGTACGATGACGTTATACGTCACAAGTACTGATGAAGTTGGTGTCACATCGACGAGAGACTCTACAAGGTAAATTCATGTATTGGATATGTTTAAAAGAATTAATTTGCATAGAAATGAACTATCCTGAAGAACGTTCAGCAAATTGATAAGAGTTTCCTAACTGAATCCTGGGCGGATACAATTTGAATTGCCACATGGAGTGATTCAATTTGCAGCAACTTTTTGTTAAGAGGCGGGTCCCGGGTAATTTACCCAGCTTGGCAATCCATGTACCCGGCTATCGATAACGGAGAAGGGAAGCTTTTTATTAGCACCTGTGATTCGCAAGACACTTGCGGGTGCCTCTGCATTACAAATCATGCTGTACAGCATCTACAAGTTTCACACACAAAAAAAGCGCTTCGATGATGATTACAACATATTGCAACAAAACAGCGGTCATCGACTGTCATTTTTGCGTTAATAAACGGCACAGTTCGTTCATCTGAATTGACTTCCCACAATTCTTAGCAGTGTTTGTTATTCCAGATAGAGTCCACCACTGTGCTATTTTCCATAGACAGGTGCCCCTGGCAAACCGTTCAGCAAAAATGTCCACGTAGCGACGTTATTTAACAAATTAAAACAGTCTAAGACTAACCTAAGAAGCAGAGATGTTAGAAGTCATGGAATATAGCCACACATGTGTATTTAAGCGCAGGAGTTTTACGGAATTGGTTAATGCTAACATGGCTATGGCTACGCTGTAGATGCGCGGCATGTTCACCACCATCAAAAAAGATGTCATGTCAAGTCCCCAAAAGAAAAGCGAAACTGTCTTTGGCACTTGTGTCAAATCTGGACCCACCTCACTTTCGCTGCTATAACTTGAGTTTTGTCTAACTTTGATACCTCAGTGCGTTAGATCCATCATTAAACATCAACCCAGGCATATTTATATTACAAAAATAGTGTGTCTTAATGCACTTTTGAGCCCAAACAGAGACCCGGTTTGTGCTAGTCTGCGCAACTGCGGTCATGCGTTACCCCATTGCATGCGTAAGATGATATGTATAGCAGTGTATGTTGATGCAAGCCGAGATGCTAGTCATGCCTCAAAAGTGCGCTAATATGCAATATTCTTAAATGTAAATATGCTTGGGTTGATGTTGAATGATGGAAATAACCCACTGAGGTATCAAAGTTTGGCAAAACCCAAGTTATAACGGCGAAATCAAGGTGGATCCGGATTCGACACAAGTGTCATGTCTTTCTTTGGCTTGTATATGTTTCTGATTTTTTTCAATTTGGTGTATAGCCACCTATTTTTATATCAGTTGATTCAGCAGGTCCAAACTGTGTTCCGGTTTGTATCAACCTGCATGACTATTTTGCTCTTTTCATGCATGTTGCCCACTAACACACGGCCTCAGCGGTGCAGACTGACACAAACTGGAGCGCTAGTTGGGCCTCAGAGGTGGCAATATTTTATTCGTATTTTATAACATCACTTGCCTGAAACTATGTTCAGTAGTGGAAAGAACACACCAAGGTGTAAAATGTAGAAAAATCGTTAGGCTGTAGTTATGTTATATATAACGGTGACATTGAGGTGGGCTTGGTTTCTACACAATGTACTATTTAACAAGATTCCCATCCAAAGCTTCATGCTCCAGAAGGCATGTGGACTAGGAAGCTTTAGGCTTATCGACAGTCCAACAATTTTCACCTACATATAACTCGCCCCTATCAAAGATTTATCAATACTAGTTTTTAAACATAAGGAAGTAATATTTCCACCAGATATCACGTAAACTCATTCGCCTATGTATGTATGGAACTACTATTTCCACCAGATATCACGTAAACTCATTCGCCTATGTATGGAAGTACTATTTCCACCAGATATCACGTAAACTCATCCGCCTATGTATGTATGGAACTACTATTTCCACCAGATATCACGTAAACTCATTCGCCTATGTATGTCTGTATGGAACTACTATTTCCACCAGATATCATGTAAACTCATTCGCCTATGTATGTATGGAAGTACTATTTCCACCAGATATCACGTAAACTCATTCGCCTACGTATGTATGGAAGTACTATTTCTACCAGATATCGCGTAAACTCATTTGCCTATGTACATATGGCAGTACTATTTCCACCAAATATCACGTAAACTCATCTGCCTATGTACATCTGGAAGTACTATTTCCACCAGACATTACAATAGCTGATTTGCCGGATGCTGCATCCACATGACGTATCCATAAGTATGGAATCCTAGCTTTAGAGTGCTACCATAAGACATGTCACCAGTGAAACAGTGTAAGTTAAAGGTAATAATCCAGTACTCTACCTGTACCTAAAAAGAGTCAATGTCCACCACTATCTATTAGTCCAGGTACTGATTTGTACAGCAGTGTGAACAGAGTCAATGTCCACCGCTATCTATAAGTCCAGGTACTGATTTGTACAGCAGTGTGAACAGAGTCAATGTCTACCACTATCTATAAGTCCAGGTACTGATTTGTACAGCAGTGTGAACAGAGTCAATGTCCACCACTATCTATAAGTCCAGGTACTGATTTGTACAGCAGTGTGAACAGAGTCAATGTCCACTGCTATCTATAAGTCCAGGTACTGATTTGTACCATACATGTTAAGTCTCCTGCATTCACCAGGGGACTCCTGGAAATTCATCAAATCCCCCGATCTCTTAAAAGGAGAACCAATCTCCTGGATTTTCAGTGAAACCAAACAATTTGTTTTCTATCTTATTTTACGAACTCGGCATGGCCTAATTGGGTTTTATTTCCGGCTGACTCAGTATGTTTTTCTGGGTCAATATAAAGTGGTCAATACCAGTGCCAGTGTCAGTGAGTTAACTTAATTGCAATCCGGGACTTTGGACCAAGGCCGCTCAGACAACAAAGCGAAAATGGGTTGTTTAAATCATGCCTTGCATTGACTAGACAACAATAACTATAATCTTCTTGGGTCTTGCATGTGGTTGATATTGCATATAACTTTATAAGCTTTAGACGAGCACAGTGAACTGCGCTTGCGGCCGCGGGTTCCATATTATCGCCCTCCGTCAGCTTGCCGATCTTGTAGAACGAAATGTAATCCGTTTCAATCTATACTAAAATAATGTCATTCGATTCATCTACACTATGTTCACGTTTTATTTAATCCATGTATATATGTAACTGTTACAACTGGAACACATTATAAATGAAAAGATGTATTTTATAACATCAAATGCTCCACGAGCAAGGCCAAAGGTCACAAATAGTAAATTCATCACGCATGCATCCGTTACCCAGGCCATGGTAACAAACTTTGGAGAAAATACAATGCTTAGTTCTGGTTTTTATACTTGTGAATATAGTATCTGTTTGTAATAATGTAATAACATATTTGTAATAAAAGAAGATGTATTTACTGCCTATATGCAAGGTTCTTTGCACCATAAAAATATATATTAATGTATGAACACATTGTAGGCTGTCAAAAAACAGCAACAACAACAACTAGTCACTAAACCGTTTAGACGGACAGATATTTTATAATTATTTATCTTTTATTTTTTAGTATTATCTCAGTACACGTTTTAAGTGTGGGTGTGTTTCTTAATAACTACTTGACCGTTTTATCAACTCTAAACCACTACCACTCGAGTTGGTGACATGGCAGGCTCCGTACGACATACCTCTACAAGATGCACTTTTAGATGTACCCTGTTCATGATTTTATGTCTGCAGATAACTTTTAGGTTTTTAAATGATCCCAATTTAAAAAAATTGGAGAGTTTCCAGAGCAACACAAACGAGACCTATGTCAACGCCAAAGCTAGACAAGACATCCATTCTGTCACGTCCTACTACATTTATAGTCCCATATGGAAAACCATAGCCCAATTGAAATGTCTCAAATCCAGCACCTCCACTGGATTACTGATCACTCCTCTACCGTATAAACCCAGGACAACAACAAAATTCTCCATTCTTCTATGCATCATGCTCTCAGGAGATGTTCAACTAAATCCAGGCCCCTCTAAATGTCACTCATGTAAGAAATCACTAAGGTCTAATGCACTCATCCTAACTTGTAATGATTGTAATAAATCCACACACATCAAATGCGCCAGGATATCCAGACAAGAATTTAACAACACTTACAGAAACCAAAATGTACCATGGCACTGTTCAAATTGCTCAGCACCGTGTGGCATTTGCCATGGAGATGTCCTAAATGACCATAAAGCAATTCAGTGCGACCACTGCCTAAACTGGATCCACTCACAATGCTGTGCAATAGATGACAATGAATACAAACGATTAATAAATTCCTCATGTTCGTGGGCCTGCCCCGAATGCAACAACTTCAACTTCACAAATTCTTTCTTCAGAGATACAGAAATCCCAACGGCAAATCCCTTTTATCCACTGGACAGTAACTGTCATAACCTAAACGAAACCACCAACAACAATACAACTAATAGCAAGAAAGCATATAGACCAAAAAAGAGACCAAACTTCAGATGCATCCTCATAAACTGCCAAAGCGTTAAAAAGAAAGCCTCAGACATCGAAGCACTAAACAATCTGCATAACCCAGACATCATCTGTGGCACTGAATCATGGTTAGATCCCTCAATAAAAAATGGAGAAATATTCCCAAGCAACTTTAACGTCTTTAGAAAGGACAGAGAAACAGACACTACTGGAGGGGGGGTATTTCAAATATCAAAAGATGACCTCATAACAAGCCACCTACCAGACCTAGACACTAACAGTGAGAGCATTTGGACTGAAACCCAGATAACAGGAATGAAACCAATAATCATGTGTACCCTCTATCGTCCCCCAAATGACTCTCATGGAACTCAAATCGAAGAACTAGACCTAGCCCTTTCTAAATTAGGTAACAAGATCAACACACATAATGTCATCATTACTGGCGATTTCAACCTCCCTAACATCAATTGGGAAATTCACCAAGTCACAACTAACAATGGATACAGTACAGCTGCTGCCAATAAATTACTCTCTCTTACAGAGGAACATGGTCTGATCCAACATGTCAAGGAACCCACGCACAGACAGGGAAATGCCAACAATATTTTAGATCTTGTCTTCACCAATAGACCTGGGTTAATAAAGAAGATAAATGTAGTAGACGGAATAGCAGACCATAGCACAGTCATTATTGATGTAAACATTTCGCCCAAACGCAAACATCGTCCAAAACGTAAAGTCTTCATTAGAAATAAAGCCGACAATATTAACATCCAGAAATCTCTTGAAAACTTTACACATGAATACTTCTCTCAAAACCAAAACATGACTGTCAATGACAAGTGGAATCTTGTTTCCACGAAAATCATCAACATTATGAACCAATATGTACCGCACCGACTTACTACTTCAAGACACAATCTTCCCTGGTTCAATAAAGATTTAAAGAAAATGTGCAAAATAAAGAAACAGCTATATAACAAAGCAAAAAGAACTAGAAATCCAGAAGACTGGAAAGAATTCTGTGACATCAGGAGAAACATGCATAAACACCTTCGTTCTGCTAGACTATCCTACATAAGTCAATTCCTGACAACAACAATAACAGAGAAACCTAAATCATTTTGGAGCTTCATTTCTAAACTTAGACAGGATAACCAGGGTATTGGGGACCTTAACATTGCTGGTAACATCATTAGCGACGACAAACATAAAGCAGAAGCCTTAAACAATCAGTTCCAAAGTGTCTTCACACACGAAGGAAATTCCACCCTACCAGATATGGCCAGAAGTCCACATGGAGAAATCCCCAAACTAACAATTACACTTAAAGGAGTACTTGATCAACTTTCCAAAATTAACATTTCTAAATCGCAAGGACCAGATGGCATTCCACCATGGTTCTTAAACAGATATGCCTCTCATCTAGCACCAGTAATACATGACATTTTCCAATCATCTGTTGACTCTGGACAAGTCCCCAATACCTGGAAAGAAGCCAATGTAACAGCAATTTTTAAGAAAGGAAGTAGAGCAGAAACATCTAACTACAGACCAATATCCTTAACACCTGTGGTTTCTAAACTTCTTGAACACATCATACATAGTCACATTATGAAACATCTTGAACAGCACCACATTCTAACTGACCACCAACATGGCTTCCGTGCCAAAAGATCAACTGAAACACAATTAATTCAAACAATCCATGACATAAGCAAATCACTTGATGAGAAGAAATCTGTAGACATGGCCATCCTTGACTTCACCAAAGCATTCGATAAAGTTCCACATAAAAGATTAATCCACAAACTCAAACACTATGGCATCACAGGCCCAATATCATCATGGATAAATAGCTTCCTTACAGGAAGAACTCAACAGGTCGTTATAAATGGATCTAAGTCAACATCAACTCAAGTCATTTCTGGGGTACCACAGGGCACAGTACTGGGGCCCCTACTTTTCCTACTTTACATAAATGACCTGCCAGACAATCTTTCCTCAACTGTTCGCCTTTTTGCAGACGACTGCCTGTTATATTCACCGATTAAAACTGACCAAGACACATCTGTCCTCCAAAACGATCTGCTCAAACTTGAGAAATGGCAACACACGTGGCTTATGAAATTCAACCCCACTAAATGTTATACAATGACAATAGCCTCAAGAAAACCGACACCAAATCTCTACACATTCTGCGGACAACAACTTAAATCTGTTGAATCACACTGTTATCTTGGCATACATATATCAAATACATTAAATTGGACAATACAAAGCAACTCGGTCACAAAAAAAGCACAACAGACATTGGGAATGATTAGAAGAAATTTAAATAAATGCCCAACCCAAATCAAGTCCATAGCCTACACAACCCTTGTCCGCCCCATACTTGAATATGCGTCAGCATCATGGGATCCACATTGCCTAAGAAATATCAAACTCATAGAAAGAACCCAGAGACAAGCCGCCAGATTTTGTAAGAACAACTATTCTAGAGAGCCTGGAACGGTAACACAACTCCTTAAAGATCTCCAGTGGGACACCCTCCAATCACGAAGAAAAACCCAAAGACTTAGCATATTATATAAAATGGAACATAACCTCATAGATATCCCACTAGATCAATACACCAAACGCAACACCAGATGCTCACGTAAACATAATAAACAGTTAGTACAAATCAGGCACTCGACAAACATATTTGGAAACAGCTTTTTCCCAGTCACAATAAAAGAGTGGAATTCTCTACCTCCAAGCATTGTATCAAGTACGTCACTGAATTCATTCCAGATTAGCCTAGCCCAACATGTAAAAAATTAATCCATAAGAGCCACCATGCGCACTGGCGTGATGTGTCCATAGGACATTTTGCCAGTCAAAATACAGATACAGATATGCCTACAACATCAAATTAATAAACTTTTTCTTCTTTCTACCATACCTATAAAGCCACGTACATTTTAGTTTACATATAATTTATTTAATTATTTTATGTCCACATATAATTTATTTAATGTAACACATTAAATACATATTAACATGCTGTTGTGTGCCATTGATTTAAGAGCACATGTGCAATGCATTTGGAAATAAAGCTGATCTGTGACCATTTTCATAACATGAAATACTCAGATTTATACACAATTCCATAATACCCTGAGACCCCCAATTTACACCAAATTTCTTGATATTACAAGACCCTCCAATTTATGCATAAATGTCATGCATTGGCACGTCTGAAACTTAACGTTTTTTTTATAACATGATTATTAATGTCTATAGAAAGTATCCGTTTTTTTATATATTTTAATCCGATTTATGTATAAATGCCTGATTTTCCAAGATTCTCCGATTTACGTATAAATGTCCGATTTTCTGAGACCCTCTGATTTACGTATAAATGCCCGATTTTTGAGACCCTCTGATTTACGTATAAATCTCCTGGATTGGCGTTTCTGAAACTTAACATATATGATTTGTACAGCAGTGAGAACAGAGTCAATGTCCACCACTATCTATAAGTCCAGGTACTGATTTGTACAGCAGTGTGAACAGAGTCAATGTCCACCGCTATCTATAAGTCCAGGTATTGATTTGTACAGCAGTGAGAACAGAGTCAATGTCCACCGCTATCTATAAGTCCAGGTATTGATTTGTACAGCAGTGAGAACAGAGTCAATGTCCACCGCTATCTATAAGTCCAGGTACTGATTTGTACAGCAGTGAGAACAGAGTCAATGTCCACCGCTATCTATAAGTCCAGGTACTGATTTGTACAGCAGTGAGAACAGAGTCAATGTCCACCGCTATCTATAAGTCCAGGTACTGATTTGTACAGCAGTGAGAACAGAGTCAATGTCCACCGCTATCTATAAGTCCAGGTACTGATTTGTACAGCAGTGAGAACAGAGTCAATGTCCACCGCTATCTATAAGTCCAGGTACTGATTTGTACAGCAGTGAGAACAGAGTCAATGTCCACCGCTATCTATAAGTCCAGGTACTGATTTGTACAGCAGTGAGAACAGAGTCAATGTCCACCGCTATCTATAAGTCCAGGTACTGATTTGTACAGCAGTGAGAACAGAGTCAATGTCCACCGCTATCTATAAGTCCAGGTACTGATTTGTACAGCAGTGAGAACAGAGTCAATGTCCACCGCTATCTGTAAGTCCAGGTACTGATTTGTACAGCAGTGAGAACAGAGTCAATGTCCACCGCTATCTATAAGTCCAGGTACTGATTTGTACAGCAGTGAGAACAGAGTCAATGTCCACCGCTATCTATAAGTCCAGGTACTGATTTGTACAGCAGTGAGAACAGAGTCAATGTCCACCGCTATCTGTAAGTCCAGGTACTGATTTGTACAGCAGTGAGAACAGAGTCAATGTCCACCGCTATCTATAAGTCCAGGTACTGATTTGTACAGCAGTGAGAACAGAGTCAATGTCCACCGCTATCTATAAGTCCAGGTACTGATTTGTACAGCAGTGAGAACAGAGTCAATGTCCACCGCTATCTATAAGTCCAGGTATTGATTTGTACAGCAGTGAGAACAGAGTCAATGTCCACCGCTATCTATAAGTCCAGGTACTGATTTGTACAGCAGTGAGAACAGAGTCAATGTCCACCGCTATCTATAAGTCCAGGTATTGATTTGTACAGCAGTGTGAACACAGTCAATGTGGTATGAACAAAATTGCTAATGCTTTGAAACAATAGGAGGAAGATTCAAAACTGATCCTCCTAAAAAAAAATGCCATTCTGACCATGAAGCCGCTAGTATGTTAGCATCAGGAATGTTACTGAGGGTGGAAAGTACTTACCCCTCCAGGTGCCTGACGTACAGCAGTGGAGGCCTGGAATATCTCTGGCTTCTTATCATGTTCCTTCTTGTAGGTCATGACGCTTGACTGTGAGTAGAAATGGCTGTTTGGATCATCCTTCCCCTCTGACACCTGCTACAACAGAAACACAATAAATTAGTCAAGTAAAAAAATAGGCCAAGAGGCCCTGAAGTCCTTTGGACTAATACGTCGATATGTGACCCCGCCCGACTGACCAAATAAGTGATAAGCCGGAAAAATTGTAACATTGTTTTCTTACATTCTTGTAAAGGTTGGGTAGGCTGCTTTACACGGTTTCAAAAATTATGACTGCTACAAAAATTGGCAAAGTTATGGAGCATTGAACATGGTAAGGGTAAAAAAGTGAAAATGAAGAAAACGGCGGTTGAAGTTTTATATTATATACGCAAGTGGATTGCATGGAAATATTACATGCATGACATTCAAATGTGGCACACAGTGTGTATGTTATGTTGCAATGATACACTGGAAGTACAAATGTGCTGCTACAAAGACTTAGCAAGTTATGCCAGATTATGTCTTTATGTGTAAAACTAAGAGGACAGATTATTTGAGAGCAAAAGTTAGACTAAAAAAATTTTAAATGACGAAGCTAATGCAGTGTAAAGTACTAATGCAAATAAACAACTAAAAAAATAAAAGGCATGTTGTATTAATAATGTCATAACTGAATACTTAAAAAAAACAGTTTCTGGCACAATACACAAAATCTACTGTTGGGGGTGGTCTCAAGGGCCCTTCTCAAAACCACATCACTAGATAATGTAAAACGTTTGCACTTTGGGGGCCCCTCAGGTGCCCTTAGAATGATTCAATCAAATACAGATGTCTTGTGTATAGTGGCAGCACCCTAAGATACATATATGCAAAATTAGAAAAAAATTACTGAACAGTTTTTGAAAAAATAGGCAAGGTGACAAAATACCAACTTTTTGGGCCCTTTGGGGCCCTACGGACTGTACACTGATGAGCAATTGTAGAATGAAAATGCAGCGCGGGTCGACAAAAACTGCCCTACCATAGAGCTTTGCATTTTATTCATCATGTCGTCGAAGCCGCCAAACATGCCGCCGCCAAAGACGTCAAGTGGTCCAGCATTGCCATGTTTTTTCTTGTGACCATCTGTGCCAGTTATTGCCATCTGTTGGTTTCTGGAAGGCAGCATCTGTCCAAGCATGCTGTCCATAGCTCGGATGTGGTCAACATGCGAGCTGAAACAGTTAATGCCAACATACCATTACTTAAAAGATCTTTTATTTATTTTACCAGAACGATAGATCTGACATATGTACCAATTTTGTTTATGTTTTCAGACATCTTATTTTTTAGACAAAATACAAGTTTTTGATTTTATTATATTTTCAGTGCCTCTGAATGGAATTTTGTTGAGATTTACTGGGCTATAATTTTTTTTATTATTGTTACCAGCTATATATTTAAAGAATTTTTGACATTGCCATAATATACTTTTTTGTAATTTAATACACTCTTAAGCTTTCATGTCTGTAGACAGTAGTGCAAAGATATCTTGAGTAACATAAACCTGCAACTGGTAATTATGAGGTAAAGCAAATGCAGATTACTGTACACATGCAGAGGTGCGTTTTGCTGAGCCTGTCAAAGTCAATGGAATATAAAAGAAAAACTTGAAACATTTGACAGCAACTGTGTGCAGCGTTTTATTTTTATGTTTATTTTGCCTTGCGAAATGCTTATATTAAAGGTGTTTTATGAACCAGTTTACACATTTCTGTAATTCAACATGTGGATTAATAAAAATACAAAGAAAATTAAACAATAAACAAATCAAACTGGATTAAACAGTCACTGAATCTGAAGGTCTCACTGCAGATGTTCTATGTGAATGCATCACAGAAACTGATCATGGCTATTAATGTGACGTTTAGGGTGTGCAAAGTGCAAATACTAAAATTAAATACTTCATACAGCACTGTTCATAAAAACATGACAGGAATTTCAAAAAAGATCTACAAAACATTCGCAAAAAGTATGGTATCAAAGTTAGACAAAACTCAAGTTATAACGACGAAAGCGAGGTGGGTCCAGATTCGACACAAGTGCTGAAGTTTCCATATATTTCCATCTCCCCATTTGGCATAAACTATATCTAAAAACTCCCATGTATCTATTATGGCAAATTCAAATTGCCATAATAATGTAAATCAAACAATCACTTAGTTGAAAAGAACTGCCTTGGCTTGACTTTGACTGTGTCTTGACTGTCGATCACTGACTGTCTAAGACTAAGTGTCTTTTGACTTTGTAATTTGTTTTCGAGTATGGTCAACACTAAATTACCTATTCAAATTTAACTTTTATATTCACTGCAATACCAGTGCACAAAAAACTTCAGTGTCAGTCCAAATCTAAGAACAATCAATTTGGATTAACTACCCAAGGCTGAGACTAGATTCTAGAACATTCTCGGCACTGCCACTGCCACTGATCAAGGCCCAAGTTAGGGGTGTCACTGAAAATCAAAAAGTTATATTTTACTAATTTGTATTGGCATAATTTGCATAAATTAGCATGATTTTTAGGGAAATTTTGTCATTAAATTATATTTTATAATTATTTTGTTGCACATGTCATGTTTAATCTAGCAAATGTTAGCTGGGAAGCTCAGCAATGAAAGATAACTGTTTGTTGATGGCACACAATATTAATTAAAATATCAATATTAATTAATTAATTACAATTACAAGTGGGTGGGTGCTCTCACGTCAGCGGCATATTTATAATGCTTTAGTGAGAGGCTCCCGACAGAAATGTTTTCTTTTTGACATTGTCGTTATATGCTTTGTATTTGTTATTACTATCTATCGAATAAAGATGTTCCAGTTCCAATAGAACAACGTAGCATTTTTGTAGTGATCAGTGTGTAACATAACAAATTAAAGCTGTATAAAAAATAAATGGAGGGTGGGTGTCTTTTAAGCTCTAGGGGCACATGAGCTGGACCAACAATGGTGCTTTTCTTTACGTATTTTAAAAGTAGAAATGTAATAGATTATCTTGGTAACACGACATCAAACTTACATTTTCACAAGTATGGGAACAAAACATAAGTTGTTTTCGTTGTATTTTTTCACAACGTTACACTAAAGTGCCTTCAATGAAGTTCGAGATATAAACAGTTTATTATATTACCTTTAATTTGATGTATCATATTAATATGTCAGATATTGAGGACATGTGCCCATTTTTCATTGAAGTGAGTGTCCCTAAATGCGAAGCCGGGCCGCGTCAAAACGATCGGACACAAATCACCCGATGGGTAGCAGCTTCAAAGCACGCTTATCTAATAACTGTTTCAACTTGCAGCGAAATAAATAATCAGAAAAATATTAATGATGGTTAATGTAATTTTAGCCGATCTTTTACTTTCTGACCTAACCATGAAAACGATCACCTACAGCCTCCTCACATATCTTACATACATATACACACACACTACAAAAAAATTATTTTACATTCCTACCACGATCAAATTTCACAAAACAATCTCAACTAAAACTTGACTTCTATGGCGGCGACTATATCCAGTGCTCCACGGTTACCATAAAATTTATATTGTGTCAAGCTTCACAGAAATTCCGTACAGTGGCGCTATCATTACTGTATGCATGTTCCCGCGCGATATAAATATATATAATATATCGTTAATATATATGAGCCAGTCTGTGTGTGTGTGTGTGTGTGTGTGTGTGTGTGTGTGTGTGTGTGTGTGTGTGTGTGTGTGTGTGTGTGTGTGTGTGTGTGTGTGTGTGTGTGTCTGTGCACTGCACGTATACTAATACGTTCTTTTGATAAGAAAATTAATACAAATTATTATTCTATTAATGAAATATAATGCTACCATCAGATATGTATTAATAATAATAATATTAATACATTTTGGACATTCATTACTTGATAAGCATAATGAATAAATGATATTGAAATATGGTGATAGAAAAATACAAAATTTTTAACGGTTTGGTCACATTCTAAAATAATATTAATATCTTAGTGCTTTTTATTGTTTTTTATTGTGGGAAGAATGGCTTAAACAATAAAATCATCTTCGAATTAAGCTTGTCATAATTTCGTGGCAGTTATGTTGAATTGCCATGTTCACCACCAATTGATGTATCACAAGTAGTTTCCCTTTACATACAGAGTGGCAGCAAATTGTGCATAATTTGTTCCAAACTTTTAATGGCGATACAAAAAACTAGCTGGAAATGAGGAATGCGTTTTCTTAGTTGAGTTTATCACATTAAATAATTACGAAAATGACTTTCTCAGCTTACCAAAATGCACAATTTAACAAAATATTCACAAATAAATATATATGATTCATCCTAAGTCTGAATTCCCCCCAAAATTGTGTGATTCATTGGAACACCGACTTGTGCCTTGGTCATCAACTGAAAAAGAATGGACCTATTTTGGGAACACAATTATTGGCTATTCGTAAGACTTATTTTGTTTTTTATATTAAGTAGAAAACTTTCATTACCTGCAAATCATAATGATGATAATAATTATGCCTTAATTAATCGAGCTACTTTTTAACAGAAAAAAAAAATATTATAACTAACACGCACACATACTCACACGCCCGTATATATTAACAATATATTATATATTTATATCGCGCGCGAACATGTGTACAGTAATGATAGTGCCACTATACGGAATATCTGTGAAGCTCGATACAATATCGATTTTACGGTAACCGTAGTAGTTGCCGCCGTAGAAGTCGAGTTTTATTTGAGTTTGTTTTGCGAAATTTGATCGTGGTAGGAATGTAAACATTTTGTTTTGGTAATGTAGTATGTGTATATGTATGTAAGATATATGAGGATAAGTTTGGCAGCTGTAGCCGCAGGTGGTCATTTTCATGGTTAGGTCAGAAAGTAGATACTTTTGCAGTTTAAGCCTGCACCTTGAAAAAACCATGATAACGGTCACCTACTGTTCAGTCATCAAACTTCACTTCACATATCTACAACACCTATTCTACACATATACACTTGTTACGTGATCAAACAATTAAATTTACTGTCTTTTATCGATCAAAATGTACAAGAAATTCACTCGTTTTTGCGTGTATTTATTAGTTCCGCCGGATACTCCGGTAAGTGGCGCCACTTTATGGTTAACTCCAGACGTGGGGATAGATCACAATTCATATATCAATAATAATTGTAAAAAGTTAATAAAAAAATATGTGATATTTAATTAAATAAGATTACCTTAAATTCAGTGTTGACAGCAAGTGGGGGTTTTATTATGACTATTGGTTTGTGTAAATACATGTACTGGTGCATTTTAATATTGTTTATCACAGACAATTCATCATAGCTATGACATAATACATATAATAATATGTTTTGTGTTTTACAAACATTTTATTTTGTAAACAAAATATTGTTTTATTTCCTGAAAATAATAAATGAGCTTTATTATAAACAGTGATAGGTGAATTAAAAAATGTAGTTAACATGTGTGCTTGCCATGCAATTACTGAATGGTTCAACAGTTTTAAAAGTTATTAACATCAATAATGTCAACAGTATGAAAGACTGTATAAAGGTCTTGATAAATATTGTTTTGGATTTAATTCTGATCCATTCCGGTTGTAATCTTAAAGTGGCGTATTTAGGGGGGCATTATTGCCATGAATGCCCCCTTTCGGTAATGTGTTCTTTGTAATTATTGTGAAACCATACAATATTTTATTTATTATCAATTATTCCTGTTGTTAATATTTTACACTATTAGAGATTTTGTTATGTGGATTAAAAAAGAGTTATATCAAACTATTTTATTATAATATTGACATGGTATTAATGATCATGAAAACCTTTGTATGAAATATGACAGAATATTGTATTTATTGGTAAAACATGATAATGTTAAGTTGTTTGTTAATTTCTAATTGATGTTTTACATGACAATGTGCCTTTTTAAAGATAAATTGGTGAATGTTTTGAGAACTTATACTTATGAATAAACTCTCTACATGTCTCAGTATATTTTGTGAAGTGTTGGTCGGCTCTGAAAAGAACCATCTGTTGTTGACGTTTCTTTCGATAGCTGCAGTCCATCATGTTTTTATAGCTGGTCAAACTGGATAAACCCTTTAGATGTTCAAGAGGATGGATGTACTGGAATGGATCCATCCCAAATTTGACATCTCGCCGTGCCACATTCTCACTTGTTTCGACATTTCACCTTCAAACCTTACATGTTATTACATTCACAGCTTTATATGATGGCATGGAAGTGCTGTCCACGTGGAACTACAGATTACAACTGAAGCAGACTCATAATGAGACATCATACTGCACCCCCCCCCATTTAAACCTCAAATGGAACTGGTTTCTCATAAGGGAAACTCTTTTACCTTAGCAAGGTGGTGCATATGCACCCATCACATCTTCCAACTTAAGGGCCTTTTGGTTACTATGCTCAACAATGAGTGTGGATTGCCATGCCACATTATACTTATTGACTTTACCCGTTTTTTATATTTACAATAATAGAACTCAAAAACACAAGTCCAACAACTAGAATTGTCTCATTTGTTCCTTTACACAATTTCTTTATACAATATTAATTTATCTAAACAGTATACTTTTACAATGTACCTTTGCACAAGATATTCACACAAATTATCCTTTAATATATATAAATAAATGATTTAGAGGATGGTAATATCAAGCAAAGTACTGAAATTTGACATAAATTATTAACCAATGAGCATTGATTACTTTTACTTGCATCCGAATATACGTTAGTTATAATGACCGTCTGGTAAAATTTAACAACGTGATAAAATGGCCGCTCAAACTAAAATCTGACCACTACAAGTATGGATGAACTCTATGAAGCATCGGAGACTAAGACTGTGACTAACATTGTTGTGTACTCTGTGATGGCAAACTTATATTATGATTTAGTAACACTAGTAGTAATGTCATGATTAACCAATATGTACATCACTAAACTTAATCAGCTTTAAATGTACAAATATTGTTGAGTTAAAGTGTGAATTTGTACCACATGAATTTCCATTTGTGGACAAATAAAGGTTATAGTACTCAGCGATAGAAATAAGCCAGAATATTTACTTGTCCGCTGGACAAGTAAGTTTTGAAATCTACTTGTCCGCCAAAATATTTACTTGTCCGAGTGGTTGTCAAGGGGAATCGAAGCTTCAGAAAAAATGTAAAAAGTCTGTCTTATTTTTATGACAACAACACAATGTTCCTGCTGTTTCGTTGCATGTACATCTGAGTGACTTGTGATCAAAGACACAATTTGATTTAGTCTGAAAATTTCTAAAATGCAAAATTATATTTGCAACTATTTTCCGGTCCATTATTATTCATCACGAATATTAAAATTAAACATGTTACATGATGTATAACAACATTTTAGTGATGCTGATATGAATGCTTTTATTAATAACAAATAATTATTACGATGATGGGAATGAGACAATTGTTTTCCTTGCTATTTGTTTTATAATGTTGCAAAAACTTTTTGTTTAATATGGTAGATAATATATTGCTGTAAAATGTTGGCATCAGTTTATCATAGAAGATGCCACTCAAACAAGAACACGACCAATGCAAAGCCAGGAAATGTTGTCACAAAAATCATAAGAAACTATATAATCTGATAATATTTTGTTAAACCTCTATGAACATCAATATTAACAAAGTTCTGTATTTTACAAACGAAGATAATATTCAATTGATCATCAGCAAACAAACGCATATTTTTCCTAAATGTTATATTACCATTTCAATGATGATAACATAGTTTTAACGGTGCCCGAATTACATTTACCAGGCGGAATATAATTTATAGATTTAGTTACGTCGTAACGTTGCTGCCGCGCGCAGACCGCCGTAGTTGGCGGAAGCTGACATGTCAACGGCTATTGGCGCCCCATCCCCGGCCGTGCGTCTTGCATAATTAGGTTTCGCAAACTCGCAATTTATGGTTAAAATAAATGTTACATAGATACAACACTTCTAAAATTTCATTAATATTCCGTTTATCAACCAGCACCATAGATTTAGCGGAAAGCCAGTTACAAGTTTTGAAAATTGTCACCGATCTGGATCGGCTAGCCTAACGAGTAACGTTCGATGACTGTCTTGGAAGACTGCCGAGTCCGCGTGGGTTAGGCATAATAATGGTTAAAACTATATAATTATTCAAATAACAGGTGGCGATACAAAGTCTACTACTTCCAAAGTTCATCAAATATGATCCGTGAGTGAAAGCAAGTTGTACGTCGGCCAAACTGAACGATTTACGATTGTGTGAAATACAGGCTCGATCAACAATGGCTGATGCGGAGTCTGTCCTACGCGTATGACAGAGCTAGGCCGGTGCGCTCATTGGATGACCCTGTTAACGCAGGCACTAAACTCGGTCGACATACACTGGTGGCGGAATGACAAGACTCCGACACACTAACGACATTGCAACCCGCGCGATTGCTAGCGAACTTCATTTACGTTTGAATTTCCTCAAATAAAAAGTTTGCAATGTTGCACGCGTCAGTATTTACTGTAAATTTTCACTTGTCCACCGGATAACCATGTAGAGTCATTTTACTTGTCCGGGCCAAAAATCACTTGTCCCGGACAAACGGACAAGTGCTATTTCGAACGCTGGTATTATACTATTGTCCATGTTAAATTATACTATTATTGGTTATTATTTTTAATGTATATAACAGGGATAGCACAGTACAGCATATAAAATAATATGACATATTAATTGTTGCAACAAACAAATTGTTACTAAAAACAAAATAATATATTATTGTATCATAGCATGATAAGTTACCTCTGGTAGACAGCATTAAAAAGCAGCAAACCAACAACCGTAATAAATACTATTAGCTGCTGTCAAAATTAAATTTAACATAACCTTATTTAATTAATTAAGTTAATGAAACATCGCGTATTTTATTGACTTTTTACAATAATTATTAATGAAATATGAATGGTGATCTATTACCACGCCTGAAGTCAACCATAAAGTGGCGCCATCTGCCGGAGTTTACGGTGGAACTAATGAATACACGCAAAAACAAGTTAATATCTTGTACATTTTTATCGATAAGACAGTAAATTTAATTGTTTGATCACGTGACAAATGTATATGAGTAGAATAGGTGTTATAGATATATGATGTGAAGTTTGGTGACTGTAGGTGACTGTTATCATGTTTTTTTCGTTCGAGATGCGGGCCTAAACTGCAAAAGTACCGACATCCAGGGCTACCCAAGACCAAGTGGAACTTGGAAGTGCTGCAAACTTGCCAGCGACACTTTTTATATAATTTGCACATATTAATTTAATTTAATGCACACACGCCTGTTTCGCGAACACACCTGAAGAATGGATCTTCATCAAATGCTCTATACATCGATCCGTGAAACATCTTCGGAAATATGCGCAAATCCACAAAAGTTAACAAGACTTGCTCTGACAGCACTTTCGATTTTGTTTACCAAAAATGGATTCCCAAGCGACAGTTCCCTATATATACTGCGCATGTGTGAGCCCCTTTCAGACATGAGTACTGCCATCTAGCGAATAGAACAAAAGTATTTTACCAAACCGATTTTTTGCAAACAGAGAACTACTACAATCGAACCGATTGTTGTGATATTGTTATTACACTAAAGGCTCGTGTTTTCTGTGGATAACGACATTTAATATTTACCACCGGCAAGCGGAAAAACGGCATTGCACTGACGAAGTGCTGCCACCTATTGGGTCTTATGTCAGGTTATCGCGAGGGCGCACAGCGGAGTCACGTGAACAGGAGCTCCATAAATATCCGCTTCACTGGCTTGAGGAGTGACCTTGACTCTGTATTTACCGGTGTCGACGACAGCCAAAATGACAGGAACGCTCGCAAACGTTTCGAAAATGTTCACACCCAGGGTGTTCCGTCTACAGGCGAGGGTTCTGCAGACGCTACCACAAACCCACGTCAGATCTGCGTACGTAAATATGTATTTTTCAGGGTCGACATCGTACAGAAGCATGCATTTGATGGGTCTTAAGAAGGGCATTCGTGCATTGAGACACATGGCTAACGCACGAACGCGTCTTTGTTAGTTTGTTTGTATCCGGGAATGATCCCTTAACTTAAGTTAATGTTGCAATTTGGTGCAATCTACGTTGGTCGAGACCTCCTTTAAAATCATGGATGATTCTCCGGACAACACAGCATAATTACTAATTAATAAGCTCCACATCGTGACCGTCGGCGTCGAAAACGAAGTATCGACTGAGACCGAGTGTTGTTGATGTTTTTCGTATACCAGGAGTAGACTATGGACCGTAAATCCGTAATGCATATCCTAGTAAACACGTATTTAGTAACGACGAAATGTATAGCTTAGACTGGATCTGAGAGTGCGATTTAGACCCTCTCGGAAGTTTTTTGTTACAAAGTTTTCGGCACGTACAAAATTGCATGGCGTTGTAGTATTCATGACATTGAGTCTGAGTTTGGTACCGGATTATTCAATTTATTGTGGGGTCACTTACCATTCACCCATAGCATTGTGTTATCATCATTAAAATTCGTGTATGTTAGTATAGTGAATAAAATACTAACTATATGATTATTTGAATTTTATGTACAGCCAAACATTTATATTTAGATTAAATTGTTTCACCACTGTGCAGCTGAGGGGTGATATGAACGTGGGGGATAACACTGATTTTTTACAATTTTGTTTTTTAAAGTTATGTTAATAATATTTAAGTAATTGTTGCCATTTTTGTAAGCCCGTACATGTTCATTTTAATAATTGGTATTCAGTGATGAAGATGCTGACATGAATGGGTAAGTTATCTTGTCATCCAGAAGGGATACAGGTGAATTCGGCCCACGGTGAATTCAGCCCGGTGAATTCGGCCCACATCGCTTGGTGAATTCGGCCCATAACTCTGGTGAATTCGGCCCACGGTGAATTCAGCCTGGTGAATTCGGCCCACCCACCTCGCTTGGTAGAATTCGGCCTCAGAGCACGGGTACAGGTCAAAACGGCGACAGATCCAAAACGGCGACAACCAAAACGGCGACAGTTCCAAAATGGCGACACACCAAAACGACGACAAACCAAATCGGTGACAAGCCAAAACGGCGACAAACTAATAAACATATTCTAGTACAGAAAATGATACACATCAACGAATTGCTAAATCTATAAATAATGCTGATAGAGATGTCATAAAAAACTGCCATCATTCACTTGTAACAAGGTCTACCAACTCAGTACGGTGACGTCATCCAATGATGTGCCTGTGTACAACTTTGACTGCCGGCAGCCTGCTGATGACTGCCGTGGCGTGACACGTTTCACGTAGGCATATCATTATGTCTGCATATGTCAGTCAACAGCAATAAGTTATTACAGCGGCCAAACATATCAGTGTCATTAATGCGTGTCTAGACATTAATGGAATATATAGGTGTAGAATTATATAATGAAATAAATAAATGAGTATTATAATTGTCCCAATTACAATATAAAACTATCATATTTTATTCACAGTTTTCCATTCGAATACAACAATTTAACTTTGTCATTGATTGTTAGTAATAGTTATAATGTTTCCCGCTGTATGTTGTAAATGTAGAAAGTCGTTGGATGATTATTGGCTATTCACTGCCGCTGTCCTTCTCACGGTGATGCTCCACAGACGTAAACAATTGGGCATGCCTGGCCTTGAATACACTTTAACAGCTGTAATTAACACAATGTAACTTATTGGATGTTGCAAAACAAGCATCTCTTTGAAGTGCTAACCAACGACATAAACTGCCGACAGGAGTTACAGTGTAGCAACTACCGACTTAATTCACACTTTCTTAACCGACACAAATCAAAGATAAATCACAAGATAAAATATATTTATTCACATACTACATTCACTTATAACTGTTTTGGTAGTGGTGACATGCATACATTATGAAACAGCGTAACGTAAATCGCATGATTTCAGCGACAAGCTACTCACGAGCACAGACATATTTGTGTTGTATGTACATAAGATAAACCCTTAATAAGTTGACTTATAGCACTTAGAAACTTAAAGAAACTTATTTAAACAATAATAATACATGAGTTAATGACAGTGAGGTTTAGAAAATGTTAATTATAATCTATACTTTATTTGCCCTTTACTTAATTTCTTGTTCGTAATGAAATGTTAACTCATTCTTCGATGTGAAAGTGTCTATTCGTTTGACAGATTATACGCCTGAGTATTTGCGATGGTATACTTACTCTGCGTACCATTTAGCTATGTGAGATATTTCAAACCGTTGCTAGGGGTCTATGTGTTTATTGCACCTTTCATTGCACCATACGTTAATAAAGTTACACTGCAAACAAATGCTGACTTGTGCCGTTTATACAGCATGTGACATCCTTTCACCGTATTACATTAGTCAATTTTTGTCGCATCGCATAGGCATACTATTCTCGTTTATACACACAATTTACGGCACTTCGCACCAGCGGCAGCGCCATCGACACCGCACGAGATATCGCTGGAAAAGCGCAAGATATGGTGCTGGAGCGAAGTTAGACGTTCGAAGATCGAACATAAAATGGTGATTAAATGTGTATTTTTATTAACAACATTTTCACTAACTAACGACTTAAAACTCTAAAAACAACGCGGGCCGAATTCACCAGAAAGTTGGGCCGAGTTCACTTAGCAGATATAACATGGGCCGAATTCACCACCCCATTCACGCCATTATAAAGCGGGCCGAATTCACCAGAAAGTTGGGCCGAATTCACTGGGCCGAATTCACCGTGGACCGAATTCACCAACACCCTCCAGAAGTTATGTGGTATAATTTAAAGTTCACATGTGTTAACTAACACATTTTTATAGTCAATCGACTGCTATTTACTGGTACTTTGATGACTGTTTTTATATCTTGATAATGTATTGTTAAGTTGTCAGGTGATACTTAGTTAGTAATAATTTATTTCTTATATAGCGCCCCATCCAAATAATTGTTCTGGGGCGCATTAAGATCATCAAATGTTAAAATAATATGTGAAAAGATGCGTCTTCAGTGCCACTTTAAACTGATTGACACTAGTGCATTGGCACACTGTGAGTGGTAGTTGATTCAGTTAAGTGACTAACATTGTAAGAATTGTTTTGTTAAGTTTTTTTTGCATTTGTAACTTATTTGTTAGTAAATAGTGTGTGTCATTATGACTCAGTAAGGAGTAACTCCAAGTTAACATGTTTCATTAACTCGTCATATATTTGTATACAGGTCTGCTATGTGCAGTGTATCAGTAACTATCATGAGATTATAATTTATAACATGTTACACCTCTAGCTGTTAAGTTTCATGCTATACTAACAGTGTTATTATTATGTGAAGACAGGTAACTAATCTTGAAAAAAAAAAATACGATATATAATATTAAACTTTACCTTCAGTGCAGTTATAATGTTAAAACAATATTATAAAGTAAAACAGCTTTACTTTTTCAATAAGTAAAGTTATTTTGTAAGTTCACCTGAAACTCTCAGGTTGGTCCCTCTCTGGATTTTGTTTACAGTTACAATGTGCCATTTCTGACATGTTTTTCTTAATTAATATATACTTAAGTTCATAACAAAAACTAATTATTCTTTACTGGTAATTGTTACCCATTATACTTTGGAGAAACAGCTTAGGTTGTCAGTTTTCACTTAGTGTATGAGCAAAACTGTGGACAGGAAGATAATTAGACAGTTTTGTTCACTTTTACTAAATTATGCCTGAGTGAATACATGGTGTATATACTAATTAGATCACCCTTTTCCAAATTAAAATTTCTCAACATCCATATACAGCCTAAGGTTAAACTAAAATATTGTCATTAAATGCTGTTTAATGTATTCAGGTCGTGGTGGTCTGGTGTGGAGCTGGGGCCTCCAGATGCTATCCTTGGCATCACAGAGGCATTCAAGAAATGTGACAACCCAAACAAGATCAACTTAGGTGTAGGGGCATACCGCGATGACAACGGCAAACCATTTGTCCTGCCCACTGTCAGAGAGGTGGGTTGTGATCACTAAATTAAGGGCTGTTACTGCTGCATCATGGCTGAGGAAGCTGCATGTAAAGTATTTAATATCCCGAAATGATTAGCCTCTGACAGAAGTGCAAATAAGATTACAAGGTTATTTTATTTGATTAAAATTAATAATAACAGTTTTAACACTCAACATGACAATGCAATCTGAATCTCAAATGAGTGTCTGCACTTTAGTTTTCAGTTCAGTAATGTGTCTCCCATTGTCCTGCGTAATTTGTTTTTGTGTCATCATAATGTCTTTTACTAAGTGTCATTGAATTATGATGTTATGTTTACAGCAATGTCTCATATCTAGATGAAGTGTGATCCTTACGACATGTAACAATTAGATGTATTTACAACACGTTACTGTTGAACCTTTCCTGCATCTTAGATTCTAAATGTGCATTCTGTTGCACTGTGGCATTGATGTAGCTATTCTGGGCAATGCAGAAGTCATCAGCTCCTAATAAGTTGTAAGAATAACACTGTGAGCACTGAGCAGTAAGAAACACACAGTGCCTGGCCTCGGTTGTATAATGACATTCCACCATCCATTGTACTGTGCAGTTGTGTTTGACTGGCTTGGCAGTATGTGGAGCCCTCTAGTGGCTTGTGCATAACAAGTACAAATTTATTGTGATTTTAGTGATCTATTTTAACGTTTTCTGTATTTTCTACAATACCCAGACAATAATAAATATGCAAACATTCTATCATCAGTCAGTTGTGTACAGGTGAGGACAGGTAACAACGTTCGCATGTTACCTGAAGCTGATTACTTGACTCTTTTTTCAAGAGTCAAGTAATTTTTACTTGCACAATATATGACAGAAATATGTTCTTGTCGATAAATTTTGACCATTTATTCCAGTGAGTTCTGTGTATTCCAGGCTGAGAAGAAAATGGCTGCCCAGAGTTTGGACCATGAGTATGGTCCAATCAGTGGGTTGGCAGACTTCACCCGACTGTCAGCCGAGCTGGCGTTTGGAACCAGCGGTGATGTCATCAAGGCTGGCAGGGTTAGTAGAGTTCATAGATGGCACATTGCAGATTTAAAACCCAGTATACAAGTCAGTCAGTGTTTTATTTCCAAATGAAAATGCAACAATATAACACAACCTAATAAAGTTAATTAGGTTGAAAACATTAAAAATCATCAGTTATTGTTGCACATTTTGTTTAACTTTTAAACAACTATAAAATAAGCAAGTACAGTGCATCATTATATGAGACAATACTATGATGTGTCTAATTGGAACCATTTGTTTGTTTACATTTTCCATTATCACTTAAATATGGTGCCACATCTTGCCAAAGAAATAATTGTATTGTGTGAGCTTGTGAGGGCAGTAACGCATCCTGAACCTGTGTTTGTAGAATGCCACAGTGCAGGGCATCTCTGGCACAGGATCACTGAACCTTGGAGCTGCCTACTTGGTATGTAGTAAAATACACTGTCTTTGTATATTTCACTTTAACATGGTGTACGATATGCAAAAACGGTTTTACACCCACTTGTTATACAACCATGTCATCTACTATACAACCATGTCATCTATTATACAATCATGTCATCTATTATACAACCATGTCATCTATTATGCAACCATGTCATCTACTCTATTTTTCCCGTCTGGCCTACTGATCTTTTATTTACTGTGGTAATAGTTCAACAAGAATTCATATGTAGCAGCAGAAAGTGCATATCAAAAGGAAGTCAAACCATTATTTAGTCATTGTTATGAAGCACTTTGAATGATTGCTATTAATTGCAATTGGTCATTAGTGAGTCTCTAATTAATTGTCTTAGCATCCCACAGCTATTCCCACCCCAGCATTATGTTAATAACCTACCCCTTCTGGGGTAACTTTGCAAACAGGAGTAGACCAACTGGGGTTACCATGCAACATGTAGCCGAAATGGGTGTAAACCAACTGGGAGAATCGACAAGAAGGCATACGTCAGTCAGCAGCAGGAGAAACACTTTGAGTACTAGTGGTGACTTGTTATGTAAACTGTTGATGTAACAAAGTCTTGTTGGTGCTGCGCTGAAAGGGTTGTTCCTTGGGATTACTGTACCATTAGCTGTGACAAAACGTCACTTAATCATCTGGCATGTGTTGACTCACTAGGGGCTTATGTGGAAAGGCGAATGGTTCTGTGTGCGGTCAAGTATGATACCAGGGTGTGTGCCAAGGTCTTAAGGCCAGACACCCCAGGTGAAATGGTGTTTTTTTACAAAAAATACTGAAAATGGTTTTCTGCCAGATTATTATACCTTTGTATGCATACTATCAATAAAGTTCACTTCTATGACAATTATGTACCCCTAAATGAGTTTTAGTCAAGGATCAAGCATGTCGTTATCATGTAATGAAACCCATTATGCAATCTTTGACAGCCATTTTCTAAAAAAAATTTTTTTCAAATTTATGCATTTGGAAACGGGATATGTCTTGGAATAATTATGCTATATAAATAATGTTTTCAGTGTTGCATTCAGCATATTCTACTGTGTGCAATGATCAGACACTTTTTTTAAATCATGAATAGTTTTAAAGATATAGCCATATTTGTTGCCAAAAAACAAGATTTTTTTTTGTATTTTACCAAAAAAATATTTTAAAAATAAAAACACATTTCAAAAAATGCTCTGATCATTTCACAGATAGAGAACATGGATTTGCAAGAATTATAACTATATATGGATTCAATAAAAAATGGCAGTGTTTCAAAAATTTGTCAATATTTGCTCAAAATGGTGGCCATTTTGTTTGTTACCATGGAAACGGGGGGGGGGTCTGGCTGAAAAAAGTTCAATATATATATTTTAGTCAGTAAGACCCATTTCATGCATTGGGCAGAAAAAATTGAACTGTTTGCACAAAATAAAAAATAATCCTATCTACCTGCCGTAAGGTGAAGAAGTTTTTAAAAATTGAATGTTTAAAAAAAGGTCTTAAAATTGTGCTAATTTTGATTTCATCAAACTATGCCCAGTCATAGGCTATAATTCACCAATGGTAGAATTCACTGAGTATCATATTTAACATTGAATATTTGTCTTAAGAAAAAGGTTATACAGTTTTGAAATATTAGTATTAAAAAGTTCATAAATATCAGCTCAGATACGGATATACCATTCTTACACAGTAAATTACATCATTCTCTGACAGAAGTGCAGTCGAAGTAAGAGATGGATTTAACTTGTATTAGTGCTCCCTTTTACCTGAAACTGTGTAGATATTATTTTATCTTATCATGTTCAAAGGTGGTAACATGAAAATGCAAAAAAACAGAATTGTGAATGTGTGGCTGTGGTTTGGTTATCACTATACATTGCAGGGAAAATAAATTGCTACAGTGGTGCCACCCATCAGGTGGAATGTATATTAATGAACATCAGCATTGATGCAGTTGTGGAACAGGGCAGTGTAGTGGTAATGTCTTGGCAACTGTGTCACATTTTAATCCAGTGGCTATTGGATGTGGTTTTGGAAGCCATTTTTGAACATGTTAGTGGGGATAGGTCATTTTGTTGGACTTTGCAAACTTTCTAGGCCACTCTTTAGTAAAATGTTATTGTTCTTGTGTATTATGTTGAAAACAGAACAAGTGGCACCAGGGAAACAAGGTTGTCTACATTCCCACGCCCTCTTGGGGAAATCACACCCCCATCTTCAAGTAAGATCACTTTATTTATCTGAATTTAGAACGAGATCTTCCAGTATGATTTTATTAGTTCATATAATGTGCTGCATGTAGATTATTGCTTAATGCAGTGGCAAGGTTTATTGTATGTGACTTAATGTGGCTGGTGAAAAGCCACATCAACTGTTGCAGTGTGATAATATACAGTGGGTACCATTTATTGATTAAAGTTTTATTGCCTACATTTATTCAACTCGTGTTGCGTTAAAGAGGTTAGGTAATCTATGCCAAGTGGACAGCCTTTGTGGCAATTAACAGGCCGCAGTTGACTTTAGAGTATGTAAAAAGTAGTTCAAAGTTCAGTTGCTAAATTTAGATATCCCACTGTTTCCAAAACATTATTTAATTAAGTAGATGCAATGGTACTGACATATACAAGATATTGTATATTTTGGGATAATTAAATGTCATTGCACATAAAGCCATTTCTATCTGCATGGTGGCAATATAAAACTTTGTTTTCTTATTAAATGAAAAATGCATTTAACAAGACAAGATTTAACAAGATTGCCATCCAGAGAATTAACTCTAGATGGCAGGTGGACAAGGAAGCCCTTTGGCTTATCGAGAGTCCAACCCTTTTATCTACATATATCCAGCCCTTCTGAGGTATGTGTCGATTTTATTTTTAAACATTCACACTACTAGCACCCACACAATCATCAGATAATCTGTTCCATTCATTCACAGTCCTTTGTGAAAATGAGAACTTTCTTACGTCTAATCTACATTGCTCCCTTACTAATGTAACTTCAGGTCCTCTAGTCTTTCTATCTTTCTTAACTGAAAAAAACATATTTCTGTCAATATTTTCATAACCATTCAATATTTTAAACACTTCTATCTGATCTCCTCTCAATCTCCTGGTCTCTAGTGTTGTTCAACCACATTCTTTTAGGCGTTTTTCATAACTAGGATCCCTCAGTTTTTGTATCATTTTAGTCACTCTCCTCTGTACTCTTTCTAGCATATCTATGTCCTTCTTGCGGTATGGCCTCCTCGCTTGTATACAATATTCTAAATGAGGCCTAACTATTGTTTTGTACAGCGGTATTATTAGATCTTTTTCTTTATATGCTATTCGGTTTCAAAATCGTTTTAATCACTTACTGTATGTGATGACTTATTAACTATGATTTGTAGGACGTCTGGCGTGGATGTGAAGCAGTACCGCTACTATGAACCCAGCAACTGTGGCTTTGACTTCAAAGGCGCAATGGAAGACATTTCGGTGCGCTGCCTTTCCATGTACATATTCCACGACGATAATTTTGTCCCAAACATGTGTCATACATAAGTGTTTCATGGCACAAATAATGGTGAAAAACATCATGAGTGAAATTAGATGCATTTCTGACACTGCTCCTCGTGTCATTACTGTGCCAGGGTTATACGTCTGTGCCAACAGTGTATTTTGGATGAGGGACAGTGTGGTGTTCAAAACAGGTTTTTCATATTGGTGTATCTACATTTGTAAGCTATGTGGCGCCACATGTACCCTATTGCTGTAATCATACGTTAGATGGCGCTACAATCAGTGAGCTGGTGTGTGAATGCCTTGTGAACGAAAGAACAACTGCACTGTCTTATACATGACTAGTGTAGTTTACTTTAATGTTTTGTGTTTGCAGAAAATCCCAGAGGGCTCAGTCATCTTGCTTCATGCGTGTGCTCACAACCCCACTGGAGTTGACCCCAGGGTGAGGCGCTTTCTCTCACAAATATTTGCATGCTCACTTGGGTTTTTGTCATGTTTTAGTCATGATTGTAGTTGTTGTCTATAAATTTCGGTCATAATCTTACTTAGTCAGTATTCATTACAAGATTATGTAATTGTTATGATTAAACCCATGTAATTAGTTAAGGTGGAAGGAATATTTTTTATGTAATTATACTTTTGTTTACTAGAGTATTCAGTGTACGTAGTGCCAACAGATTTGAAAAGATCTGATGTTGTTCTAGTACAGGCATGGGGGGTAGTTCAGTCAGAACACTATTACGTGTCAGTTTTGTAAGACACCAGTGATCAATAAATAACACTGGATGTGATTCAATAAAGCGAGATCGTTCAGTCAGCAGCAAAACAATTTATGAGAAAGACAGGTTTCTAAAGAGGAAGTCAACCAGAATTTCTTCAGACCAATATGAGAAAGACGTTTCTAGTATTTTGACAGAGATTGTGTGGTAAAGATTTCTGTTTTTCCTTGCGCATATATTTACTTAGGGTTGCAAATAAATAATTTATTTTCCTTATCAAGTCGTAAAAACTTCTAGGGTCGATTACAATTAATGGGATCAGTTGGGTGACCAAAATAAATGTTATTCTGTAAGGCCTAAATCCTTTAGCTGCCCCAGTTTTCTATCAGCATTATTAGTGATGGCACCATTCTTTGAGATTAACTAGGAACAAGGAAATGTGAGAATTTGCAAGATTGTCTAAGTGCTATTGTTTCTTGTGCGTATTGTCCAATAAGAGTGTTACCTTGCAGCCTGAACAGTGGAAGGAGATGAGCAGTCTTATCAAGAAGAAGAACCTTTTGCCGTTCTTTGACATGGCTTACCAGGGCTTTGCCAGTGGAAACATCGACAAAGACGCGTTTGCTCTGCGGCAGTTTGTCGAAGACGGCCACCAAGTGTTGTTGGCGCAGTCGTTTGCCAAGAACATGGGGCTCTATGGTAAATATAGAATTATTGCATTGAAAAAATTGATATATCAATATGCTAACTTTTGATGATTGTAAGTGTATCTCCTCTCAGGCACTGATGTCCGCTCGCCTCTTTTTAGGCTTGTTCACTTCCTTGGATCATTGTAAGTGTATCTCCCCTCAGGTGTGCTGATGTCCACTCGCCTCTTTCTACGCTTGTTCACTTCCTTGGATCATTATAAGTGTATCTCCCATCAGGCGCTGATGTCCACTTGCCTCTTTCTAGGCTTGTTCACTTCCTTGGATCATTGTAAGTGTATCTCCCCTCAGGCACTGATGTCCGCTCGCCTCTTTTTAGGCTTGTTCACTTCCTTGGATCATTGTAAGTGTATCTCCCCTCAGGTGTGCTGATGTCCACTCGCCTCTTTCTACGCTTGTTCACTTCCTTGGATCATTATAAGTGTATCTCCCATCAGGCGCTGATGTCCACTTGCCTCTTTCTAGGCTTGTTCACTTCCTTGGATCATTGTAAGTGTATCTCCCCTCAGGCACTGATGTCCACTTGCCTCTTTCTATGCTTGTTCACTTCCTTGGATCATTGTAAGTTGATGTCCACTCGCCTCTTTCTAAGCTTGTTCACTTCCTTGGATCATTGTAAGTGTATCTCCCCTCTGGCACTGATGTCCACTTGCCTCTTTCTGTGCTTGTTCACTTCCTTGGATCATTATAAGTGTATCTCCCCTCAGGCACTGATGTCCACTTGCCTCTTTCTATGCTTGTTCACTTCCTTGGATCATTGTAAGTGTATCTCCCCCCAGGCACTGATGTCCACTCGCCTCTTTCTATGCTTGTTCACTTCCTTGGATCATTGTAAGTGTATATCCCCTCAGGTGCTGATGTCCACTGGCCTCTTTCTAGGCTTGTTCACTTCCTTGGATCATTGTAAGTGTATCTCCCCTCTGGCACTGATGTCCACTTGCCTATTTCTAAGCTTGTTCACTTCTTTGGATCATTGAAAGTGTATCTCCTCTCAGGCGCTGATGTCCGCTCGCCTCTTTCTGTGCTTGTTCACTTCCTTGGATCATTGTAGGTGTATCTCCCCTCTGGCACTGATGTCCATTTGCCTCTTTCTGTGCTTGTTCACTTCCTTGGATCATTATAGGTGTATCTTCCTTCAGGCCTGATGTCCGCTTGCCTCTTTCTGTGCTTGCTCACTTCCTTGGATCATTGTAAGTGTATCTCCCCTCAGGCACTGATGTCCACTTGCCTCTTTCTATGCTTGTTCACTTACTTGGATCATTGTAAGTGTATCTCCCCCAGGCACTGATGTCCACTCGCCTCTTTCTATGCTTGTTCACTTCCTTGGATCATTGTAAGTGTATCTCCCCTCAGGCACTGATGTCCACTCGCCTCTTTCTATGCTTGTTCACTTCCTTGGATCATTGTAAGTGTATCTCCCCTCAGGCACTGATGTCCACTTGCCTCTTTCTATGCTTGTTCACTTCCTTGGATCATTGTAAGTGTATCTCCCCCCAGGCACTGATGTCCACTCGCCTCTTTCTATGCTTGTTCACTTCTTTGGATCATTGTAAGTGTACCTCCCCTCAGGCACTGATGTCCACTCGCCTCTTTCTATGCTTGTTCACTTCCTTGGATCATTGTAAGTGTATCTCCTCTCAGGCACTGATGTCCGCTCGCCTTTTTCTGTGCTTGTTCACTTCCTTGGATCATTGTAGGTGTATCTCCCCTCTGGCACTGATGTCCATTTGCCTCTTTCTGTGCTTGTTCACTTCCTTGGATCATTATAAGTGTATCTTCCCTCAGGCGCTGATGTCCGCTTGCCTCTTTCTGTGCTTGCTCACTTCCTCGGATCATTGTAAGTGTATCTCCCCTCAAGGCACTGATGTCCACTTGCCTCTTTCTATGCTTGTTCACTTCCTTGGATCATTGTAAGTGTATCTCCCCCAAGCACTGATGTCCACTCGCCTCTTTCTAGGCTTGTTCACTTCCTTGGATCATTGTAAGTGTATCTCCCCTCAGGCACTGATGTCCACTCGCCTCTTTCTATGCTTGTTCACTTCCTTGGATCATTGTAAGTGTATCTCCCCTCTGGCACTGATGTTCACTTGCCTCTTTCTATGCTTGTTCACTACTTGGATCATTTTCCTCTTATCTACCAGTTGGCAACGTTTTTGAAAACACAATGGTAGATATAATTTTGAGTTTTTTACTTTTTTCAGTGAGTTGTCAGTCAGTCCCCAGGTGGCACTACTGGAGTTTTGTTAAAACTATGCTGCATGCAATGCTGTAATTGGCAACAGAAATTAAATGGTCATGCATGTGTTTAACTTTAAAATACTTTAATGGTGACAGTATTAAATTGGTTCCTTTACTTTATTGATCTGCTAATTATATGAAATGCATGAGAGCATTAGCTATGGTATACATAACGTACTTCTTATTTCTGCGAACAGCTACGGTTGGTGTAGACTCGCATGGGAGTATTAGTACAGAATGTACACAACTAATTTATTATCCAAGATAGTTGTACAAGCTTTATGTCATTGTTTTGAGAGGAGAATCTGTTTGACCCATTGACCTTTGTGTCACTGACTTGTTGACCTTTGTGTGACAGGCGAGAGAGCCGGAGCCTTCACCGTCATCTGTGACTCGGCGGAAGAGAAGGAGCGTGTCATGTCTCAGATCAAGATCATCGTACGCCCGATGTACTCAAACCCTCCCATCAACGGGGCGAGGATCGTGCAGATAATATTGGGTGACCCCAGCCTTCGAAGCAAGTGGTATGTGTTCACATATTCTCTGTGTTCTTCAAGTTTTAAGATGTATGATATGGCCTATATGCATTTAAACCATATCGTAAGAAGAACATAGGAACTCGACAATGAATACAGAGGACGGAAGAGAATAACTAAAATGGTTCCAGAACTGAGAAACCAGAGTTGTGAAAAAACATGTAAAAGATTGTGGTTTAACTACCCTGCAGATAAGGTAGATTAAGAGGAATGCAGATAAAAGATATGGAATGGTTATGAAAACATTGAAAAAGGTATTTTTTCTCATTTAGGTAGTGTAACTAGAGGACACAAAGTAACATGTAGGAATAATGTAGACTAGATATAAGAAAGTATTCTCTATTAGATTATAGATTAATGGAATAGATTATCTTTTGGTTGTGTAAGTGCTTGCACAATGAATATCTTTACACAAAATCAACAGACACCTTGCAGTGGTGGATTACACATAGATATAAAAAAGTTGGACTCTGGATAAGCCAAAGGCTACCATGTCCACCTGCCATCATGGGTTTCAGCTCTGGATCTTAGTAATTTTGCTGGTTCCAGGTTGGTGGATGTGAAAGGAATGGCAGACCGGATCATATCAATGCGCACAAAGCTGACAGAGAACTTGAAGAAGGAAGGATCAACAAAGAACTGGGCACACATCACCGATCAGATCGGCATGTTCTGCTTCACCGGACTCAACAAAGATCAGGTACAAGGTTTTTCTAACAAATGCAGATACTTTGGAAGACAATATAGGCTAACAGTAGATTTTTGCATATTTTTACCAACAAAATTGTATTTTAATAAATTAATGTTTTCAGTATCCAAAGACATTGGTTTCTTTGCCAGATTGAACTTCTTAATATTGTTATTTAATTATTTGTAACAGGTCTGTCAAAGAATCGCATACCAAAAGTTGTGAAGCATTTGATAATGGCTATTCTTAGCATCTTGATAAAGTATTTTAATTTAAACAAATATAATTGTTAAAAGAAATTGTTTTATTAAGATACAGTTGCGTGATCAAGATGTTAGAATATATGTAGTTTTATTGTGTAATATGATAAAAAAATAATAAGATAAAAAATAAATCACAATTAATTATAGTATTTTAACACAGAATCCCTAATTATCATTGCACTGGCAAGATATGGTATGTCAGATGACTGCAATCAAACTTGTCTGCAATAAGTAAAAAAAGATAATTATCTGAACTATTTAAAATATACGTAGTCTAACTACAGGTAGTTATTGATTGGCAACTTGCCTTCTCAGCTGTTGAACTTCTGTTGCCTGTATGTTTGTTCTAACCTAACCATAACCCATGACTAACAAATAGATACAGTTTTCCAAAACAAAATCAGTAGTGTACAAATCAATATTTGTTAGATAATTGGACCCAGATTGTAACATTTGTGTAAAATCCAAATTCTTGTGTTTATGCAGGTCGAGAAAATGACTAAAGACTTCTCGATCTACCTAACCAAGGACGGTCGCATCTCTGTCGCTGGAGTCACTTCCAAGAACGTTGAATATCTCGCACACGCCATGCATGCTGTGACGAAATAAGCATAACAGTGACGCAGCTGTGACAGTGTCATGAGAGTGGCAACACTTGTGACAGTCACGACAATATTGTAATTCAATATGATAAAGTTGTAATATTGTTGTGACAAAGTTATATGATAGTGCTGTGTCATTTGTCACGGTAGTGTGACATTGCCTGTACCTAGTGTAGACAGTTGTGATGAAATCATGACTAACAGTGACATCATGTGGCCTTAATGCCAACCATCTGGTTCTCTCTTTCCTTAGATCGAATGTAGTCATAAGTTATTTTGCCGGTTGCTTGGCAACGTTGTCTGTCTGCAGCTTACAAGTTGATATTGTGTGGTTTCTTGTCCTTTTGTGCTATTCTGTTGTGTACGTGCTGTTTAAATGTTTTTGCCGGTGACTTGTTGTTGTAATGGTAAACTTGGCATAACTTATAAAGGAACAGATTGCATTCAGCAGTGTCGATCATGTATGAGGTTAAACCGTTTATGACTTTAAGCTAATAAGGTAAGTAACCTCCTCAACACAACATTTATTTAATTTAAATTTTGCAATACAGAAAATCACCAAATTAATTAAACAGTTGGCACAAGTATTTCACAGAATGAAATATACAATACGAAAATATATATACATCGTGTAGTGCCACATTCCTTGGAAATCTAAGCTTGGTAATAATTAATGGGTTAATCTCAAAATTGGTATAGAATGTGAATTAAGCAATTGGTTTACGCTTGTATCAAATGCACCAAAGAAGAATTCTAGTATGACCCATTCCAGGGCTTTGTTATAAAAAGATGTACCATCATAATGAGAATTGTGCGTGGAAGTGCATCTACTCTTTGTTCTCTGGTGCTAACTGTGTTGGTTAGTGTATGTGGAAATTGTGTATTCTTGCTATGTAATTCTGCTATAGCTTTGAAGGTTGAATAACAGTTGTCCAACTAAGAGATTGTGCATAAGGGTATGTTTTCTTGCCAAGTAATCATTATAATTGTATGGTTCTCAAGGGTTTCTTCTCTCAACTGTGATTGCCTAATGGTAGGTTCATATTTGCAGTGGGAGGTCAATAACCATTATTTAATGTTTCTGCAAACTTTCGCTTTCGTACTAATAGTGCAACATGTGTGCACAAACTCTCATATTTAGATAATGTGTATGGGCAATTTAGTGTTTAGTTAGATTAATTAATGAGAATCTTCTGCCTAATCATGATCTACTGTTGTGTGAAAATTGCGTGTCGCAGTACCTGGTACATTAGGTGGTAAGGAGATGACGCTGATATTATAAACGGGTAGAATGTTACTTAATAGGTCATGGGTCACCACTTCAGGCTTAGACCTTGATTTGCTTTGTGATGACGACAGTGTCAGTAATTCCAAATAAATATGCTAAAGGAAATTTCCAGAAATTGCCATATTTTTGGTATTGGATCTTAATTTTGCAACCGTGTTATCGCATGTGCATGCTTTGTATTGAATTTCCTTCGCATAACGCTATGGATTATCAGGTATTAAAGTTGTTGCTTACCACACAGTGTCTGAATGTTTACAAATGTATTTGTAAATTATTCTCATGTTTATTGTGGCATTGCTTACAAAGGATGCATAAATCATGTTTGCAAACACACCTGTGCTACCTAGTAATTATGTTATGATTATGCTATCACTAAACAAACTTCATCATTTTGTGTTGGTTACCTATCATGTTCCATGTCTGGTTAGCCCGTTTGTTCATTGTCAGGCTATACAAATCAAGAAACTGATTGTACTGCTGCAAACAATAATGTATACTGCTTTTACCAATAGTTTAATTACAACGTGTTGATGCGCATTGTTGAGTTTGATGCTTTGGTGTTTAGAACATAGAAGTCTTGTGTTGTGTCATTCTTCAAGGACAGCAACGATGTATTCATCTGGATTTGTTACGACTGAGAATTAAACCATTTTCTTTGATGGACATAATTAAACAGATTTAAACAAGCATGATGTTGACTCGCCTCATTGTGATGTTTGGTTTTCGATTGTATCAGACTGGTTTATAACGATTACGTCTTGTCATAACTTCTACACTCTGTCCCCAAGACAAAACACCAACATGCAGCTGTGACGTACCTGCACAGTTCAGTAAACACTGACCATTCAGTGGCATCATACACGGGGTACAAGCAGTCACACAAGGGAAACGAAACCATCTAAAGGCATGGTGTCATACGGTCTACGAAGAGTGTGATAGGATTTGACAAGAAGTTTATTTTTAAATGAGTGACGTTTGTTGTGTGACCAAGATCTAGTTCATTCAATCTTGCTGGCAGAATACATACCGACACCTTTTGTACTTGATATGAAGGAAACATTGATTGTTGTGATTGAACTTTGAACATCGGCTGGTCGACATTACGAACTTGGGAGTAAACTATCTCGCGCTGGTTGTAATGTATGAACTGTTGTATCGACTCCGACGAAATGGTGGTCCCATATCCACGGCGGGACTCGCACAGTCAATTCCTCACACGATTGAATGACACAGGTTGTGAACAATTGTGAAAAGTACACCTCTAACATGATCAAGAATTTCTGCTTTTAACCAGAAGTGCGTTTCAGACAATAGTTGCAGGACGTATCACCAGCCAAATGCGACAGACTTTACAACTATGCAGTGGACACCAGCCAAAAATACTAGTCCGCTGTTTTAATTATAAACGTAGTTAAACTTACTAGTTCACGTAAGGTCACATCCTCTGATTGCGAGTACATTGGTTAGTCGCTACCTGCGGTCAGTTCTAACGAAAGTATAGGTCATCCACTGGCGTTCTTAAATCGTCTACTCTTGTGGTTTCACGTAACACTGACGGACCAAAAATGTTATTTCCAGACATTAAAACAACTCACTGCGACGCAAATATGCGCAATTGACAGCGTTATGATTGTGTATAATTCAAACACGCATGTAGCGTGTGGCTTCCAAAAATAGTTGTAAATAGGCGATCGGCAAATCCCAAAAAAGTGCTTTATTTTAGGAGTTTAAATGCCCCCCATACATACACCCAAATATTATATAATTTGAAAGCTCAACATCTCCCCGTCCCAAAGGGGCCTGACGTAGAACTGCCAAGTGGTGCAGTATGCGTGAATCCGAGGTCAAACAAGGTCACCGTCAAATGATGAATTTTCGAAATAGTGCACTTCAGCAATCGTCTTAACCTTACAATGGACGCATATCTACTTTCTTAATTACAAGATGGCCAGGTCTTATCTTTTTGGAAAGTTTACTGTCTCCCCGTCAAACTGAGGTATGACATGGAGGTATTACCTGATATGGTACGAGTGGAGCTAAGGTCAAACAAGGTCACTGTGAAATTATGAATATTCGATTTTTGCAATGCCGCGAAAGTCATAACATGACCCTGCAACTACTTCATGTATATGCATGTATCATACACATATGTGAAAGAACCATTTCTCTCCGTCAAAATTAGATATAACATGGAGTTGTCAGTTGATGGAGTAGGTGTGGAGCGACGATCAAACAGAGTCACCGTCAAATGATAATTGTTTGAAATAGTGTCATCCCACAAAACGTCAAGCAATATAAATGGTTGCGTATATCTGCGTTACCTATCTATTCATGGCAATGTCGTATACCATTGGAAAGACAACTGTCTCCCCGCAAATATTGGATACGACGGGGAGCTATCAAGTAGTGCAGTAGGTGTGAAGTGAAGGTTAAACAAGGTCACCATCAAACGACGAATGATCAAAACTACGCCACTCCATAAAAGTTCTACATTTACAGTGGTTGCGTAGCTACTTTATCTACATACACTAGGCCGTGTTACATACCTTTTGAAAGCGTATTGTATTCCCGTCAAAATGAGGTATGGCATGGAGTTGTGTCGTGGTGCACTAACTGTGGAGTGCAGGTAAAACAAGGTCACCGTCAAAAGATGAATTTTCGAAAGTATGCCTTTCCGCAGATAGTATGTTAGCCAACATGTGATGTTATACTTTTAACTGCAATTTTTTGTTAATGGCAGGAATTCATGCTAGATCCATCACGCAAGGGATAAGAAAATATGTGTGTGGATGCCACCCTCGATTTTGAAGGTTATTTGAATGTCTCAAACTTGTATCAACATAGTTTTTATTAATTGTACTTCTTGTACACCGTTGCATAAAACCAAATATGTTATGATACGAACATGTATTATTTGTTTTATCTGGTGTTGAACTTTGAATTTACTCATACGTATATGGGATAATCTAACATAAAAACGTGATCTTCTCAAATGTGTTTATCGCTTACACCAAAGTTGTTTACACACCCAATTATTCTTTGTAAGCCTGTTTGTATATATTCCTGTTGATATAATATGCACAATAGTTAATACTACTCATGCATTTGGTCATTAACATTACGTGAAAGTCAAAGAACTTGCCCAAAATGTAGTTAGGATGTTGAAGAAGAGAGGTGGCAATCGCAGATTAGAACTCTACTCGCAACACAGTCGACCAACTGTCAGATGTTTTGAGGAACAAGACAATCTCAAGATGGAATCCAAATTTCAGGATACATGGAAACTATGGGTATTATGTTGGACGTCATCAAGGCTGAGACGCTTGGCAGCTATATAGGATCTTTCGCTGGAATTATACATCTACGATCATACAAACTATGCCCTCCTGATGGAGAAGAGTCTCTCTGGCAGAAATCAAAAGGCACATCAACCAAATTCCAGCATGGCATCCAACTGAAATGGTTTATAGATTATACAAGATGCATAATGACATCATCGGCCTTACAAGGGACGATCAAGCCAGTGATACGTGTTGCGTCACATGGTCAGAACGATTACGAATGTCACAGTACTAAATATGTCCCCTCTTCAATATGGAGGACAACGAAGAAGAGACCACGTTCAACTGCTCTGATGGTATCCGCCACGGATGAAGCATGGAAGCGTGACGCTGATGACCAATAGAAGCTTGTCACAAAGGTATCGGTGTGTTCAGAGGAAGTGACGGTGAATATGGAAACACTGACTTACAGGTGGGAGCGATGGTCACGGACGCAAGAGTGGTGGCCGTTTAACCACTGTTTTTGCTCCCTGTTTACACAGTTGCTTTCCTGTCAAGTGTGTGTATGTCAGCAATATCGTCGCTGACTCCATGCAGGAACCTACAGAAACCGGATTGACACACAGAGTAACGACATGCTTTTAGTACCTATGGCAACGAAATATTCTGCTCCAAGTGACGTGGTCAATAGTCAACTCATCTAACAGATAAGAACACAAACATATTAGGCTATCATTACGCACCGTGAAGCAACGACTGGTTGAAGAAACTACACGGTTTCATGACGCACTGATCATAGATAAATGTATAAATGCAGCGAAAGGTTCTATATAGCCGCCAATATTCTCAGCCGTGATGATGTCCGGCATGAACTCCATAGTTTCCACGATGGTCAAATCAGATCCTGAAATTTGGATTCCTCCATGATATATTGAATTGTCTCGTTCCTCAAAACATCTGACAGTTGGCCGACTGCGTTACGAGTAAAGTTCTAATCTGCGATTGCCACCTCTCTTCTTCGACATCCTAACTACATTTTGGACAGGTTCTTTGACTTATACGTCATGTTAATGACCAAATGCATGAGTAGTAATACATAATATGCATATTATATCAACAGGAATATATACAAACAGGCTTACAAAGAGTAATTGGGTGTGTAAACAACTTTGGTGTAAGCGATAAACACATTTGAGAAAATCACGTTTTTATATTTGGTTATCCCATATATTTATGAGAAAATTCAAACCAATAACATAATTGGTTTATGCCACGGTGTGCACAAGAAGATGTCAATTAATTAATAAAACTATTTTGACACAAGTTTGAGTTTGTGACCCTCAAACAACCTTCAAAATCGACGGTGGCATCCACATACGCCAATTTTCTTATCCCTTATGTGGTGGATTTAGCATGAATTCCTGCTATTAAAAAATGCAGTTGAAAGTATAACATCACATGTTGGCTAACCTAGTATATGCAGAAAGGCATAATTTCGAAAATTCATCTTTTGACGTTGACCTTGTTTAACCTTCACTCCACAGTTAGAGCACCACTTTACAACTCAGTAACCTTATTTTGACGGGGATACAATACGGTTTCAAACGGTCTGTAACATGGCCTAGTGTGTGTAAAAAAAAGTAGCTACACAACCATTGTAAGTGTAGAACGTTTGCAGAGTGGCAAAGGTTTGAACATTCGTCGTTTGATGGTGATCTTGTTTAACCTTCACTCCACACCTACTGCACCACTTGATAGCTCCCCGTCGTATCCAGTTTTTGCGGAGAGACAGTTGTATTTCCAACGGTATACGACATTGGCATGAATATATAAAGGTAACTCAGCTATACGCAACCATTTATATTGCATGATGTTTTGCGGGATGACACTATTTCCAACAATTATTACTTGACGGTGACTCTGTTTGATCGTCGCTCCACACCTACTCCATCAACAGACAACTCCATGTTATATCTAATTTTAACGGAGAGAAATGGTTCTTTCACACAGTGACCATGTTTGACCTTAGCTCCACTCATACCATATCAGGTAACACCTCCATATCGTACTTCAAGTTAACGGAGAGAAAATAAGCTTTCCAAAAATATACGACTTTGCTATCTTGTGATTAAGTGAAATAAATATACGATCATTGTAATGTTAAGACGATTGCGGATGCGCACAATTTCGAAAATTCATCAGTTGACAGTGACCTTGTTTGACCTTGGATTCACGCTTACTGCTCCACTTGGCAGGTCTACGACAGGCCTTGTTGGGACGGGGAGATGTAGAGCTTTCAAACGGTCTGACATTTGGGTATGTGTAGAGGAGAGCATTTAAATCGGTCCGATGGGTGTTTCTACCACTCGCATAAAAGCTTTCACAAATGAATTAGTTCCACTTGGACGCGGATAAATGATTACATGGCGGTTACTTTTTAGGGGTCTCTTAGTTCACACTTTCCAGAACATGAATTGCTGTTGTCTAAGGATATCTGTAATGCCAGTATACATAGGTTATCTGTATATGTTTATGCGCACGTACACAGGTACACCATTATTTCATTACGATTTAATATGTCGTGTACATTTTACTCTTGAAAGTTAGATATAATATACACGCATGCACACACACGCACACACACATACTCACACACATATACCAGACACGCGGAGACGCACACACACACACACACACACACACACACACACACACACACACACACACACGCGCGCGCGCACGCACACATAACGCACGCACGCACGCACGCACGCACGCACGCACGCATATTATATAAATCTTGCACCTTCTTGAGGTTCCCAACTGCATACCGTATGTCGGTGTCTGGTGTCACAGTTTTGGCAAATGATGTATACGACGGTTCAGCTAGTGTCTACCAGAAGGTCGCTTCACCCCCCGCAAAGTGTCCTAGTTTATTTCAGAAAAATTGATTGAGAGTGCGTTTTGAACAGGAGCAGTGCAGTCGGTCCGCAGTGAAGGTATTTGACCTGCTGGTCGTATTGTGTGGACGAGAGAAGGGACAACGTGAAGTGGTCAGTATTTCTATAATCGTCCGTCGCAGAGTGTTTACAATGGTTCGCGCATACGACCGTCGGTATACCTCAAGTGTCGCACGCACGCACGCACGCACGCACGCGCAAACGCACACAAACACACACACACACTTAAAAAGAAGTGGATGAAATGTATAGAATCTCAGCGACACGACACTACTTATCCCTCGACATGTGGCTAAAACTGAGTCGAGGGAAAACTGGAAGAACAAGAAGATAATCTTGCTGTGTTTACACTGCTAAACCATTTGAACATGTTACATATACAGCCTTATGTAGTTTTAATTTGTCACCCTATTCACACCAGTCTTACAGCGACATTCCTACTCTGATGCGTTTTACAAGCAATGTGCTTTTAACGTGTCACATACGGTAGTCAGTAAAGCATTCTTATGGGAAGATCATAGCAGAAAATCTTGCGTTCTCTCTCCGATATCAGGTTTAACAGTAGCGAGAACAACGGTGAACTTGTGGTGCCATTGTCCTCGGCGAGTATCAAGCCGGATAATTTCGATAATCACCACGACGCGAGTCAGTCAACCATGACGGTGTGTGGCCGCGTGTGACGCCGAGGACGCGGCCGAATAGAGCATGTCATACTAGAACGACGACCAGCAAGAATTGTATGTGCACCTGTTTTGTGGCGACTTATCGCCGAAACTTAGACAGGTGTTCCCTCTGAGAACACACGAAGACGTAGAATTGTTTCCAGCACGCACTATGATCCTGTATGAACGAAACCCGGTAGACGGGTGTACTTTGCTGGAATACACATGGTAGCTGCAGGCGACGAATCGTCTGGCAAGGTTTATACATGGACCGGTGGTAAAGTAAGTGTTATTATAACTGCCACATATCCGACATTGTTATACTTCTAGTCAGTGCTGTTTAATACGATATTATCCTGCTGGTACTATTTTTGTCAATTCAAACGAGTGGACATGGTAATTCCTATTAAATAACTCGCCTAGTTAGACACAGAATAAATGATCTTATTTTTGTTATTTTATTACTAATTTATCTAAACTAAAGAAGCTGTCCAATACTTAAAAAGGATGCAAGTTATAACAGAAGTACCGGGTACTGTATATATTATACACATTACTGACATTATACGTGGTTCGGTTGATATATATATATATATATATATATATATACATATGTCAACCGAACATGTGTATGTATGTATACATGTATGTACGTACGTATGTATGTATGTCTGTATGTATGTACGTACGTATGTATGTATGTATGTATGTATGTATTTATGTATGTATGTACGTATGTATGTATGTAAGTATGCATGCATGTATGTATGTATGTATGTATGTATGTATGTATGTGTGTATGCATGTATGTACGTATGCATGTATGTATACAGGTATGTATGTATGTATGTATATAAATATGCATGCATGTATGTATGTATGTATGTATGCATGCATGTATGTATGCATGCATGCATGTATGTATGCATACATACATGTATGTATGTATGTATGTATGTATGTATGTATGTATGTATGTATGCATGTATGTATGTATGCATGCATGCACGCATGCACGCATGCACGCATGCACGCATGTACGCATGTACGCATGTACGCATGTGCGCATGTGCGCATGTATGCATGTATGTATGTCTGCATATCAGATAAATACATTCTCTGTCGAAGATATTCAGACGTGTTGTGTAAACTGCATAGGCGTCACTTCACCTTAATGGTGTGATTTCACAAAACCGTAATTGTGGAAATCCGACCGATTAGCTGCCTATCATGAAATCTATAGTCGTAGTTCGACTACCTGTGAATAAACGGTAGACAAATAGTCTACGATGTGTCGAGAAATGAGTTTGATCGAGAAGTATCACATGAAACATCACGGTCAAGTAAACGTTACTTGTATGTACATGCAGTGGTCTCTCGCGAATGGAATCTTGTTGTATGGAACAACCTGGCGTAGCTTCCAGGATGTCTAGAGTCGTAAAGACAGAGACATTCAAATATCGACGTCGGCGCAGTGAGCGTAGAAACAGATTTGTGCGTTGTTCTTAATTTACGGGATGCCTGATTGGAAGATTTGCTACCGTGTTGGAGCTTCGAAGAAATTACCAGCAGCCACACACAACTTGGCAAAAGGTACTCCCTTCAAAAACAAATATTTGAAAGCAAACTAAACAAGTCGGCTATATCGCAAAGAGAGAGTGTTCCGAGAAAGATGTGCTGATCAATACACTGTGACTGTGTGTGTGTGTGTGTGTGTGTGTGTGTGTGTGTGTGTGTGTGTGTGTGTGTGTGTGTGTGTGTGTGTGTGTGTGTGTGTGTGTGTGTGTGTGTGTGTGTGTGTCTATGTGTGTGTATGTATGTGTGGGTGCGTGGGTGGGTGTAGGTGCGTACGCGCGTGCGTGTTTGTGTGTGTGTTTGTGTGCGTCCATTTGTCTGTGTGTAAATGCACGACTACGTTTTTGTGCGTGCGTGTGTGTGCGTGCGTGCGTGCGTGTGGGCGTGTGTTTAATAAACAGCTGTGTAAGTGATTGACTCATGGCTGTAAATGACCACAAGACACCCACAAATACACACCACGGTGCAGCGCAGAACAATCATTATAGAGCCAATCCTTGAGTGTTGATACGAACAATTTCTGAGCCACCGGGTTAACGTACCTGTATTCTTTTAATGATCGAAGTCCTGTGGGGTCCAACTTCCTCCATAATTTTAGGTATATCTAGTCATTATTTACGTCATACAATTCATTCACCTATGCAATGTGTTGTCAATTAATACAACCGTCAAACTGGTCAAATAGACTACGGCATGGTTTTAGTCTACACACACATTTCAAGTGGATACAATAGTTATATAGTCAAGTCAAGCCGACTTCAATAAACCAAACTTTAAGCAATTGGATTAATTAAAGTTATGATATCATCACGAATATAAAACAAAAGCGAGTGATACAAATTTTTTATGTATCATACATCGGAATTTTGGTTAGAACAACAATGGCCCTAAAACTTAAATTACGAACAATGTTAATTTTAGTAACCTAATACTTTAAAAGAGTTCGCATCCCTAGGAATACACTAAAACATTGGTGCCAACAAAGACGCCATGTATTCCAGCCTTTCCTTTACATAGGAATTTGTTTCGGTTTTTTTCATATACAAATAATTTTCATTTTGGTTTTACACTGCTAAGACACAGTAACATGTCCACCCTCAGGCAATTTGTTCCAACTATTGTTTAATTAAAAACGTTTTGTTATTCAATCTACGCCGTCCTGTGAGTAAAGACACGCAATTTTCCTTCCAATCTACGCCCTCTTGTGAATGAAGATACGTCATTCTCTTTCCAATATACACCGTCCTGTGAGTAAAGATGCATAATTCTCCTTCCAATCTACACCGGCTTGTGAGTAAAGATAAGCCATTCTTCTTCCAATTTACGCCGTCCTGTGAGTCCGTCCTGTGTGTAAAGATACGTCATTCTCCTTCCAATCTACACCGTCCTGTGAGTAAAGATGCATAATTCTCCTTCCAATCTACGCCGTCCTGTGAGTCCGTCCTGTGAGTAAAGATACGTCATTCTCCTTCCAATCTACGCGGTCCTGTGAGTAAAAATACGCCATTCTCATTCCAGTCTAAGCCGTCCTGTGAGCAAAGACACGCCATTCTCATTCCAGCCTACGCCGTCCTGAATAAAGATACGTCATTCTCATTTCATTCTATGCTGTCCTGTGAGTAAAGATACGTCATTCCCCTTCCAGTCTACGCCCTCTTGTGAGTAAAGATACGTCATTCTCCTTCCAATCTACACCGACCTGTGAGTAAAGATACGTCATTCTCCTTCCAATCTACACCGACCTGTGAGTATAGATGCGTGATTTTCCTTCCAATCTACGCCGACCTGTGAGTAAAAATGCGCCATTCCCATTCCGGTCTACGCCCTCTTGTGAGTAAAGATACGTCATTCTCATGTCATTCTACGCCGTCCTGTGAGTAAAGGTGCGCCATTCTCCTTCCAGTCTACGCCCTCTTGTGAGTAGAGATACGTCATCCTCCTTAGTTCTTCTTCCTCTATTATATTTTAAGAACGCATTTCTATCAGTAGATGCACCAACATGTACCCTATCATCCTGTATGGTTGTTCTTTTAAGGTGTTTCACTATTTATATTTATATCAATAGTACCCACACCAACGTGTGAGGTGTCATCCTCGTGAATGTAGTGTTGTTCTTCTAAGGTATTTCACTGTCAACATTTCTCAGTTGTGGAATTAGTTTAGCTACTATTCTTTACATAATCCTAATTTGCTAATCTGCTGCTCTACGCTGCGACCAACCTTCACCTTCCGAGTTTCCTTCGCTAAGTTCACTCGGTTCCGTTCCTGGCCAAAGTATAAATTACCAGGTACGGTTGGTTAAGCCATTGTGCCGAGTGTTTAATTGGTTTGTGAGACCGCAGATGGTTGCGATAATCGACGTGCCCGGCAACATACTGGCCGTGTACAGGTGCAGGTCTCACTGCCGTTACGCCGTGAACACAATCAGTGAACAGGTGGGAGTGCAACCGCCAACGATACACCTAGAATAACCACTGCTCGGAGCAGACCTGTCAGCAATGTACTTCAGGGTAGTAAAGTGATATGTCTGCGATATGACCACCCATGTAGACATCAAAGGTATGATTTTTCTAGATATATAGTCACGCAGAACGCAAGCGATACTGTAGTAATAATTTTATAACGCAATACACACCTATCAATAGTCTTTGTCAAACAGTGCTATCTGACCACAATGGTTAATTGTGGTCATAGTAACAATATGGATATCAAGGGGTATAGGTGGTGAGTGAGTGAGTGAGTGAGTGAGTGAGTGAGTGAGTGAGTGTGTGTGTGTGTGTGTGTGTGTGTGTGTGTGTGTGTGTGTGTGTGTGTGTGTGTGTGTGTGTGTGTGTGTGTGTGTGTGTGTGTGTGTGTGTGTGTGTGTGTGTGTGTGTGTGTGTGTGTGTGTGTGTGTGTGTGTGTGTGTGTGTGTGTGTGTGTGTGTGTGTGTGTGTGTGTGGTGGTGGTGGTGATAGTGGTGGTAGTCGGCTAAAACGAGCATATCTGTCTGTCATGCTTCTTTCCAGAGTCAATCCATTACATTAGGCCCTTCGAGCAATACTACACAGTGGCAGCGATGGGTTTGTCGTCGACTCGGAACATCCATTCAAAGATGCACGCGATTTGGTGAAGATTATATCTGCAGAAATTTCACCATTACACGCATCGGGTACGAGACAGTTCGAAGTCAAGCACATGCTTTAAAAATAAATATACTGACGAATTTTCAGAGTTACGATAAGTATATTGTGCTACCATAATTATTTAAACTGTTGATTAGCCCTGTCATATTCGAACAAAATAATGTCTTAAATATAACTTGTCATACATTATAAACGACACTCCTGAAATAGTGAAAGAAAAGATATATACTCATAGCCTGCGAAGCTTTGCAATTTACACTAAAGACTTTCTCCTGAAAAAATACAAAGATACATGTACACTTTTAAATTGTTATTCATGTAACTAAAATCAGTAATGTAAATTGTTAATAAATGGACGAAAATTTTAGTAATCAACTACATACACAGTTTTGATTATATCAATCGCTATAATGAACATTTACTGCCACATATAATTCACACTTAAATTGAATAATTTAGATAGGACACATAACGTGAAAGGCCATCATATATATATATTTTTAATATTTGTCATAACTGCGGCGGCTCCTATGATAGCGACAATATGTCTTAATCGGAGCCCCTGACCCCCTATTTATCATAAAATTAAAAGGTGATTTTCTGTTAATTAATTACTATACTGGTTTCAAAAATGGTACATACACACATTATTATGTATGTAGATCTATTTTTTGTGTGTAAATGTATATACCTGATGTGTTTATTGTATGAATAGGTGTTATATTTTGGGGTCAAAATAAACGTCTTGTTCTTGTTCTTGTTCGATCGACAGCGCTGTCAACATGCAATTATCGAATTTTCTTTGAACCGATGTCAGGCTGATAAATAAAGATGGCCGCCGCTACACCAACGACGTCTAACGGCAAGCTGCGAGGAAAGATGGGTTGGCAGATGAGGTCTACATCGGTAATGGGAACCGGCCGGAAGGGGTCACTCACTCGACCGAGACTGACCATGCAACAGCAGGTACAGCTGCAGCAACGGAGACGGAAAGAAGAAGAAGAGAGAAGGAAGTAAGTTTAATTACGTCAAACCTAAGATGGGCCTTTAACAAAATATACCGTACATTAATAATACTGTTCAGCAGACTATTTGAAGTTGTTATTACAGTTATATTTACCAGTAGACTATATAACGACGATTCCGCGGAGAAGCAGGAGCGGCAACGGTGAGGAGGGTGGAATGCGATATGGTGGACAGGAAGTTGAAGAAACAACAGACAAGGGAAAGGGTCGAAAACATGCTTGGTGCCAGCCTGTGTATGTGGGTTGGGAACACTGAGAGACAGGAGGAGAGGGTACATATATATATAGAAAATAACATAATCCAAAGAATGTATAGAGTGATTCACGGGGAATAGAGGGAAGAATCGAGAACCAATGCAGAGACGGAGAGACAGCGGAAAAAGATCTCGCGAAAGGAGGGAAGTGGACAGACGAGAGTTGGAGAGAACTACAGAAGCCCGTCATTGACAGGGCGGAACAGACCAATTAATATGGCCCTCGTCCCACAAGGGATCAAGGAAGAACAGAAATGCATGGGATGTGCACTCCTTTGATGTCATCACCACACAATGTTTTGTAGCCGCACCTTTATAATCGGATTTGATATTATATATATATATCTCTCTCTGCCCCCCCCCCCTCTCTCTCTCTCTCTCGATATATATATATATATATATAAGAACACGAAGCCTGCGCAGGACAACTTCTACTTCCCTGATGCTGTTATATATACTGTGTGCTTATTTGTGATAGGACTCGCGTCGGTTGGATTTTTAAGATAACATGACTCGATATAATAATCAACCCGTTCAGCTCGTAGGAAGTAATTGTGCGTGAGCCTATTGGGTGTAATAACTATAATTACAATTTCAACATTACTATTTGTTGGATACACGTCCATGGGTCGTTTCATGTGTAGTCGATTTTGTTCGCTACAGTTCTTTGCTGTAACATTTGAAAGTGCAAAATTACAAAAGAGAAACATACATTGGCCATGATGATGATGATGGTGATGATGGTGATGATGGTGATGATGGTGATGATGGTGGTGATGATGATGGTGATGCACTGTTCCTGCGACATAAGTAGTCTGGGGGACATCTTAATCAGTCCCCCCAAAGTTTTTCCATCACGTGCGGTCTTCTGCCTGCTCTCTCAGCGTCATTAGTTGCTTTCTTTCTAATTGATCGCAGATTATCAAAACACGTATATTTAATCGTTCTGATATATTTTAAATAAGTTTGTGACAGTCAGCGTGGAAGTTTCCTTATTTATTTGCTGACAAATACACCAATTTGAAAGACTTCTTTAATCATGCTAAAACAATTCAATCTTCCTGAGACCCAACCAGAAAACAGCTTCAGTTTCTTCTGCAGAGACTTGGACACAGCGTTGCAAACGACCAAGACAGACTTGGAACAAATCACCCTCAAATATGAAAATGAGAAATGTAAAAAAGAGGTAAGAACATCTTGCTTAGTAATAAGTTCACAACATGTGTCTCATCAACAGTAACAGTTTTTCACACGCACGCACGCATGCACGCACACACACACAAACAAACAAACACACAAACAAACAAACAAACAAACGAACAGACAAACATGTACAAGTACATGCACACGCACACACACAAACAAGCAAACAAACAAGCACACGCACACGCACACGCACACGCACACGCACACGCACATGCACACACGTACTCGAACACGCACACGCACACACACACACACACACACACACACACACACACACGCACGTGTTGATCACCAGGTAGCAGCACGTCAACGTGTTTCACCTGTTCTGTCTGGTTCGTTGCTTTTCTGTTCGCCGCGACGGTTGCAGCGCTGTACCGTACCGTCGTATGCGCGTTTGTCCTCCCACGCAGTTAGCTGCGTTGATCGACGCATTGCTACCGCTACAGTGGCAGGTTGAGCTATTTTAGGAGGTGAACGACTCGCACTCGGTGCACGTGAATTAGTAGATATAGCGCATTCACTTTAGTATTAAACATAGCAATAGTATTTAGGATGTCGGCCTGCTTTGCCGGTATGCATGAATGCTCTACGTATGCCCGTATGTATTGTGTAATTGTGTATATATGTTTATATGTATGTAGGCATGTAGGTATGTAGGCATGTAGGCATGTGTGCATGTGTGCATGTGTGCATGTGTGCATGCGTGCATGCGTGCATGCGTGCGTGCGTGCGTGCATGCGTGCATGCGTGCATGCGTACATGCGTGCATGCGTGCATGCGTGCATGCGTGCATGCGTGCATGCGTGTATGCGTGCATGCATGTATGTACGTATGTACGTACGAACGTACGTACGTACGTACGTACGTACGTACGTACGTACAACTATGGCCAACCTGGTTGTATCTCAAACTCATCAAGACTGGTGCACGCTGCACGCTGCACGCTGCAGAGTTCGTATGCCGAAGTAGATACTCAATTGACCTATCTATCACGTAACCAGTTGCCTAGCAAAACTTCCGTCAAACCATAACAAATTGATGCCGGACACGTAGTGCATACGTGCACTCGGTTGTAATTTTTTTTTGAAATTCTGGCCACAAAAGTTGCTCTTTATAACAGAAACATTATTATTATGATTATTATTAATACACATACATACATACGTACATACGTGCGTGCGTGCGTGCGTGTGTGCGTGTGTGCGTGTGTGCGTGTGTGCGTGTGTGCGTGTGTGCGTGTGTGCGTGTGTGCGTGTGTGCGTGTGTGCGTGTGTGCGTGTGTGCGTGTGTGCGTGTGTGCGTGTGTGCGTGCGTGTGTGCGTGTGTACGTGTGTACGTATGTACGTGTGTACGTATGTACGTATGTACGTATGTATGTATGTATGTATGTATGTATGTACGTACGTACGTATGTATATATGTATGTATATATGTATGTATGTATGTATGTCTGTATGTATTTTAGGAAAATGGGCGTACTGGGCTCAAGTATCTTCTGTTAAGGATTTGGAACATGAACGAAGACCCTAATGCACTGGCAACGGAGTACTGGTGGCGAATGTGAACCCTAAACCCAGACATCTGATACAATAAGTTTAGTCCTTTCGGGTAGATGGTCTTCTCTGCAAAACAATTTTTTTAAATTAAACCTAAAAAGGAAAACATGTATGATTAATGGTACATCTAAATAACGACTATCGGTCTACAACGGAGACGAGAATGCGTGATTATCCAGTCATGGCACAGGGATGCATTCAGCCGTTACATTCCCATGCCACTGAACATTAAACAATGACCAATTGGACAAGGCTGAGGATAGTAACCGGGGGTTACCCTCATCTGTCCTGTTAAATAACATAGATGAATACATATTATTTTTATTTATTTTTATTTTTTAAACATACATATACAATCACAGAGGGTTCGCTACAAGACAGAAAAAGTATTTGCGACACGATGGTGTTCATCTGAATCAGAGGGGGACGATGTTGTATTTAAAAAAACATACGTTGGCCGTACGAAGGTATGCGCTGAAATGAAAGTAAACACGGGATTGTGAAGTTGTGGTGCTGTCCCCAGAGCCGCTACAGCTGACCACCCCACACCTCCACAAACACGTGTCGTTGTTATTAATAATTAATACATGGGTATTCAGTAATTATGTCGGACGGTAAACCTGTAAAAACAAAATAAGCCATTAAATTGTGCATGGAATATATCTATCCTATCATAGTTGTACAGGAGACGGAAACATGTGAAGTCGTACGAGTCAGCACTGCTGCAACCCGACAACCCCACATGCAGCCTAATCCCCCTGACAACTACACAATTGCACTAACACTACGACGTCTCACGGTGTCTTAAGCGCTAAGGTCATTGTTCTGTAGAAGTCCATTGTTCAGTGTAATTTGGTGGCCACCAGCACAACTTTCAGATTCTTGTTCATTGAGAATGCTGTTATAAATCTCGGCGTGTATATTTCTGGATACGCTGTTTAGCAATTGTTTGTCCCTGGTGGGAGAAGCGAATCACAAAATGTATAACTTCAAAAGAATCCTCTCTAACATTCAGCCCCCCTGGCTGCATAGTTTTAAGTGTTGTAATCCGTTTTGATTCACAATTTCGTCTGTAAATGGTCACCAGTGAGGCGACGTCAGAAAATGGCCCTGATTCCAAGATTGTAATACGCAAATCGGATATTGAGTGACCGGCTCCGTTAAAATACTTGGCCACTTGTGTGTCGTTGTGATGTCGTATGTCCGATAGATCTGTGATTATTTAGACGTGTTCGGAGTTGATTGCCAGTCTCACCCACATATCTTGCGGGGCAGGCGTTGCAGGTAATTAGGTAAACCACGCTGGATGTACCGCAATGGTTGATTTTGCCCTGTGGTGGCCTCCTTGTGTTACTAATAGGTATGAAATCTACAACTACCGTACAGGCTAGACACCTTTTCACCTGACATTTCACGGGTTGTTCTTTCCTGTTCTGATTTTTAATGTCCGCTATGGTTGTGCTTTTAATGCGCCTTAAAAACGCAATGTATAATTCTTTTGCCTCAGGCTATGAAAAAGTGTTTGTACGGCTTCCTGAAAGTCTGATTTATTGTTGTATACAAGCATACACGCATACACGCACGCACGCACGCACGCACGCACGCACGCACGTACGCACATTCGCACGTACGCACGTACGTACGTGCGTGTGTGCGTGTGTGCGTGTGTGCGTGTATGTGTGTATGCATATATGTGTGTATGTATGTACATAATATTTTGTATGTGTATATATGTGTATGCATGTGTGTATGTGTGTATGTATGTGTGTATGTATGTATGTATGTATGTATGTATGTATGTATGTATGTATGTATGTATGTATGTATGTATGCACGTATGTGCGTATGTATGTGTGTTAATAATAATCATAACAATAATGTTTTTGTTATAAAGAGCAACATTTGTGGCCAGAATTTCAACAAAATTTACGACGGAGTGCACGTATGCACCACGTGTCCGGCATCAATTTGTGTTATGGTTTGACGGAAGTTTTGCTAGGCAACTGGTCACATGATAGATAGGTCAATTGAATCCCCACTTCGGCATACGAACTCTGCAGCGTGCACCGTGCTCCAGTCCTGATGCGTTTGAGATTTAACAAGATTTAACAAGATTTAACAAGATTTAACCAGATTTAACAAGATTTAACAAGATTGCCACCCAGAGAATTAACTCTAGGTGGCAGGTGGACAAGGAAGCCCTTTGGCTTATCGAGAGTCCGACCCTTTTATCTATGTGTATCCAGCCCGTCTGAGGTATGTGTCGATTTTATTTTTAAACATATTCACGCTACTAGCACCCACACAATCAGCAGATAATCTGTTCCATTCATTTACAGTCCTTTGTGAAAATTAGAACTTTCTTATATCTAATCTACACTGCTCCTTTGCTAATGCAAGTTCATGTCCTCTAGTCCTTCTATCTTTCTTAACTGAGAAAAACATATTTCTATCAATATTTTCATAACCCTTCAATATTTTAAACACTTCTATCTGATCTCCTCTCAACCTCCTGGTCTCTAGCGTTGTTAAACCACATTCTTTTAGGCGTATTTCGTAACTAAGATCCCTCAGTTTTGGTATCATTTTAGTTGCTCTCCTCTGCACTCTTTCTAGCATATATATGTCCTTCCTGCGATATGGCCTCCACGCTTGAATACAATATTCTAAATGAGGCCTAACTATAGTTTTGTACAGCGGTATTATTAGCTCTTTTTCATTATACGTTATGTTTCGCCTAATTAATCCAAGGATTTGATTTCCCTTTGAATCGCAATACCTCACTGCTCTGAAACCTTCGTAACAGATACAACCAGGTTGGCCATAGTTGGCTCATTGTTGGCATTTTTCAGCTAAACGTATTTATTCCGTCTGCACGATAGGTATTTTGGCCAAGCCTACAGTTGTGTAACTAACCATTCCAGGAAGGAAGCAATTCCTAGACTCCAACCTCATGGGTGTTGACTCATGTTGAAAGAGTGTAGTCACATTCCAGGAAGGAAGCAATTCCCAGACTCCAACCTCATGGGTGTTGACTCATGTTGAAAGAGTGGGGGGGGGGCGAGAGTCACATTCCAGGAAGGAAGCAATTCCCAGACTCCAACCTCATGGGTGTTGACTCATGTTGAAAGAGTGGGGGGCGAGAGTAACATTCCAGGAAGGAAGCAATTCCCAGACTCCAACCTCATGGGTGTTGACTCATGTTGAAAGAGTGGGGGGCGAGAGTCACATTCCAGGAAGGAAGCAATTCCTAGACTCCAACCTCATTGGTGTTGACTCATGTTGAAAGAGTGGGGGGCGAGAGTCACATTCCAGGAAGGAAGCAATTCCTAGACTCCAACCTCATTGGTGTTGACTCATGTTGAAAGAGTGGGGGGGGGGGCGAGAGTCACATTCCAGGAAGGAAGCAATTCCTAGACTCCAACCTCATCGGTGTTGACTCATGTTGAAAGAGTGGGGGGCGAGAGTCACATTCCAGGAAGGAAGCAATTCCTAGACTCCAACCTCATTGGTGTTGACTCATGTTGAAAGAGTAGGGGGCGAGAGTCACATTCCAGCTCGGTTCTTTTTATTTATGAGGATGCCTTTCTGACTGATGGTGGGGCAGTACCACTAATGAAATGGAGGTCGTCCATTCGCGCCGTGTGTTTGACTTTGGAGCGTTATAGTAGCGGTTAGTGCGTCGGATTCTCAATCGAGAAATTACGGGTTCTAACCGTCTTTCTGTCGTTTTGACGCTTGGGCAAGTTCTTTCACTCTACATTGCTCCAGTTCACTCAGCTGTATGGATGAGTACCTGGCTGTAGACAATGGTGGGTATTTGGGTACAAGTAGTGTTCGCGCAGTAATTACAGCGTGGTTGAATACTTCCCAGAGTTCACGACATGTTAACTTATTTGACAACCATTATCTATGAACAGACTGTTTTATAATAAATTATAGTAAAGTGACATTTTAAAGTCTCATTGACAATAATAATGAGGATCAAGATTTTTTCAGAGAACAGAAATGTCGTAACTCTAATTTAGTCGAAACAGTTAGCTCGTCGAGCAGGTGTCGCAAAGACATGGCACACAGAAGGAAGTACGAGCGTAGATGCATGGGGACATTCGTGCACGCGTATATAGCATTAATAAACACTTCGTAAGCGTACAGGTCTGCTTCATCCTGCTTCATATAATAAATAATAACAAACACACACACGCACACACGCACACACGCACACACGCACACACGCACACACGCACACACGCACACACGCACACACGCACACACGCACACACGCACACACGCACACACGCACGCACACACACTCTCTCTCACACACACACTAACGCACGCACGCGCATACACACGCATGCACGCACACACATACACTCACACACACTAACGCACGCACGCGCATACACACGCACGCACGCACACACACACACGTTCACACACACGCACGCACACCCCGATTGACAATGATTTGCACACCGCACAACAAGTCAAAGTCGAGCGACCGTGTCACCGGCAGACAAACAGACCTATAGACTCGGCATATTAATGACTGCGTGTACACGAACTTACTCCAAACACGAGAATATATTTATATATTTATAAATTCACATAGGAAGTCATCAATTATTATATAACGCGACTTGCAGTATGCTTGTACAAACACCTGGTCGCAATTATAATGCAATAACATCGCGCGAGGCGTGACATCGTCAAGATACCAGAAGCACCGACGGTAGTCGACGATTTCACTGTTATTTGTGAGCCATTTGGCTGGAGCGAGCCGGACAGAGAGACGGCGTAGTTGTACGCCTGTCGTCGCTGAAGCTTACCTCGCTGTCATCAACTCAGTGCGACTAGTCTACAGTATAATTAGCTATTAAACAAGTATCATTCGACCGTAAGTAGGGGTAAATGTATACATATTGATAATCGTTAACCTATCGTATTGAATACGCTGAACACTGCAGAAAGAGTCTTAATTAATGTGGGGAGAGTACATGTTTTGATGATGGTGTTGACATACAGTGTAGTTTAAACGAGAAAATCTGATACGGTAGAAGGAAAGACTTGACAAATGAGTAACAATGGACGCCAAACTTCCGATATCAGCGTTTTGAGATGTGCGCATCAACATTCTATCGAGAAATCGTCGTGTGCACTACAGCCGAGCCTACTAAATGGAACTGAAGGTATTGGCAGCAGTATGGTAGACGACATTGATGTCGATTGAATTATAAACTATGTCGTTATACTTACTAATCATAAGCACACCAATTAGTTCGACTACATGCAGGTATTTCTACGTAGGTGTCTAAGACGTGGCATTCAAGTTTGTGAAATAGAAAGTCCATTGACCAGACGTAGCAGCGCGGAACTGATTTCAAAATCGTCTTCCCGCATTTACTACAGCAAAATGCATGTGTGGCCTACAGGAGAGGCTGACACAGAGCCACTATAAAACTGATTACTATGATTTCAAGTTATATCTATATGAATTTGGCAAATCTATTTTAATTAGAAAAAATAATGTATTTTTAATGCGCGATTGAAATGTGTTAAGGAAATATCCCTACTTGATCGTTAAGCGTTTCTTCTCTCAATACAGCTGCTAACGGGGTGTCAGCCGCATACAAAACGTGGTTAGAGTATTGTTGAGCTAGTACATGGCAGCGAACGGTGTTGCGCAGTTTCGGTCTAGATTAGTTTGAATATTTAAGTTATATAACACACGAACTGCACATTTTTTATAATTGACGTAGCCTCATATTGCCTAGCAACAAGATCGGTAAAACTTACAAAATGGATGACGAAAACGTGACATCCCGTCGTAGGCCTACATTGTTTAAAAAAATTCTCCCCCAAATGTTATCTTTGTGACAACAACAAAGGGCATAGTTGTTTGAGAACTGTATTGCATGAAAGCTTGATCTGGCAGATCTGTATCATACCAAGCTAGTAGTGCACACACGTAAACATTGTTTGTAACGCGCGTAATTGTGTTTGTGACGTCAGATTATGAATTCGTCAATTACAAGAAACCTCGTTTTGAGTTGCACGTAGTTATGTCACTTAAATATAATTAAACTAGCGCGTGTGTGTGTGTCTGTGCGTCCATGCTTGATTGCATGCGTACGTGCGCGCCTGTTCGCGTGTTAACTCTTTCCTCCTACACGGCTTGCATCTATGGTGCCAGATTTTCAGGGATTTAACTATGAACTCTGAAATGAAAAGTAACGCCTTTATTTCTTCAAAATTCCCCGTGTCTAACCATACATTTTCCAAAGTTCGAGTGACGTTGATAAACAAACTGGTCACTGAACATCCACTGCTCATGCCCAAGCCACCGTATACTTATGTTCTTTAGAAAGTTGCTTCACCGTTGCAGAATCCCAAGGCATGATAATAATGTATAACATGATAATAGTGTGTGACATGATAATACTGTGTAACATATACAACTATTGCAGGAAATGGCGCGAAAGCTTGAACAGCTCAAGTCGGAACTGGCGAGTACGTGCGCTCAGCTGGAGCGCGCCAATCGGTCGCTAGAGGTCGTGCGAACGGAGAGTCGGCAGAAGGCGCAGCTGGTCGCCGGACTACAGAAAGAGGTCCGTCGGCTCGAGGACCGCATGAACGTCTTGGAGTATCGATGTACGTCCACGTTATTTCACGCACAAAAACATATGATAATAAAAACCTAATTGGTAATATAAGTTTAGATGTGATCCGCGACAGCAAAGTGTGAAATTGAGTTTTGTAATGTTTTGGATTTCACATAATCATGAGTTTTAAAATGATAGCTCATTTGTTAAAATACCTCTTGTTTATTGCTAAAATTAAAGAAAACTTAACAATAGCAACGCAATTTTTACTCATATTCTGTATGGATTTTTTATATACGGGTTCGTAAATATATGTACATTATTAGTTTTGGATAGGTTGTCGACGAAAATAACTTGAAATTGGAAGATGATACATATTTAAACATTTTTAATATAACTTAATTTATCAGTTGGGTCTATTTTTATAGCAATATTAATAATCGATATAATCACACGTAAATAGCGTTTCCGTGTGCCATCGACCGGGATACAGTACCACCGCACTGCATAAACTAGTTGTTGGAACCACGTGTTATAGGATCTACGTTCGTTCTTCCTACAGGCAACAGTGTGGTATAGACGTAAGACTACCGTAGTCGTTCGTACTTGAATATTATGCAGCAAGCAAAGATTGCTTCTCAAGATAATCAATCATTGCGTGGGCTCCTTGCAGGCATGGACGTCGAGAAGTTGGAAATAGCCGTGGAAAACGGGAAGAAGGCGTTTGAAGCTAAACAGTACGTTTTAGTTGCGTTGCTTGTGTCAGAGCGTGCGGGCGAATTAGACTAAAAATACAAACCGTGATCTCTGGTTGTAGTAGGCCTACTAGTTAAATCAATTCCGTGTATGCCCGTTGCGCGCGTAGCTCACTGCAGGCTGTATAGGCCCTACCATACAACCGTGCTGTCGGTTATACGGCAAACACCTGTTTAGAGTTAAGGGTGTATAGGCCCTACCATACAACCGTGCTGTCGGTTATACGGCAAACACCTGTTTAGAGTTAAGGGTGTATAGGCCCTACCATACAACCGTGCTGTCGGTTATACGGCAAACACCTGTTTAGAGTTAAGGGTGTATAGGCCCTACCATACAACCGTGCTGTCGGTTATACGGCAAACACCTGTTTAGAGTTAAGGATGTATCCAGGATTTAGCGGTAAGATGTCCGCTTGGAGTGTTCTAGCGGAGACATGACGTCGTTTCCTCTCGGGTAGTTCAGCTTGTTTCCCTTTAACATAGGTACCGGCGCTATTTCTGACCAAAAAAAAATGCGGAAAGACGTAAATCCGTGGGAGTTGGACGGAAATAGTAAATTAGAACGAACCCACAGAACCCTCTCTGGATCCGCTGCAGCGAAATGTCTTATATCCAGTTAACTATTGCAACGCATGCGAAGTTGTTTTTCAGTAGGTGGCGTCAAATACTAAAATATATCGTACTAGAAATTGGCGGTGCTATTAAGATGATTTGCAGTAATAACACATTCCAGTTTAGCATTAAAATTGTTAACTAGAATACGTAGTGTCAAAGGGTGTAAATACAATTGATAAACGTTAGCAATTATTTCCACACAAAAGTAAAAACAAGAAGAATAAGACACAACTACAATGGCGCACCGCGCTTGCGCGCGATTGCGCAGTAAGCGTTTGCCTATATTGCAACATCTGATTCTTTCAGCCAGTAACGACGGCTCTATACGATTCAGTTCTCTTTCGCTGTTTCTTCACTCAGTCAGCTTTCATAAGTAAAGGTGTTTAACTATTCTTGCATGTGGGCAAATATAACTTCAAACTGCAAAGCGATCGTCTGTAGCGATGGGGGTAGGCCTGATCTAGACGAAGGGATATTGTGTCCTCATTTCCCCTGAGGATTACACACATTTTTGTGCAGCTGATGATGATGACGATGACGACGAAGATGACGCAGGTGATGGGACTACCTCAAATATGTAAAATCTTGTTTGCGCAACATAATGAAAAGGCAGTCGTAGTGGGCCTTGATTGAATGATACCGGGTTGACTGTAGAGTGAGCATTATAATAACCATATTACATGTTATTCAGACAAGAACTGTCGTTGACGGAACACGAAGTACGGGCTCTCACGCGGTCAGTAGAGGGCAAACAGAAGGCTATCACGGTGAGTATGTCGGTCTATTCTTAGCTCGAGCAAACTATTATATTAGAGGATCTACATTCAATTTGACAAAAAGTAGAAGCATTGTACACACGCACGCAGGCACGCGCGCACACGCGCGCGCACACACTCATACATTTCAACATGCATATCGTTATAAACATTATCACGCACGAATGCACACAGACTGTACCTCGTGACATCGTCGCATTTGTGCAATATTAGGCCGCGGAATTATACGGGGTAACGGAAATCAGGCCAGAAGTAAATACCAAAGACAACTAACATTGACACTGTTCAGTTTGTCTTCTTGACAGGACGCGGAAAAACAGATTACGGCGATGACGGCGCAGGTAGACGATCTAAAAATTCAGGTGCGCGAGGAAGTGATCAAGAACGTCTCTCTGGAAGAGGTAACTCACACCTATTTATTCTTTATTTCATGTATTGACCTGGACGGTCGTACCATGTACTTGGTCTGCGCCAGTCTTCTCTTGACCTGGCCGGTCGTACCATGTACTTAGTCTGCGCCAGTCTTGTCTGTTTTCTGCGGAGCACAGCAGGGTCGATATGAATACACTCTGGTCTACACCATCGTCTCCAGGGGCGGATCCAGACAGACTAGTCGGGGGCAACACACACCAACTTGAGACTCGCTAAAATACCAACAATTAAGGCTCTCCACAAACCTCCTGTTGCACCCCGTGAAGCACGCCGAAAATACCAACAATTGAGGCTCACCAATAATCTCCAATTGCACTCCCATCGAGACTCACCAACACAGCAACACTTCAGGCTCTCCCAAAACCTTCAATTGCACCCCCCCCCCCGTTGCGGCTCGCCAAAATGCCAACACTTGAAGGGACACGTCACGCAAGCACGAGCACATTGTAAAGGAAATTCCAAAGATCTAAGAGCCACGTCCCCCAGGCCCCCTCCCTGGACCCGCCTACGCTATCTTGTCCTCTATAATGGCCATACATGATGGTATTCTACGTCAACAGACTCAACACCAATGGATAATCATTACCATCGTCATTGCGTTCATCTGTGGCTGACTCGACAGGCTCCTAAGACAGACGGGGTTCTGGTGGTCCGACCGAAATAGTGCCGCTCGAAGGTGCACAAAATTACCCAAATGACCGTGTTTTTACCCGACATTTGCGTTCATGGAGTTTCACTAGCAGCGTTTAATTATACGAATACATACCTAGCTAAAAATGTTTACTCCAAAAAAATGTTTTGCTTGTAATAAGCCATGTAGGATTTATTGATCATGCGCAGCTTTTATTTATTTTATTTATCAGACAATTAATATTTATGACATAAATAAATACGTATGCTATATTCTAATGTACAAGCACAATAGGGGTACGTTGCCAGATGTATTCAATTATATATTTGTCCCACACATAATATAATACAAGGCAGGAAGCAACATATAAAATACCATACAGCAAGACTAATTGCAAACAATTGTCTTTTGCTTACGTTGGTCCTAAAATCTGGCCTACATTTATTACTCATAACTATCTACAATATGGTAGGTTCCTACATATCTTCATATGTTAAAAAAGACCAAGCGTCTAAATCTTCACAACTATTAAACATATAGTACTTTCTGCTTTAATGTATTTTTGTCTATATTACAATGCCGGTATTCGCAATTACGGTATTCTTATGATGCACTATTAAATAATTAGTTAGTTTATTGTGAAGATGTATTATGTTCTTTTTGCAAGAATTATGATTTACATTCAATTATACGACATGAATAAGAAACACAAGCAACGTGTTGCTTCGCTCCAGTTGTTACATCATGTATTTACATGATTCCTATTGCTACATCTGTACTGTACTGAACATTATGTAACAATAAAGATTACTATTACATTTATTATATAATCTAAGACTTGTACTGTGCCGAGTGAGGGTCAAAACAAAGGGGTAAGGCAACTTAGCATATGTATACAATATTAACATTGTCGACATATGGACGATTACATTGAGGAACTAAGGTAGATAATCACTAGCAAAAATATCCATTTTCTACATGCACACAGATATAAAAGACAGTTTTCCGGAAAATTCGATGTAAAAGACGGTTTCTCGGAATAGTCGATATAAAAAACGGTTTCCCGGAATATTCGATGTAACAGACGGTTTCCCGGAATATTCATAAATCATGTGTGTCACGACGTAAACTTTAATAGTGTTTTGCCTAAATGCAAGTTACGTAAAACGTCCCCATTGATCGGCGATCGTCAGAAAAATAGGCGTGACATTATGGACAATCGATTTACGTCTAGCGTACGTTACGAACATTAAAACCAGAAAGAACCATTAAGCAAGGCAGATTGCGAAAAGGTGAAGGCGCTACTTTTCTTCCGAACGGTTGTAGCGTGGCGTGGCGCCCGAGAGAAAAACGTTAACATACATTCCTATACGCACGCACGCACGCACGCACGCACGCACGCACGCACGCACGCACGCGAGATTTTGTCGAGCGAGGCAAACAATACCAAGTCGAAACACATAATATCTCTGTCTCTAAATAGAGTCACGTATTATAAAAACCAATTCGTTCTTACGCCAACGAAAATTATGTTTTGCTAAATATCCGTAGGCATGTGAAAGTATATGATGCATACACCCGGGCACACGCAAGCTATAGGCTTAATATAAATATTACCGTTATTTCTCCTAGAAAGTAGCCGCGATCCCAAGACTTGAAGAAAGACTCGAGGCAAAGGAGTCGGAGGCGGCGGAACTGAGGAAGACGGTGGAGGAGAAGGACATCTTGTACCACGACACGCGACAGTCTCTGAGGGACGAGAAGGACAAGAACCAGGTCCGTGTGTGTGTGTGTGTGTGTGTGTGTGTGTGTGTGTGTGTGTGTGTGTGTGTGTGTGTGTGTGTGTGTGTGTGTGTGTGTGTGTGTGTGTGTGTGTGTGTGTGTGTGTGTGTGTGTGTGTATAAGTGTGTGTCTGTATGTGTCTGGTGGTATGTGTGTGTTTGTGGGTGTCTCTGTGTGTCTGTGTGTGTCTGTGTGGTATGTGTGTGTTTGTGGGTGTCTCTGTGTGTCTCTGTGTGTATGTGTGGTATGTGTGTGTGTCTGTGTGTGTCTGTGTGTGTCTGTGTGTGTCTGTGTGTGTCTGTGTGTGTCTGTGTGTGTCTCTGTGTGTATGTGTGTGTCTGTGTGTGTCTGTGTGCGTCTGTGTGCGTCTGTGTGTGTCTGTGTGTGTCTGTGTGTGTCTGTGTGTTTCTGTGTGTGTCTGTGTATATGTGTTTGGGTTTGTGCGTGTGTTTGTGTGCGTGCGTGCGTGCGTTTGTGTTCTATACCAACACACAAGGCAAACCATACTCAAAAACCAGGTTCACGTCAACATTTCTGGGTCTTTCCCTGTGTCACAAGATGCTCTACTTTTATTTGTCTCATACCATGGCCAATTCATCCGGTCTGTTGTCTCCTGATTTTGCACATGGTTTTCAATTTAGTTCTTACCATTATAAAAATGTCATAATTACGTTTCTGTTCTGTCCACGATACTCCGAGCGTTCTTCTCAAGAACAACCATTCTGTTTATTCTATGTTGTTCCTGATCGTTCAGTCGTTGCGATCGTACTGCATCACACAGTATCAACTACGTGCACATGTTAGCATCGTTTCCAGAAACTTTCCGATGAGGTAGCGGGCGCCATGAACAGGAAAGAGGAATACGACTTGGCACTGGCAGAGAATATTACATTAAAGAAACTGGTCCAAGCTAAAGACATTCTACTGATACATAAGTCGCAGATCCTGGCCAATGTCCGGGTAGGTTTTTACCATACTGGCGTTACATTTTTAGTATAATGTAACACATTTATCTAAAGGAATACATAAATTGGTAGACACATACTTTCGTACTAATGTAATTATTTACTCACTTACTTATCCTTCAGCTCGCACGAGTGCTCTATAGTTCCTTTTACCTTCATCTCTCCGTGTGATTGTGTTCTAAGTCAGCCAAGCACCTTCAACTTAGCTACGCTTGTCGTTTACGTGTTGTTTTTGTCTGCCCCATTCACTACCCCTTTTGGGTTCAAGAAAACGTATGACGTATAGTGCGCCTGTATACGTCATAAGTGTTATACAAAATGTTCCCCAGCACATTTTTACGCGATGCACCAAGTAAAGTTGTTACAACATAAACCACGACCCACACGCACGCACGCACACACACACGCACGCACACTTGCACGCTCGCACGCACGCACGCACGCACGCACACACTCACACACACAAACACACACACTAACACTCACACACGCACGCACCCATGCACGCACACACACACACACACACACACACACGCACACACACACACACACATCGGTAGGCCCTTTACATTTCCGTCTATAGTTGCGACGTTAACGTTTGCATGACGTCACAATATAGCTGTCCAGACAGTTTATTCTTATCATAAATCATGCAGTCAATTGTATTTGTAAAATATTCACATTGCAAGCATTAATTCAATTATTAGATCCTTTTTGTTATCAAACAACATTCTATTAGGCGTATTCCATAGCTAATGTCTTTCAATTCTGGATTCAGTTTATTTGATCTTCGTTGTTGTACTTTCTGGGTTATTTATTACCCCAATACGATACGACTTTCACTTCAGACAAACATTTTTTATCACCGACCGTGATACATTCTAGTTCCCCATTCCCGGCATGTAATTCAGAGACATATTTCCACGTATATTTCCACAGAACGTTGTCTCCAGCAGTAGCCAAGGCGACAAAGTCGACGAACTCCTCCAGGAGGCGCTTGACAGCAAGGGAGCATTCGTTGCAACCTATCCATTGGGCAGTCGTATGCCGGAAGTCAACCATCTGTGGCAAATAACGTATGTATCCCTTATTAAAGTATGAGGGAACCGAAGTACTTATATTTAACTTTCAAATGTATGATTGTTTTTGTCATGCTGTTTTAGGCAATTATTATTATATTTCTTTCAAACCAAATCGCAATATTTATATGTTTATTCCGATCATTCGTGATTGAAATGTTGGGGCCTAGATGAACTGAGTAGCATTTGTAGAATTATGTATATGGGTTATAATTGGTCCAACGTTGGACAACATGACAACCTGTAGCTGAGGTGCCCACAAATGATTGTTATGGTAACTCATTCAATCACGAGGTACAGCATTAGCCGTCATGTCATCGACGCAATACACAACGTCTCGTACGTGATAGGCCTACGTTATAATTTATTATAGATTAGTACCGGTGCGAGGGAAGTCTGTCGGCACTTGTATTTGAACTTACTTGAGTAAGCCCAGTTACACACCAGGTCTTGCATTTAATGGTGGTTCTGAAATTGCATTAAAGTAAGCTATCGAAACGACATTTACAGGGTTACCAATGTACCAAGCTTAGCTAATCACTGATACATTGCATAACTTATAATATATGTTGTTCGAAGCTGGTAATAAACAACTTTACGTCCGACCTAGCCGTTAGAATGAAGCTAAACATGTACTGTTGATTAATGCCACTCCTGTCGTGACTCGTGTTTCTAATTCCGCGGTGTCCTCCGTTTTAATAGCGTTCAGTAACGATTGTTGGCAGGCGAATTTTTGTTAGGTCATAAAATGTCCAATACCGGCGTGTATACGGTTGCTGGTACACGGGAATGCTACGGTTAGCCTTGCATGAGTGCGTCATAGGATGCAATACATTCTCTTTAATGTGCCCAGCAAATCATAGTGATGCATGTTTCCGGAAATATATACACTCGCTACAAGCAATGCGAGGACGGATTAGGAATAATTATAGAATGTCATGTAGTGGCATGAATTTATTCGTGTGGTTACAATGTATATTCACGCTGGCTTCTTCCGTCTTTCAGAGACGGCGATCACGGAACACAAACTTACGGCAAAGAAGCTATGTGTCTTCCGGGCAGTTATGAGGTATATTCTGAATACGCCATGCCAGCTGTCTTGCAGAATATGCTGCATTGTATAAGAACGCATTCATCACTCTCTCCGATGAGATACGAGGCGAGAAGTTCGTTGTGTCGTGTTCTGGTCGCACCCACATTCTGTATGCGATATAGCGCATTGCAGAGTTAGAATATGACAGCTGCGTGTTGAAAGGAAACATGTCTGACAAGATGAATGCCTGTGCAATGTAACGAACTGTTTAAACGGCACGCTCGTTTAAATGTTATGGTATTAAAGAGACCAGTCCTGCTACGTTGACACTGTTTTGACAGTGTTATAATTACAATAGCTCAGACATGTTCTGTTAGTTGAGTAGTTAACTGGCGTTTTATAAACATTATTTCCGAATGACAATATATTTCGTTTACGATGCCTGGAACTCGTACATTACCCGCCGTTGAGGGCCTATTACGCACAAGCGTCATGTTTATGTTTCCTTGTTTGTTACTTGGCTTACTTTATTGACACCTAATAGCGTTGTTGTTTGGCATCTATTAGGTATGTTCGGACGTGAAAGCGAAGTTCCGCACCACAACTTCACAACGCGAACTACGCCTGCTTGACGATGTTCCGGAAGCGATGTCTACCGCGCATCAAACACAAAATGGCATACCGGAGGTGTCGTTCGGTGCACTGGGTGTGTCGTCTAGTGCCTCAGAACTTATGCATAATGCACTGAAAGTTAGTGCAACAGAACTACAGTCTGGTTCGCTCAAACTTCAATGTCGCGCATCGGTAGAAACTCGCGCAAAGCCAACGACATCCTTCTTTAAATCCCTATTGAGGCAGGACAGTGAAAGAACACAAACGAACGGTTGGAGAACCCGCAACGTGTCGCCACCAGCGGTGGTGAAGACATGCATCGTGCGACCGCAACTCTACAGCGGGTCGTCGTTTGCCGACTTCCGCAACATCCGGTCAGCAGCGACGTCTGGTGGTGATGACGTCACCACCATCGATCTCAAATCGGATTCGTCGCGCCCAGCATCGGCTCCGTCCGGTGGGAGCGCCATCGTGAAGAAGATGCACAGTTTCATCCGAGTGCGGGGCGCGTCGAGAAGGACTAACAAAATAACGGTGCTTGCCGCCTCGTCGCCTCGGGAAGCGATGACGGCGACACAACGAGCCTGCGGCGCCCCCGGGTGCTTCGTCCGTACGTCTAGCTTCCTGTCGCCGGAGCTCCTCGCTCCGAAGCGGGACAAAGCCATCGCGAGCGTCGTTCACGTCGGCAACAGGGTCATAGTGGACCTGAGCAAACGGAGAGGTAACCACAAGCCCCATGCGAAACATTAGAGGGTTAACTAAGTACTTAATATAACGTTATAGTGCTGTTCACACTTTTAACAGTTACTCTTCCAACGATGTTATATTGTGCCATTTTCATTTATCCGGCAATTTGCAACATTTACATCCTTGATATTCAAATTAGTCCACAATACTAAATTAGTAAGGTCCATCAGCGGTAATTTTGACATTACACTATGTGCTAATAATTATTTTTTATTCGTATGCTGGAACAGCAGACTCATCATCACTGCATCACCACCACCACACACCACCCACCACCACCACCTACCACCTACCACCAACCATACCCACCAGACACCCCCACCACCACCTACCGCCAACACCAACACCACCACCATACACCAACACTCACCACCAAATCACCACCACCACACAACCACAGCACCTTACCAACACCACTACCACCACCAACACCATACCAAATTCACCACCACCATCCAACACCACCAACACCACCAATTTCACCAATTACACCTGCACCCTTTCACATACCAATCACACCACCAAACCACCACCTCACCACTAACCTTCACTCAAACTCACAATTCACTCACTCACTCGGATACTCACCACCTCTCACTCCACCACTAACACCACTCACCCACCTCACCACCACCACTCACACCACCCACCTTCACTCGCACCACCATCAACCATCCACCACCACCACCCACACACCACCAACCACAACACCACCATGACCACCACCACACCACCACCACACACCACCAACTCACCACCACGCCACTGCCACCAACCACTCAACACCCACCATCACCACCACCAATTACCACCACACCACCACCACCAGAATACCACCCAACCAATTAACACCAACATCGCCAACACACTCCACCACCACCACCACCGCCACCACCACCAAGACCACACATTCAACATCACCACCACCACCACCCACCACACCGCCAACACACCACCACCACCACACCACACCACCACCACCACCACCATCACCACCACCACCACCACCACCACACCACACACCACCAACCATCTCACCACCACCACCACCACCACCGCCAAGCCACTCAACAACAACAACAACACCACCATCTCCACCACCAACAACTCCAACACCACCACCACCACCAACAACAACAACAACACCACCAACACCGCCACCGCCACCGCCGCCGCCAACAACACCACCACCACCACCACCACCGCCACCACCACCACCACTCTGAAAATACAATTGAGAACAGCGATTCCTATAATTAAATATACATTTATACAATGTCACCATGTACTTGATCGTCGGAATTCTCCTGAGCAGATAAGCACCGGAACCGACAGAGCGGGATCGTGCAATACATGGGAACACTCGACAAACAGCACGACGCATTCTGCCTCTATGCTGGGATCAGATTCGACAAGCCGAGTAAGCTGTCAAGTTCTCCCTGTATTCTCCCAGGGGAGTGCAGTGGTTCTTCTTCTCCTTGGTCTCTTGCGGGGTGGTTTGTTTTGCCTTCTTGACGATACTTCCTCCAAAGTTCTATCCCGATCTTCTACAACTCTCTCCCACTCTCGGCCGTTCATTCGTGCCTTTTTGATTTGATTTTCGGGGTCATTTTGTCAATCTTTCCCCCTTCATTGTCTGTTTACGTTCTGCCCAACAACATTAATTTTAAGGTGTTTCTTCTCGTAATTCTCCCATCTTCCTTCAATAATCTTCTCATGTCACTGTACATGTTCATGGTTCAAGGAGCATTCGTTTAAAAGGAACAACTTTGAAGTAACTGCTCAGGCCTATACCGTTTTATCTACACATGCATAAAGGAACATCGACTCTGGCCTATACCGTTTTATCTACACATGCATAAAGGAACATCAACTCTGGCCTATACCGTTTTATCTACACATGCATAAAGGAACATCAACTCTGGCCTATACCGTTTTATCTACACATGCATAAAGGAACATCAACTCTGGCCTATACCGTTTTATCTACACATGCATAAAGGAACATCGACTCTGGTCTATACCGTTTTATCTACACATGCATAAAGGAACATCGACTCTGGCCTATACCGTTTTATCTACACATGCATAAAGGAACATCAACTCTGGCCTATACCGTTTTATCTACACATGCATAAAGGAACATCGACTCTGGCCTATACCGTTTTATCTACACATGCATAAAGGAACATCAACTCTGGCCTATACCGTTTTATCTACACATGCATAAAGGAACATCAACTCTGGCCTATACCGTTTTATCTACACATGCATAAAGGAACATCGACTCTGGTCTATACCGTTTTATCTACACATGCATAAAGGAACATCGACTCTGGCCTATACCGTTTTATCTACACATGCATAAAGGAACATCAACTCTGGCCTATACCGTTTTATCTACACATGCATAAAGGAACATCGACTCTGGCCTATACCGTTTTATCTACACATGCATAAAGGAACATCAACTCTGGCCTATACTGTTTTATCTACACATGCATAAAGTAACATCAACTCTGGCCTATACCGTTTTATCTACACATGCATAAAAGAACATCAACTCTGGCCTATACTGTTTTATCTACACATGCATAAAGGAACATCAACTCTGGCCTATACCGTTTTATCTACACATGCATAAAGGAACATCGACTATAAGGAACCGTTTCACCAAATCTAAATATATTCCGCATAGCGAGCGTCCATTGTATATCATAAGCATTTGCCCTATTGGGAGTGTAATGGGTGTTGTCGTGGACAACTGAGCCTGTGCTTCATCTCCGCAGTTGGGGACACTGACGGGATGTACCGAGGCAAGCACTACTTCAGCACCTGCTCGAAACATGGCCGTTTCGTCCGCATTACCAAAATCGTGTCGGTTTTAGACGAGGTAAGAAGGAGAGACGTAGGTGCATGTGTTTCTTGTTACAACACGGACCACGACTAATTTGCTAATTTACAACAAATTTAAAGTCTCCTGTATATAGCTGCCAAAACAATTAATCAACGAACATAAACTGTTATTAAACGGACGTGATAGACATGTTTAGTTATAATCACACAAGCATACAATATGCACGCTCGCATACGCACGCACACAAACACGTTCACACACACTCACGCACCACATAATTCCTCTGTCTAAAAGGCACCATGTCAAACCACAAACAGTTGAATATAATTTCTTCCCATTAATCAAAGTAGACGAATTCAACGTATTAGCGGCAACTCAACTAGATGTGTTAATACGCTAACGAAGAGGCGTTGTAACAGTATCTCATCTGAGGCGCCGATGGCTACTACGTCTGTTAGCTTCATTACATCACCGGCCTCCGGTCTACAAATTGGAGGTGTATTTCAAAACGACAACGATAATTATTTAGATTTATTTACTTACGTGTTTGCGATACACTAGGCTTTTCTCGATGGTCTTTCTCCTGCACGAGGCGACGCAGTCGCATGCGATAAGACGATGTTGACGTTGTCGCGCTTACATTTATCCGGGCGTTAAATAATATCCGGGTGACGTTTCTGCGCGTGCGCGTATCTAGGGGAATGCATTTAGCACCAGCTACGACTGTCGCGTTTTCATTTATCCGGGCGTTATGTATGTTTATATGTATATGTATATATATATATATGTACATATATATATATATATACATATATATATATATATATACATATATGTTTATATATACATGAATTATAAAATGTTAGCTTCCCACAGACATAAACAATTTCTGTCGTAAAACAGTTTCCTCTCCACGCACACGTCACGTGACATACTGTTATACTTGGTCACAAATCTGAAACAGCAAATTATAATTATGTACTCTAACTATAACGCTCGTATTACGACAACAAACGAAACGTATTTAACTACTGGATATTATTTATCACTACGTGATCTACTGGTGCCAAATAGTATGCCTTACATATGCATATAGACATCACACGGATAAAATTTAACGCCCGGATAAATGTAAGCGCGATAACGTCATTAAGAAAGGTCAAGGCCGTTTGATGTCGCCTGCGACCACATCGCATGCAATGCCCGCTGCGTCGTTATAATAACTGCTGCCCTTTTGTTTGTTGCTTTATGGGAGGGTTTAGGCCATAGTTGCTATGAAACTACTTGATACTGCCGTGGACAACGCCACCCGGTGTCCAATCGTGTCAACTCACTACTACGGTTCGACCGGATGCCGACTGATCACTGGCGCATAACTGCGGACATTAAACAAATAAACAGACCCATCGTTTCTGCTCCTCTCCCTGCTGCCGGGCATGTCCATCATGCGGCGTGGCATCAATGACGTTAATGGGTCGAAGCTTCGTCGATGGCAGCCCTGTATAAACGTCCTAATGAGCTTACGAAATCGTCTAATCACGTAGACTCGTAGCTATCATCCAACCGTTCTTACGCCAAACTCTGGTACGTGTAATACAAATAGGCGTGACCACCCACCTGTTGGATCCGCAGGCTGGAGCACGGCCCGGTTCACCATGGCACCACGGTCACGGCCAGTACCGTATTACAGTAGTAAAACACCAGCTGCACAGAGCTGTGGCTGGAGTATCGGCCTGAGTTTAAAGTAGTTTGAGCAGTCCTAAGGAATAAGAACTTACCTTTTTACACCCACCCGTGGAGCAACACACCAATGACAACAAATGCCGCCATTACAGTGTTGAACATAAACTCGTTTCCGTGACCATTTAACTGCATTCAGCAAACAATAATTTAACATCACCAAAGTAGTGCCACGTGGAGAAAGAAGGACACCTGAACAATGTAACAAACTCAAGGTAAATGCCTAATACATCTCATATTGGCAGATCCGAGGCCAATGGTCCAGGGATGCAAATGAGGATAGAACGAGTTGAGTGGATCTGTATCCCTTCTCTCTAACAACATGTCCCAGTCAGTTCCATCTTCTTATCTTCACTTTTAATCTGGTACTATTTTCCACATATTATATTATGTACTAGCCAAGTTACCCGGGGTTTCTCGGGGAAAAGGCAGTCGCTAAAACTGTTTTAAAATTATGACCCCAAGATCCCCATTTGACCCGGACGGATTTCGAAAAAATCTAAATCTATGAACCACCGCAATGGCCCCGCTAGATCGCCACGGGCGGGCGGACGAACGGACGGACAGACAGACAGATAAACAAACAAACATGTATACAGAGAAGTGTATTGTTTTATAATATACATGTTCTGTAACATTGGTTGCGTTGCAGGGGAATGTCTACAAGGAAGTCGACGACCTGCTGCCGAGTGCCGGGGGCTCGGGCCGCAAACAGGCCGAGTGACGAACCACTGGACGAAACACAAGAAACAAATGGACCAAGACGGATGTGCAGTCGAAATTAAAGACGAAACACGACTGTAGTGCATTTGTAAGATGAATCACCGCAGCAATGCCGGTGAACTGGAAAGATGGTAATTGGAGGAAGTGCAGTTGAATGTGAATGTTTGTAAGCAGACTGATGTGTCTTATGATTAAAAAGAACGAACGTGGCGGAAGAGCCTTCGATCCTGGGATTAAACGCGAAGAAAGAGCATTACAACTTGAAAAAATCAACCCAACGGAAGTTAATCTGAACTTGAAAGAATGAGCACGACAGAAGTAAATGCATTTTAAACTGAAATATGACAGAAGCACATTTGAACTAGAGCAATGGAACACGATGGAAATGCTCTCGGACATGAACGATGGAACACGACGGAGATGTATTTTAATTTGAAAAAATTAAAACGACGGAAGTGCATTTGAACTTGAAAGATGGAAACGAACAAATTGCGTTTGGACTTGAAAATGGAACAGAAATGCATTTGAACTTGAAAGATTCGAGACGATGGATGTGACTTTGAACTTGAAAGACGAAACACAACAGACGTGCGTTTGAACGTGAAATATGGAACACGACAAATATAAATGCATTTGAACTTGAAAGGTGGAACTTAATGAAAGAATAATCCTTCTTAAAAGATCTGAATACATTTGTATTTAAAATAACTATAGTGCACATGGAATATAAAATATTGGTATAATTATGAAAGTGCTCCGAAAGTTTGAAAGTACAAACGAGTTTCACGACAAACGTGAACATTGACGGTTGACGGTGTCTCGTTGAAGAAGTTGTGCCATAATACCCAGAAAGGCCAACTGTACATATTTTTATAATTACATGGTAAGACAACATTATTTACTAGTGATAATATCTATCACATATGAAGTAATGATAGTAAGCTTGATTATGTATATTTTCACATTGTTTTCCAATAAAAACACTTTATCATTTGGCTTTGTAATTTGGCTTACACCTTTATTTACGTTGTGTTTAAAGATGCCAACATGACAGAAAGGCAGACAATGGGCACAGACAAACAAACAGGTACACGGAGAGGCAGAGAGGCACAAAAACGTTTTTAATAAGAACAACCACTGTCTGATTTTCAGTAAAGACAACCGAAGACGGATCAAAAACGACAACCGTTTAAAACATCTTTATAGTGTTATGATAATCTCAATTCTAGTCGTCCATAAACTCTCTAAATCGTACACACCTCATTTATTATCTACAAATAGGCGCACTATTCGCAGATCTTGATATATGACGTCTGTATGCAAAGATGCTATACCGAACGAGACGTAGAGCATACCGTTTTGTTACGTTGCACCCACGGTCTTGTCCTGTATACGCTGTAGCGAAAAATCCTGCCGCTGTGAAATACTGCCGCACCGACCCTTAATGCGCATGTCCGGAAGTAGAAGTCCGCTGTGTAAGGAAATATTCTACCCCGAATTTGCAGGCCTCGTTATTATATTTCAGACTCGAATGGACAGAAATGAATCCAACCGCTTATTCACCACATTCATTTTATTTGCATAACGAATGATGTTACACATCTGGCCAGGGTAAAAATTAAATAAATGGTGTTCAACGAGCTGCCAAGAAGTTTCGTCTAGAAGGTATGTATGTTAATCGGTTCCTGTTCATGTGATAAGCGTACGTAGCAACAGCTGCTCTAAATAATTAGCATGTACTAATAATACAAAGCTATTTGACTAATACTTCAACTTACAACAGTTATTAAAATATATGCCGAGAGCTTGACAAAGTAAAACATGGTTTTCTATAAATAGGTTATCACTGAATGTGTCAAAGACTAACTATAGGTTGCTTAGTAAGATCTACTAGGTTTCTGGTAGTTGTAATAGATGACAAGTTAATATGGAAGGAAAAATTGCTACAGATAAGTCCAAGGTATGTGAAAGTCTGTCAATTGTGTCAACTATTAATAATGCACGATACCGTAATCACAGTGGTGAGCTTTCATGTATAAATGGAATGTATTTTTACCCTGGACAGATGTGTGACATCCGTTACGCAAATGAAAATTAACCTGGTCCAACCTTGGTGAATCAGCGGTTAGATTCATTTCTGTCCATTCGAGTTTAAAGTATAACAAGGCCTGTAAATTCGGGGTAGAATATGTCCTTACACAGCGAACTTCTATTTCCGGAGATGCGCATTGAGGGTCCTTAATACTCCACGTTGGTCGCCAGTCGTCGCTGCAGCTGATGGACGCGTTGCTCCAGCGAGCGAGCGAGCGCGCGCATGCGTAGCGCATATAAGTGCGCGAGTTGCTCTCGACCCGCGCGCAGAAAACAGTCGTTGATTTATGTGTTACGCACATATCACATAAACTGCAGCTTTGCAACCGAGTTATTTACGTAGACTTCAGTGCAAACTCGAGAGAGCGGTGATTCGATCGGTCAGTCTCGTATAAAACAGGTCACATTACATGTCACCATTGTTATTCATCCGCCAATACGCACTTAGATCTCAAACATCTCATAAAATGTGGATACAAATATGAGTTTATGGCGGCGATGTGTCGACCTGGTTATTGTACTTAGGCGTAACGCTAATTTATGTACTATCAACTGACGACAACAATTAATATACGCTGACCGCTTACAAAACAACACGCGGCTATTGTTCTTTTAAATCAGACACAGGTCTAACTGGGTTTAACAAGTTCATGTTTGGGTTAAAACAAGATGTGCCGATTTTGCAATTTGAACATAAAAGATAGTTAATGTAGTTTGGAAGTGCGACATACATGGTGTGTCCACTTCCACAATGAGAACAGGTGACGTCACAATGACCTCCGGTGAGCACATAATATTATTAGAATGCAGCGTTCTATATTAAACAGTACGGCCAACGTTGCTAACAATTAATCTTTCTTATTCTTGTTATACAGATTAGTGGTACATTCTACAGGACAAATAAAATTACGGGTGTCACTACGGAGAGGCTAATAGTTCCTACTTTTTTTTTAAATAATGTTCTTAATTCTACAATAAGCGGTGTTCTCAGTACCATAGTAAACACTGCCAAGTTGGGTTTACGAAGCCCGAAACATTGTTCGCTATTTGAATGTTGCGTCCACGAAATGTTCAATTTATAAACAAAACACTAATACTGTAAACACCCTCTATTAGCAATACGATGGAGGCAGGCATAGCTAATAGCAATTGCTCTTTGATGTTCACCGCATTCACTTGGTTCCCACGCAAGCAAGACTTGATTCAGCGAATTAAGTCTTCCTGTTAATAATTCATAATATAATAAGTTTATTAATTATGTCAGTTTTTCCATTTCTGAGCTTCTTTAAACCGCACAAGAGGTCGTTGTTCTTCACACACCCACGCGTTCAAGATTGGTTTGAACGCTAGCACAGCACGATTTTTCGTTTCCTAGACACATTTCTTAACACGACAGTCAACAAAGCATCACGCCCGTTAGATAGGAGGCGCCGTGCGGGGTACAATATTTTGTTACAGCCAATCAGAACGACGGATTCAAGAAGTCTTTATGTGAACAGAATTACTGTGAACAGATCTTATACCAGTTGGAACGAGTCACGTAATTTAATAGGTACTGATTCTGTAGTAATCGTTGCTATAAAAACCTTCACAATGTTAGACGAAAAAACATGTTGCCCTCGAGCGCATGTACACATTTTGAAGAGTAATATCAAAGTTGCATTCCGAGGTAAACTAAAATGTTTAACTGTTTTAAGAACTGTAGACAGACCCCTATGTGCAATACGAACAATATTTATTTATTTTGATCAAACGTGGTCGCCAGATCCGGCTAGCGGAATAACAAATGCACGGCATGCGGTATAAGTTTTCTTCTTTTGCGCCGTTTTATTTTAAAATGCATATATATATATGTATATATATATATATATATATATATATAACGTGTCAAGGCGTCTTTACCGGGGGAACGCTTTGGGTCTGAGCCTTCCCTCCAGTATTTTTAACGGCGGGTTGGAGATAGCATTAGCCCTCAATATTAAGGGAAGCGGTTCATTTCGGCGTGTAACTGGAGGTTTTTGATGAGTTAGTGAGCCTGAAGGGGAGGTTCAAATGGACGTTTCTGATGAGTCACAGGGGTGCAAATCGAAGTTTTTGAAGAGCCTCAAGTTTGGCTTTTTGGAGAGCCTCAGGGGGTTTTCGGAGAGCCTCAATATGTTTTTGTGAGCCTCAAGGGGGGGTACAATAGGAGGGTCTTGGAGAACCTCAATGTGTTTTTGTGAGCCTCAAGGGGGGTGCAATAGGAGGGTTTTGGAGAGCCTCAATGTGTTTTTGTGAGCATCAAGGGGGGTGCAATAGGAGGGTTTTGGAGAGCCTCTAATGTGTTTTTGTGAGCCTCAAGGGGGGTGCAATAGGAGGGTTTTGGAGAGCCTCAATGTGTTTTTGTGAGCATCAAGGGGGGTGCAATAGGAGGGTTTTGGAGAGCCTCAATAGGAGGGTTTTGGAGAGCCTCAGGGTTTTGGAGATGTGTTTTTGTGAGCCTCAAGGGGGGTGCAATAGGAGGGTTTTGGAGAGCCTCAATGTGTTTTTTTGAGCCTCAAGGGGGTGCAATAGGAGGGTTTTGGAGAGCCTCAATGTGTTTTTGTGAGCATCAAGGGGGGTGCAATAGGAGGGTTTTGGAGAGCCTCAATGTGTTTTTGTGAGCTCAAGGGGGGTGCAATAGGAGGGTTTTGGAGAGCCTCAATGTGTTTTTGTGAGCCTCAAGGGGGGTGCAATAGGAGGGTTTTGGAGAGCCTCAATGTGTTTTTGTGAGCATCAAGGGGGATGCAATAGGAGGGTTTTGGAGAGCCTCAATGTGTTTTTGTGAGCATCAAGGGGGATGCAATAGGAGGGTTTTGGAGAGCCTCAATGTGTTTTTGTGAGCATCAAGGGGGGTGCAATAGGAGGGTTTTGGAGAGCCTCAATGTGTTTTTGTGAGCCTCAAGGGGGGTGCAATAGGAGGGTTTTGGAGAGCCTCAATGTGTTTTTTTGAGCATCAAGGGGGATGCAATAGGAGGGTTTTGGAGAGCCTCAATGTGTTTTTGTGAGCATCAAGGGGGATGCAATAGGAGGGTTTTGGAGAGCCTCAATGTGTTTTTGTGAGCATCAAGGGGGATGCAATAGGAGGGTTTTGGAGAGCCTCAATGTGTTTTTGTGAGCATCAAGGGGGGTGCAATAGGATGATTTTGGAGAGCCTCAATGTGTTTTTGTGAGCCTCAAGGGGGGTGCAATAGGAGGGTTTTGGAGAGCCTCAATGTGTTTTTGTGAGTCTGAAGGTGGGGGGCTTATGAAGAGCCTCAAGGGAATGCAATTTGATGTTTTGGTCAGCCTCAGCCCCACGAATGTTCATTACGTTCCGACGCCATTGATGTGAAACAAAGTTTATATGGAGTTCACGAAAGTGGTATTGTGTATGGGGTATGATGATTAAGTGAAAATTTGTATTTAGAAGATGGACGATCGTAGAATGCAACTTTAAGAGATGGATATTTATTTGCAACTCATAAGTCCATATCCCATAAACGCCGCGAGTGCGAACATTAACAATCACAAAAGTACAAATAACGAAGCACACATATTTACACACACTGTCGTTTTCAATCATGGAATAACGGTTATCACACTCACATAGATACTTATTTACGATACGAAGTAATCGTAACATAAAATAGCGTGAAAACCACGCAATGTCCTCTCCTTCCATTTCTGTGCCGTTCAACCTACGCCCATTCCGTGTGTATCTTTCAAACCAACCTGTTGTCCCGTACATCATATACGAATGCACACCACGCGTACACCGGTGCAGCGTACGCCAAAGTCATATCACCAAGGACGCGGCCGGGGGAAGCCGGGAGACGCCGGGAGAACGGGGAGACGATGGGAAGAGTTAGACGCAGACGTGGCACACGGCGCAGACAGCTGATACGTGGGGCGCGCCATATATGGGGAGAGTCCTGGCCGAGACCCGCTGCCGTCTATTGCCGGCACCTCTTCGCACTCGTGTCTACCTGTGCACCACCGTAGCACCGCCGCCACCGCCACAGTTGCTGCTTGCATAATTTATTCCTGTAGCATCGGCAGCAGCGGCAGCAGCAGCAGCCGGCCGACATCAGCGCGCCAGTTCGTCGAGCCTTCCTTTGACCGTCGATTTCTTGGTTGCTTGCCAGCCGGAGCACAGCGACGGCGTGCTGAGCACCCACTGGCAGCGAACACACGTTAGCCGGGTCGGAGGCGGACGGACGGACGGACGGACGGACGAGAGTTTCGTCGGCAACAGAACCTACACCGTCCGGATTTGGCGGGTCGAGTGAGGCAGTGACATCCGCCGGATTACCCAGTACAGGCGCCGACGTCTAGCGCGCAGACCACGAGCGGAAGCGGTCCGATCTATCGGCAACGGGCGGTGTGACCGACAGCGAGCCGCCGTCGTGAGCGGACCTTACCGGAACGCCCCGCCCGTCAACGCCGACTTCCGGAGTGCACCGGCGGTTCCAGTCGATTAGCCCCGGCGGGTTAGCCAGCCAGGTTTTTTTTTGTGCGTTTGTTTGTGTACGTTCGTGCATGTGCGTGTGTGTGCGGGCTGGAGTGTTGGCTGCTTCTACTTTTACCTGTCGACGTCGCCGTTGCTATTTTTATTACGTTGCCTCGTCGTTGGTCGGTCGGTCGGTCTGTCACGAACCAGCGACTGAGGTTATTGGCCGTTGCGAGAGCCGCACCCGGTGGTTGGCAGAGGTCGTGTTGCCAGCGTGTGATTTCGGGCGCTATGCCGTCGTCTCCGCCACCGCGGGCCCCACGGCGTCATCTCCGCTGATCTCAGCCGGCAGTGATCATGTCCGCGGTCTAGCCATGGCGGCGGACCTTTCGACCAACTACTGTCGCAACAACAGCAACAACTCAAGCAACGACAACAACTACTACTATAACAACTACTACTGCTGCAGCCGCTGCAACACCAGCACGTCGCAACAAGGGTTGCGGGCGAAGTTTTCTTGAGTCGCCGACGAGTTTTGAGGCCGCGCGGTCTTCGGAGGCGCACGGAAGATGAGCGGGGGAGGACGCTTTGATTTCGACGACGGAGGGACTTACTGCGGCGGATGGGAGGATGGGAAGGCCCACGGGCACGGCGTCTGCACGGGTCCGAAGGGGCAGGGAGAGTACTCGGGAGCGTGGCACGCTGGTTTCGAAATAAGCGGCGTCTACACGTGGCCGAGCGGCAACTCGTTCGAGGGCACGTGGACGCAGGGCAAGCGACACGGGCTCGGCATCGAGACGAAGGGACGCTGGGTGTACCGCGGCGAGTGGACGCAGGGCTTCAAGGGACGCTATGGAGCGCGCGAGAGTACGAACTCGGGCGCCAAGTACGAGGGTACTTGGACGACCGGCATGCAGGATGGTTACGGCGTCGAGACGTACGCAGACGGAGGTGAGTGGGCTGTGTCTTGTTGTCTTGTCTTATCCGTGTGCAATACAGTGAGTTATCGCTTGAAGGAACACGTTGGCACTCGGTCAAACCTTTCCGTATAGCTGAAGTTCATTGTACCCGCGGGTGTACACTCACGCACGCACGCACACACGCAAGCTAGCACGCACACACACACAAACATACACTCAATATTAAGATTACTTTTGGGACTCGGCAAATGTGGTCTGAATTGAGAGGTGACCGTATTAGAGTCCTGATAATGAGAGGCCACCGTATCTTCTGTTTTGTCAAGACACATGTGTAATATTCCAGGTAGCAGTTTTGCTGGCGAATTGTTTATCCAGTGGGTTTTCTTCGACACATTCTTCGTATCCATACGATTTATATCTAATTAACAATTATCTTCACACATACGTTACATATCAAGGGATAATACATTTGAAACCAGCGTCATTAAGGTACAATAAACAAAAACAGCATGTCGCCATTGGCAGATTCATCACGGAATATACCAAGCAGAAATTCGATTTGAAATGTGGTATCGTATCAGCAGCAAAGTTAACGTTCGTGGATAAAAACAATGAAAACATTGAATTTGGTTTGCATTATAAGTTTAGAACTGGCTACAATACAGCAGTGAAATGTGATATATAGACCATTTTCTAACAACTTATAGTGATAACATAGTCGCATGCACTGAAGACGGAAGTTTTCCGTCGATTTGATGATATCCAATTGTCATCTACTTATTTTCTTCCGATATATGCATGCCACGATAACCTCATCAGATTGAAGACTTTTACGTAGACCTGTGCGGAGCGGAAATAAAGAAAACACCACAGAAACTGTATTAGACTAATGAAAACAAGATAACACTGTAAATAAAAGGAAGTATTTGTTTCACTCTGGGAGTGTGAGGATCGCAGAGAGAGTGCTGTGTGATTCTAGTTAGGAGACACCATCTCAGTGGGAAGATTGTTTCGATGCAAATGTCACGTCTAAGTCAGACCACTAATATACGTCGTCTACAGCCTCTTTTGTCCGCAACACCCGGTATTGTTAGATCACTAGCTTTCAATGTTACGTTTTTTTGTTCACATTATTCCTGAACTATGCAGCGTTTAATTGGTAGACTGTTGATTAATCATCGAAAACTATTCAACAGTCTTCGTCATTGCAATGGCGTCTTTAATCTCTTCCACAACTGTGTGTTATTGCTTACGTCATAGCTCTATCGAGGTCAACGCGATAATGGTAAAGGGAAGCAATTACCTCGCGAAAGATAGCACATAGCGCCGTCTTCAAAACCAGACATACCTTTGCTTAACGTTCAGACACGTTCAAGACACCAAATGTTTAAAAAGACGTATGATATTTGCCGCCGTAATTAAACGACGGCAGCATTCGTGGTCTTACTGCCACTTCGGTTGAGCAAAAGGTGCGAAGACGGCGTGGTTTTATTGGCTTGCCTCTGACATTTGGCGCAAGAACTAGACGGCCATCTCAGTCGCTATCCCGCTGCTAGTTGTCGGCTAACGTAAGCTGTATCGCGGCGCTCGAGATTACCAAGGGACGCGTGCCTACGTTATCTCTCATACCGACCCAGTTGGAGCTCCGGCGAAGGATGAATAAATCAGCTCTTTGGTCGTGTTGCGATGAACATCTAAGTGCAGATGTCTCGAGGTGATCGGCGCATTGAAGTCCGTATTTACATTGCGGAGTCGTCATCAAAATGTGACAATTTGAAAATACAAACAAATTGAAAATACAAAAACATCGTCAGCGACACTTTCAAATCTCTATTTAAACAAAGTGGAAATGTTCATTTTTGCGTAATTTGGCTGCTATCGTAAAAGGTTACGAAAAAGGCGCAGCAAAATAGTTATTCTCAAAGCGTCAGGGGGTAGATGGCAGGGCTAGGGGGCAAGCGTCGGGGGCATGTGGCAGTGATAGGGGGTAAGCGTCATGAATAGTGATGACTTGATTAAAATGACTACGCCAATAGGAATTACAAAACGTACCGCTATGCAATGTGTTTGCGATATTACATGCTAACATATGACGTATGCGCTAGATGGTCGGTGCATCCTGCTGCGTTAATCTTTGCGCTCTGGATCTTGGACCATGATATGCAAATATAAACATTTCTGGAAGTATCATTCTTCGAAATGTAGCGATAACATTCTTGCTGACGGCGAGAGAGAGAGAGAGAGAGCGGTTCTTCCGCTTCGTGCCGTGAAGCCATTTTAGGCTTTCCTGTCAGTCGACCATCAGATATAAGAAAAGGAGAAATCCGCATACCTGTGTAGACATTCCTTCAAACTAGCACCCAGCGTGTGCGCATTCTCTGGCTTCTAATAACTCGTCACGACTGATAACAGTTCACTTAAGTTGCCGTATAGCATGAATACAAGTCACTAACTGATAGAAAAGGCTCTGTGTCACGGGCTTATCGAATCCAACATTCGGATTAATTCTTGAAAGATTACAGTGTAGAGGAACACGTAACTGTTGTTTCGTCCAGGGACATATCATGATAATGGTAGTGGGTGTGTGTGTGTGCGTGTGCGTGTGCGTGTGCGTGTGCGTGTGCGTGTGCGTGTGTGCGTGTGCGTGTGCTTGTGCGTGTGTGTTTGCGTGTGTTTACGTGTGTGTGAGAGTGCGTGCTTGTGCACGTGCGTGTGTGCGAGCGAGCGTGCGTGCGTGCGTGCGTGCGTGCGTGCGTGCGTGCGTGCGTGCGTGCGTGCGTGCGTGGTTTTGTCTATTGTCGTGCAAAACGCGCAACGCTAATACGAGAACAGAAAGACCACCGTCCAGTGGATACTGTGACCACCGTCCAGTGGTACTATGACCTGCTCCACTACACTACCGTTCACCAATTCGATACATTCTTGAGTAGCTCTAAGCCGATGTAATTGACTCCAAGTGACTAACGCATCACATGCGCCGTCAATAGCTGTAACCTGGTCGCGTGCCAAGCAGGCCTCCTCGGCGCAAAGCTAGTCGCGGACGGACGTCTATTGGGAATCCTTATTATCGCCCAGAAACCCCTAACGCGCATTGCCCCTAACGCCGTGTCCTAGTTAAGTAGCTACATCGTGTTGACGAGGTGTCGTGTTCGCGTCCACTGTGCGCTAACGAGTCAAGTGTTTTGTGTGTTAGGCTAACGAGAGTTGGGAGTCAATATGTGAAAGGTGATTAGTAAATGTTGTCGCAGCCAGGCGCTGTCACTCGCGGAAACCTGTTGTAGAGATGTACAGAAGATATATATATATATACATATATATATATATATGTATATATATATATATATATATATATATATATATATATATATACATATACATATATATATATTATATACATATATATATATATATATTATATATATATATGTATATATATATATATATGCATATATATATATATATATGTATACATATATATGTATATATATGTACACACATATACATATACATATGTCTTTAGAAATGTACACAAGACGACAACCGTCGACCCAACCACACTTACAACAACAACCACGGCACGACAACTACCACAACAGTCGACCCAATCACACATACAACAACAACCACGACACGACAACCACCACAACCGTCGGCCCCACCACAACTACAACAACAACCACGGCACGACAACCACCACAACCGTCGGCCCCACCACAACTACAACAACTACCACGGCACGACAACCACCACAACCGTCGGCCCCACCACAACTACAACAACTACCACGGCACGACAACCACTACAACCGTCGGCCCCACCACAACTACAACAACTACCACGGCACGACAACCACCACAACCGTCGGCCCCACCACAACAACAACTACCACGGCACGACAACCACCACAACCGTCGGCCCCACCACAACTACAACAACAACCACGGCACGACAACCACCACAACCGTCGGACCAACCACCACAACCGTCGGCCCCACCACAACTACAACAACTACCACGGCACGACAACCACCACAACCGTCGGCCCCACCACAACAACAACTACCACGGCACGACAACCACCACAACCGTCGACCCCACCACAACTACAACAACAACCACGGCACGACAACCACCACAACCGTCGGCCCCACACAACTACAACAACAACCACGGCACTACAACCACCACAACCGTCGGCCCCACCACAACTACAACAACTACCACGGCACGACAACCACCACAACCGTCGGCCCCACCACAACAACAACTACCACGGCACGACAACCACCACAAACGTCGGCCCCACCACAACTACAACAACAACCGCGGCACGACAACCACCACAACCGTCGGCCCCACCACAACTACAACAACTACCACGGCACGACAACCACCACAACCGTCGGCCCCACCACAACAACAACTACCACGGCACGACAACCACCACAACCGTCGGCCCCACCACAACTACAACAACAACCACGGCACGACAACCACCACAACCGTCTGCCCCACCACAACAACAACTACCACGGCACGACAACCACCACAACCGTCGGCCCCACCACAACTACAACAACAACCACGGCACGACAACCACTACAACCGTCGGCCCCACCACAACTACAACAGCCGTGACACAACAACCTGCACCACTAACAAGTAGAAGACGAGACTCACTCGTCCAGTCTGTATTTGTAGACGCGCTCAACGCGTTGACTTATAGACAACTCGTTTAGAAATAGTGCATTTATTTCTGCCCCGCAAACTGTAACCGATAGCAACCATTTTGAGCGCTACGTACCTGCCAGTGTGGTCACGTGACGTGCCGACATAGGGGGCCGTCTCATACGATGCGAAAGGTGCCAGCATCTGGACGGAAACCAGAACAAATGCTCCACATTGGCGTATCCTTAGGATGGCGTATTCTCATCAATGGTGACGCTTGTAAGCGCACTTGTTTCTAATATTCGCGTGTAGATTTATATGCAGTTTAAAATGTCTAATACATTCTCAACAGTCTGGTTGTGCATAAGGTTGTAAGGCACTTTCTCCAGTACACTCTGCCTTTGGCCACCTTTTAGGATTCAATCCACGACATCCACCCTAGTTCTTGTTTTCCTTTCAACAGTGTTCCGTGTGTATTCTGTCAAAGTAAAGTATTTGTTGGCATGTGAATGGTCGTGGGTTGTTTCGCAATAAAGCTAGCACTAATTCTTGAACAACTTTGATATTAAAATACTTCGGCAAAAGGGCGCGTTTAATGTAAGCGAAGTTTAACAATGTGTCAAGTCGAACCATTCGTTCCATTCTTAGTACCGTTACCGTTACCGTTACCGTTACCGTTACCGTTACCGTTACCGTTACCGTTACCGTTACCGTTGTTCCTCATGAATCGACCATTTGTAAGGCATGATATTTTATGAAGCAAAGTGATAAATTCTACCACGCCATCACCACATCAACATATTATACTTCAAGGTAAATTCATGGCCAGGCTACATCATATATTCTACAACGACGACCACGAACCATAATCAACATGATCCTCGTTACCAACCCGAGAGTGCACATACATTACGACGACGACCACGCCACCACCACACCACGACCACCACCAAAAACAACGCCGCCATCACCACTGCCACCACGACCACCAACACCACCACCACTACCACAACAACAACATTATCATCATCATCAACAACAACAATAACAACAACAACAATCACGGACAAATTGAACGCAAACATCTTCAACACCTAGAATATGGCCAACAGTGTACAAGGCACGAGCGACACAACGAATACCCCGATTGTAGGCCCAAGTCGCAGTTCTTCGGTGCTCACCCCCGGCCCTAGCTGTAAATAGCCCGGCGTGCGTGTTCATCGCCGGAGCCGCCATTTGGACACGAAACGACGGTTCGAACGCGTCTTGTAAATATAGCGTTGGTCGGTGGTAACGCGCACCTGTTGCCGAATAAATCTCGCTAACGGGGCACCCGGGACGCACGCCCCCTACTGGAGCGAATATGTGCGCAGGAAACAGTCCACTTCCGGTTGTCGTAAAACGCCAGATTTCCGATACGATATGTTGCAACGTCATGCTAACGGACTGTTAAATTCGGCGGCGTAAATCGTTGTTTACAAACAAACAACAAACAAACAATAATATGCGTAAAAACTACTTTCATTAATAAAAGTGACATAATCAACTGAGAATATATAATTATAACGGCAATAAAATTTAGCCGAAATACATAGGTTACTGAGCAACACAAACTTGCATTCCTGATTCGGCGAACTGAGAAGAGAAGGAATCTGTGATGTCAAGTTAGGTATCTATCACGCGAACTAGCGAAAACGATCTTCTGCTTCTCTAATCAGTCCATCTCTTTAATTAGGCCAATTTCTGTTTGTCACTTAAGTGGCCAGTTTACTTGGGTTCTATTGTAAACCGAAATATTGTATGTACATTGCACGTGATTTCGATGTTACACGGGAACAAACCCGAGATGTGGCAACCGACCATTGCCTGTCCGTTGATTAGTTCCGTATAGTGGACCACAGGCGTGTGGTGCGGTAAATCAGATACATGATCGAAAATACGCCACCTGATCCACGATATAAACATTAAATCAGAATTAACATGCTGTGAAATAGGTAACAAATCGCGACGAAAGACTACCTTTAACTCACTTGGCATAATAAAAGATTTTCCTGATCACAAAAAAGGAAACGCGTCATAAAGGTAGAATGGATAAAATGTCAAGACAATATTTACAGAAGCAATGAAAATTCGAACGACATTATCAGTTTAGAGTGCAACTCATTTGGTGGTTGATAATAATTGTGAGTGAAGCATAAAATGTTATCGCACGCAAAACTGTTCTGGGGCCGGTCGATACAATTGTATGGCGTTTAACCGAAAATGCGGTTGTACGGTGAATTACTGTCTCTGGGCATTCCCTGTGTGCCGTAGACTGTTGCCAGTCGTGGCAGCTGAGGCCTTCCCACGAGGACCCTGTCTCTTCCTCGTACCCGGCTCCCAAGGGAAAGACACAATCGTGCTGCAAGCAAACCTAGTTGTGGTGAAAAGTGGCACTGCGCATGTCCATCAGCCATTTCCGCTCGGGCCTTGTTGCACCGACGCGGCGCCGTTAGCACCACTGATCTCTGTACATGTATAGAGATCAATGGTTAGCACCGACATTGTTATGAAGTTGTTTTGTTCAAGTTCCACACTTCGGTGTACTGTGGGAAAGCTTGTGTAGACTCGTGCTGCGATCATTTGCAGGACGCTTCAAGAGGTGCTTTCCTCTCGGAGGTTTTGAGTGTTAGTATCAAGATTCGCCAGGTGAAGCGAACTTGTATATATATTGGATTCAGGTATAGTGTAAAGCTCGACAGAAATATCAAGGCAAGGTACAGATTTCCATAATTTATTCACCCCACCGAAAAAAACATATTCATAAATCACCCTGGGGAGAATATTAACTTCCCATGCCACCTTTAAAATGCTCCTTATTGGGACTCGTCAGCCTCAGACACCCTCTTATAATCGGAAAGATATGAACATATAAACGTCTCTTCCAAGTTACCACTTATTTATACAGCTTGTAAAAAACCCTCCACCATAGCCAACACAAACAGTCACGACAGACAAATACAACCTTCTGCGTTCACAATAGATTTAACAAGATTTAACAAGATTGCCATCCAGAAAATTACTCTGGATGGCAGGTGGACAAGGAAGCCTTTTGGCTTATCGAGAGTCCAATACTTTTTATCTACATGTATCCCGCCTTTTTAAGGTGTGTGTCGATTTTATTTTTAAACATATTCACGCTACTAGCACCAACACAATCAGGAGATAATCTGTTCCATTCATTTACAGTCCTTTGTGAGAATGAGAACTTTCTTATATCTAATCTACACTGCTCCTTTACTAATGTAGCTTCATGTCCTCTGGTCCTTCTATCTTTCTTAACTGAGAAAAAAATGTTTCTATCAATATTTTCATAACCATTCAATATTTTAAACACTTCTATGTGATCTCCTCTCAATCTCCTGGTCTCTAGTGTTGTTAAACCACATTCTTTTAGGCGTATTTCGTAACTAAGATCCCTCAGATTTGGTATCATTTTAGTCGCTCTCCTCTGTACTCTTTCTAGCATATCTATGTCCTTCTTGCGATATGGCCTCCATGCTTGTATACAATATTCTAAATGAGGCCTCACTATTGTTTTGTACAGCGGTACTATTAATTCTTTTTTCTTATACGTTATATTTCGCCTAATTAATCCAAGGATTTGATTTCCCTTTGACGCTGCAATTCCGCACTGCTCTGAAACCTTCATATCAGCACTAATGGTTAACCCCAAGTCCTTTTCTTTTACAGTAGTACTTAGAACAGTACCCCCCATTTTATATTTTACCTCTTCATTCCCATGACCTGTGTGGAGGCATTTACATTTCCCAAAATTGAACAGCATTTGCCACTTTTCAGACCATTTGATCAACCTATCAAGATCATCTTGTAAATGCTGTCTGTCTCCATCACTTTTAATCCTTCTAAACACTTTTGTATCATCCGCAAATTTTAACACCTTGCTTGTTATATCATCGTCCAAATCGTTGATATATATTAAGAATAATATAGGTCCTAGTACTGATCCCTGTGGTACCCCACTCAATACCGATTTCCAGTTTGAAGCCTCCCCATCAACTACTACACGTTGTCTTCTGTCATTCAGCCATTTTTCTATCCAGTTTATTATACCATTTCCTATGCCATGGGCCTTTAGCTTAAGGAGTAATCTTTGATGTGGTACTTTGTCGAAAGCTTTTTGAAAATCTAAATAGATGATATCTACTGGTGATCCCTCATCTACCCACCTAGTGATGTCTTCCAAAAAACATAACATATTTGTTAAGCATGACCTCGCTTTTAAAAACCCATGTTGAGATGGGTTTATCAAGTTATGTTTAACAAGAAAATCCACCATGTGATCTTTAATTAGTCTTTCTAATAATTTGCAAATCACTGATGTTAAACTCACTGGTCTATAGTTCTCTGACTTGTTTCTCGAACCTTTTTTAAATAACGGTATAATGTTTGACTCTTTCCATTCTAAAGGAACCACTCCCTCTTCTAATGACAAATTGAAAACTGTTGCAAGCGGTACGCTAATTTGTTCTACAATTTCCAATAGTAGTTTGGGCGGAATCCCGTCCACTCCAGGTGATTTATTATCCTTCATAGCCCTTATTGTCTTAGCTACCATTTCCGAGGTTACAACTAACTGTCCTAAATAGTCTGAATCTGCCCCCTTGAACTTAGCCCTGGTACTGGCAGTGAACTAATATCTTCCCTGGTAAACACTGAACTAAAATACTCATTCAGGTCTTCTGCCATTAAGAATCCCTCTGATATTGTATTTCCAGCACTATCTTCTAGAGGACCGACCTTATCCTGAACTTTCTGTTTGCTTCGAATATACGCATAAAAACTTTTACTGTCATGTTTTATATTACTAGCTAATTTTTTTTCATAGCTTCTCTTTGAATTTCTAATTTCAGCTGTAGCTTGATTAAGTGCTTCTTTATAAATGTTGTAGTCTTCATCATTTCCAGTACATCTATATGACTTCCACATCATTTGTTTATACTTAATTTTTCTAATGGCTTCTTTCGATAAGTGTTTCTTTTTAGACCGTTTCCCTTGTTTTTTGAAAGGTACAAATTTATCGACTATGCACTTAATTTCACTATTTAAGATATTCCAGCATTCGGTTGCTGTCTTATTCTTCAGTGTGTTATTCCAGTCTATCTTTGCTAAATATTTCCTCATGTCCTTATACCTTCCTTTGTGGAAATTTCTCCAATAGTGAAATGTATTGGTACTGTTACCTTCGAGGCCATCGTAATGTAAATATAATTCGAAGAATGTTCGAGTCCAACGATACCCTATTTCGACACGGACGTCAACTTCATTCGGTTTTAGCCGTCCGTAACCTTCCGAAGTCAACTCAGCTCGATTTGAGGGAACTTCTCGCGGGAATTCAATCATACCGCCTATTCGCATGTAGCATCGCTATATTATGTCTCTCGGCCTCACGAACAAACATGTAGACGTTGCTGGCTGTCACTCTGACCCGGCACTCCGGTATTCTCTTCTACAATGGGCAGGTATGTAAGACTTCGTTGTCTATTTACGCTAACGCTCGGTATGACTTCTTTGCCTTGGTTTGACCACCGTACAGTGATAATATCTGATCACAATCTGACTACATCCTGGTGTGATCTATCTGTCTCAACCACTAGTCAGTGAACAATATCATTCGCATCTGTCAAGTGACCCCTGCTGATGCTGACAACATTGTAAGAATTCCACCACCCCATAGGTAATACAATCATTCAACATGTATATAAATCCTCATTATAGCGACATTCCAATACGTTCTGAAATTAATCTATGTAAGTTTCCACCCATACCGCAGTTCCTATTCATATAAAGCAGTCTACCATTCTATAATTATTACACATTAGACCCAACTATCCTACCTATCTACCCTAATTATAATATAATGTTGTCCCGGTTCTTTGAAAATCCTATGTCACAGTGCATTCACACTATTGCGTAAGCACTACCCAGCAGTCAATCCCCGTACAGGGTAACCCACATTTTAGTGTTTCACCGTCGATAGCTACCTATGTTAAGTTCTCAATACCAAATGATGACAGTCAGTGAGAAATAAGATCTCGTACAAGGTTGGAATTCATAAGAAGGTTGTGTGTGTGTGGGGGGGGGGGGCGGCAGCATAGTTTATACTTCGGATACGACTCCTTTGGAAGGACAAATATTTGAAAGTTGCACACTGGTGACTTGCTTTAGATTCGAATATAAAACAATTTTCAACAGATCTGTTATGCAGGTATGCTCAGGTTTGTAATAGTACCGTAATGGTAATGGTGCATTGCCTGACACGAAGCACGCGATATGCCTCGGTAACCAGCGAATTTCCACGGAATTTACGTAACTGTAACTGTAACCATGGGCCAATTCCGCCAAATTCTATACCAGTCCAAAAGGGAAGGGGATGTTTTTCTGGATTCACCTGGAATACGATAGCATAGTGCAACGAGAAGCAAAAAAGCAATGAAAATACATGGAACTACCAATGCTGTTGTAGGCCTAAGTAACCATGGAACCTAGCGTCCTTTGGCCAGGGTCTAGCCCTCGGTTAATATACTGTTATGTCATATCCAATAGCGCCTAACACAACTGTACGTTTCATATCTTTCATCATATAACATTTGTATTAGGCCCATGTACATAGTAAATATCAACGTAACTGGCTTTGTGCTAGTAAGAACTATAATGAGTCAAACATGTTCTGTAACTGGCATTATTATTCCGGCCTATTTGTTGCGAGAGTTGCGGCTACTGAATGAACTTGAGTTGCACTAGCGTGATAGGAATGACAACGTTGGCCCGGTATCGTTGTTGATTGTGGCGACGCCGATTCTGAACGTGGATCTACTGTTTGACTACATCAATGTAAACATCCACGTCAAAAAAGGCAGCATAAAGCGATGACGTAAGCACAGCATCGCATATGCCACGTACACTGTACAGTCGTCCAGATCCGTCCATACCAATTCCAGACATCTCCAGACATCTCCGGCTTGTCCATACGTCTCTGACCCGTCCAGACCTCTTCGACCTGTCCAGACCTCTCCGACCCGACAAGATCTCTCCGGCCCGACCAGACCTCCTCAGCTTGTCCAGTCCTCTCCGGCCCGTCCAGAACTCTCTGACCCATTCAGACCTCTCCGACCCATTCAGACCTCCTCGACCTGTCCAGACCTCTCCGATCCGACCAGACCTCTCCGACTCGTCCAGACCTCCTCGACCTGTCCATACCTCTCCGATCCGACCAGTCCTCTCTGACCCGTCCAGAGCTCTACGTCCCACCCAGACCTCTCCGACCCGTCCATACCTCTCCGTTCCACCCAGACCTCTCCGACCCGTTCATACCTCTCCGTCCCACACATACCTCTTTAACCCGTCCATAGCTCTCCATCCCACCCAGACCACTCTGGCCCGTCCATACCTCTGCATCCCACCCAGACCTCTCCGACCGGTCCATACCTCTTCGACCGGCCCAGACCTCTCTGACCCAACCAGACCTCTCCGACCTGTCCAGACTTTCCAGATCCGACCAGGGGACCATTACACTAACATTCGTACGAGCTCTTAAACCCAACTTTGCTCTTTAAAATACATTTCGCTCCTTAACAGTGATTTTGTTCACCAACTGTCAACAAAAGATGCGCTACAGAGACATTTTCGCCGGTGTGTCATGGAAACGTGTCCTCTGTGTTGCAGTAGTGGCTTTTCATGTTAAAAAATACTCCTTAACTTTAACAACAAATTCTGTTTAATGAAAATATTACAACATTCCGTCGTCATTTAAAAACTTATCTTTACAAACTTGCTTATCCACTTGACCCATCTGTTGACAACTGGAATACTGCTTAAGGATTTTGAGATTGACCAATCCTTTTGTCTTGATGTGCCTCTGAGCTTGGTTTCCAAGGATTTAGACGCAATAGAAGTTAACTTATTATTATTATTAATTATGTTTTTCCTTATGAGCTCATCGTTCTAGTGAGACAGTACCATGCCCATCCAAACCTCTCCGGCCCATCTAGACACGTTCAAACGACTCCGATCTGCCCAGGCTCGTCCACATTCGTCCAGCCCTCTCCGGCCCGTCCAGACCCGGCCCGCATGCACCTGCTGATTGCGGCCAGACGAACCCGTCTACCGCTCTACCAGCAATCTCGCTTAGAACAGCTGGACAACCAATATGTCCGTTGCCGTGGCGACGCCGACGTGACTAGGGCGGGCCTGCGATATTATCCCTGCAAGCTGCCGCATTCAGCTGGCACCCGTAACGCCAACAAGATGTCAGCCATTGGCAATTTCTGGAACTTCTGGGACGGCTGTGTTTGCGTCACCGTATCCTACTCAAGAACTTTGTTGACTTTTCTTCTACGGACGCGTGTCGATATAATGTCTACTCTCCACGGCGGTCGTGTCGATTAAATGCGTATCTTTAAATATGCCCTCAAAATTCATAGTTCAAACCACCGTCGCTGAAAATTGTAACAACGTGCTGTTGGGGAAAATTGTCGCAGTCGCGAACACAGTCGAAATATACGATATGTAGTAATTTTCTCCAACTTAATATAGGTTTTTCCCTTCGTCTTCTAGCACCTCGTCTGTTTCCCATGCTCCCATATTAATCTGAAACGAGATTTAATTATCTGTAGTTGGATGTTGATCCCTGCCTGCACGGACGCAGCCCTTGGTTTTCGATAACATTTCGTAGTCTGTGACGGCAAGAGCGTAGCCGGCGTGTTTGTGGTTGCGTGCTGATACGAGATGCATTATAATCGCCCTGTCTATGCGAACACACTCACTACAACATAGGTTGGTAAATGAACGATCCATCATTTCACACCACACATGCAGGTAGAACCACGATTGCTGCTACGCACACCGAGATGTACAGTATATATACAAGGCATGTGGCGTAGAGTGGGTAGTCTGAAGGAAGCACTAGAGGATAGTACCAATAAGTGCTTAAACACAAGCGTACACTATAAATAGCCAAAATGACAAGCTACGCACCATTAATATTTGAACGTAGCAACTTCTATTTAATAAGAGAAACATTTACTTAGTTACATATTCAACAAGCATTATAACGACACGAACATATAAATGATATAATAGACTGCTGTAGCGCTTATGTCGTGGTGAGTGTGAGATGGGAGAAAGGCGTGTGCAATGAGTTGTAGATGCCCACTATATACTATTCACAACTTATTACAAACAACGATTATATTACGATCGCAAGAGATGCAGTCTCTTTAAGTTTTTGAGATGCGTTGCCTGCGGGCTATCAGATGTGTTACTAGGGCAGACAGATTACGAAATAGCCAGATCAGAGATGAGACATTCACCCCTGAATCCATCTCAGATGTCATCAGACATAGAAGACTCCGATGGTTTGGACATGTCTGCCGTATGCCAAACGAAAGCCACATAGAATAGCTTTCAAGGAAGACTTTTAAGGACAGAGGTGGAGTGACCAAGGTAGACAGCACCCTGGACTCCCGCTTTTAACAGCAGAGCGGTGTGCTCTAGACAGGACAAAATGGAGGTGTGTGACATCCAGGAGAATAGCGGGGGTCAAATTGGCCTAGGCATTTAAGTCAAGTCAAGACACACAAAGAAGGACAGTAAATCCCTCGCGGCATGGTAACGAGGTAGCCTATATCAGCATCACGTGGTTAAGGTATTATAGCAATCTCTCGATACAGTACACAGGGAGAACAAGAAATGTCAATGTATATAGGTGCAGATAGCATTGAACTATTTGCCGTATAAGAAAGTACACAATATGGCATAAGTAGAACAAACGCATCTGGAGGGAAGGAAGGAGGGCTGGAGGGAAGGAAGGAGGGCGGGAGGGAGGAAGGGAGGGGAGAGAACGGGAGGAGAGATGGTAGACCCCGTACATATGTAACAGCCGACTCAGATGGTAGACCCCGTACATATGTAACAGCCGACTCAGATGGTAGACCCCGTACATATGTAACAGCCGACTCAGATGGTAGACCCCGTACATATGTAATAGCCGACTCAGATGGTAGACCCCGTACATATGTAACTGGCTCGTTGAAATACACTACAGATGTAGAAGCACGTCCACTTGTTTTCTCTTTCCGCCCGTTCCCGCGCTGAATGCCTATCTCGCCTGGAGCACTAAATTATTTTTCGGCCAAAAGGCGCATCTATTAATTAACATAATGATGATATCAAGGTATCGGGAAAAGACGTTTCCTGGAATAGAGTGCTGTTATTTTAACGTATTTTACATTTACTCACTCACTCACTCACTCACTCACTCACTCACTCACTCACTCACTCACTCACTCACTCACTCACTCACTCACTCACTCACTCACTCACTCACTCACTCAATCAATCAATCAATCAATCAATCAATCAATCAATCAATCAATCAATCACTCTGTCAAGCAACTGATACATAAAAGAAATACCGGAACATCCTTCGTTTTCCCAGGTTTTCATTAGCAGCTTTCTATAGTGCAGTAACCGTACTATTTGTGAATACCGATATGTGGCATACCCGAACTGGCATTTCTATGTGACAATTCAGTTCAGTAAAACTCTCCAACAGGCAAATGTCATTATTCCTGTTAATTTTGAGTTTCTTTTATGGTTTCAAGCTCGTAACGAGGTCACGGCCAGTATGGTTTCTTGGCAAACGTTTCCTGAGCACGATGACTTGCGTCCGACTCGTGCGTAAAAACTTACACGTTCGTGGCGATGGTAGAGCAGTACCGGCACTGGCCGCTACGTATTAATTACGCTGGCCGGGTAAGGCCAACGGGTGATGGCGAAGCTGGGTTTCATTAATTTTGCTCCGTTGGATGTGGAACGCCATCACGCGTACAGATTTACGTCACTGCAACTTCTCTGGGCGGCTCGGTATTTACTCGGCTCGGTATTTATTCGTTCCGTCTCACAGCGTGCGTGCGGGCGTGCGTATGTTGCCTGCTGGTACATGCGTGTGTATAAGTGCGCGTCTGAATGGATCTTTGCACGAAGAATGTGTAGAACTGACAAGCGTTTCATAAATAGATCAAACCAACCAACTCGTTTTTCTCGCCCGAATTCTTTCTACTCATATTGTTGTTTATCGGTCTGTTTGCGTACTTCAACATATTTCGACGACACGGCTTCCGTTTCGGGTACCATGTGTCCTGTCAATTCGTTCGGTGTTCGAGGCTATATTTGGCGGAGATAGTTCGTAGAAATTGGTGGTGCAGAAAAGTTGATAAACAAGTGGAATTACAGATTGATAAGTATTATTCTTGCCTTAATATCATTCATAAAGTTGCAATAAACATATATTGAGTAGCAGTTGTGCTTAAAGTTAGTTAGTTAAAGTATTTTAGAACACCTTAGTATAGTGAGTGATAATAGGGTAACTCATTTAGCCTTTAGCCTTCGATAAGTTGTAAACAAGATTTAACAAACCTGATTATGTGGTAGAATATATAGGAGATAAAGTAACAACCATCAAACTACTTACATAAGATAATATCTGTGTAAGCCAGTACTTGCTAGATATTTTGATTAGGTAGCATTGTTGTTAAAACTAAGCAAAGGCGATAGTCGGGCGGCGTAACGTAAATAAATAAAGCAGTCTAACGTAACGTAATTGATTGTATTTAAATTAGGTCACTACCGGTAATGTTAGCGTTCGTGACAGGATAAATAGTCGGCTGTGTAATTGAAATTTGTAACCTAAAGTGTGCTGTAGTACACAAGAAACAGTCTTTATAAAGACTCAGTTAGTTAAGTTATTGAATAAATTCTAATCGGGATATGGCGCCTTGCAAGCGGCAAGTCAAGGCAAAGCGACACTTGGTGTGCGATCACTGCCACACCTGGGTAGATTTTGCATTGTCCGGCTGTGGGAAGTCATGGGCAGAAACCATGGAGGAAGGATTCACCTTTCAGTGCATTGGGTGTTGGAAGGTGGAGTGTCTGCATAAGGAGATAGTTAGGTTGACAGATAGTGTGAAGGGAATGGAGATTGGAATTAGCAAGGAGGCAGGTCGAATGGAGAGAGACGACAGGGAAAGAGGTGAGAATACTGCAAGACTGAAGGAGAATAGCAGTGGCAAGAAAACTGAGGAAAGGAGATTGAGAGGAGGGAAGGGGATTGGAGGGGAAGACATTGGAAAATCGACAACAGAAAACGTGACAAGCGTGAAGGTGACAGGGAAGAAAGTGACCGTAGAAAAGGAGGGAGGGAAGATGGGACGGGAGAGGAGAGAAGAAAATGAGATGGGACGAAAGATGAAGGGACGAAAGGAAGTGAGAGCAAATGTAATAGAAGAGAAGTCGTTTAAAGGGACGCTGACAGTAGGAAAGGTGACAAGAGAAAAAGCGACAGGACAGAATGGACCGGAAGAGAATGTGACAGGAGAGAAGACGACGGGGGGAAAGACAACAACCAGACATATGCAAACCGGAGGAGGCAGTGATTGAGGGGGCAAGGAGAAAAGAGAGAGTGTTTATGATCGATTCAATTATGAGAAAAACAGACAAGACTATATGCGAGGGGAAGGACGTTGTTGTATGTCTACCGGGGGCTAGAATAGAGCATGTGACCGAAAGAGTAGAGAAGGTATTGGGGCATGGCAAGGGAGGGTCTATACTAGTACAAACAATGCAGACAAGGAGGGAACAACTGGGATAGTTCAGAAGTACAGACATCTAGTAAGGAAGCTAAAGAAGACAAGAGTGGAACAGGTTGTTCTCTCAGGAATGTTGCCAGTAATGGGAGGAAGGGGGGCAACATACAGAAACTGTAAGAGGATGGCGATCAATGCACTAGTTGAGCAGATGTGTGAAGAAGAGGGCGTGGGATTCACAGATTTATGGGGATACTTTGTTGGGAGGGAAGATATGTACATGAGAGATGGCCTCCATCTTAGTGGAAAGGGGGCAGCAGTTTTCTCAGAGAACCTGCTGCGATCTGTTGACAGTGGGACAGGTTGCATCTATTTAAACTAGATTCGCAGGGGGGACTCACAGAAAAGCCTGAAAATGGAGGCATAGATAAAGACAGCACAAATAAATCAGCAAATAACAGTCTGGAAAACTCTTCTGAAGCTGGATATAAATGTGTTTGTTTAAATGCAAGGAGTATAGTAAACAAAAGAAATGAACTAAACATTATGGTAGAAGATATTGACCCTCATATAATAGGTATAACCGAATCCTGGACCACCACCGATATATCAGATGCTGAATTGGGACTGACAGGATATGTAATGTTTAGAAAAGATAGAATACGAAGAAAGGGAGGTGGAGTTATTTTATATATTAAAGAATCTATCCAGGCTTATGAAATAAAATTAGAAAGAGAAGCAGATTGCGAAGAAGCTGTTTGGTGTAACATAGTTACAGGAAACTCAACGTTAACAGTTGGGTTAGTTTATCGAAGTCCAAACATAAGCATAGAAGAGAATGAAAAAGTACAAAACGCTATAAGGGAAGTAAGCAAACGGGACTATATTATTATGGGGGATTTTAACCACGGACATATACAATGGAAATCTCTTCAGAGTATGGGGAGTGAGGACCACAAGTTTTTAGTTTTAGTTCAAGATACTTTCCTTTCTCAACATGTGCTAGAACCAACCAGGGGTGAGAATGTGTTAGACATAGTTTTGTCCTCACAGAATGAATTAGTTGACAATGTCAATATATGCGAGCCACTGGGGGAGTAGCGATCACAACCAGATACATTTTACCATCAAAGTAAAATCAGAAAGGAATAGTAAAAAGCAGTATAGGAGAAATTTCCACAAAGGAAGGTATAAGGACATGAGGAAATATTTAGCAAAGATAGACTGGAATAACACACTAAAAATAAGACGGCAACAGAATGCTGGGATATATTAAAGAGTGAAATTAAGTGCATAATCGATAAATTTGTACCCTTAAAAAAACAAGGGAAACGGTCCAAAAAGAAACACTTATCGAAAGAAGCCATTAGAAAAATTAAGTATAAACAAATGATGTGGAAGTCATATAGATGTACTGGAAATGATGAAGACTACAACAATTATAAAGAAGCACTTAACCAAGCTACAGCTGAAACTAGAAATTCAAAGAGAAGCTATGAACAACAATTAGCTAGTAATATAAAACATGACAGCAAGAGTTTGTATGCGTATGTTCGAAGCAAACAGAAAGTTCAAGATAAGGTCGGTCCTCTAGAAGATAGTGCTGGAAATATAATATCAGAGGGATTCTTAATGGCAGAAGACCTGAATGAGTACTTTAGTTCAGTGTTTACCAGAGAAGATATTAGTTCACTGCCAGTACCAGAGGCTAAGTTCAAGGGGGCAGATTCAGATTATTTAGGACAATTAATTGTAACCCCGAAAATGGTAGCTAAGAAAATAAGGGCTATGAAGGATAATAAATCACCTGGAGTGGATGGGATTCCGCCCAAACTACTATTGGAAATTGTAGAACAAATTAGCGTACCACTTGCAACAGTTTTCAATTTGTCATTAGAAGAGGGAGTGGTTCCTTTAGAATGGAAAGAGGCAAACATTATACCGTTATTTAAAAAAGGTTCGAGAAACAAGTCAGAGAACTATAGACCAGTGAGTTTAACATCAGTGATTTGCAAATTATTAGAAAGTATAATTAAAGATCACATGGTGGATTTTCTTGTTAAACAAAACTTGATCAACCCATCTCAACATGGTTTTTTAAAGCGAGGTCATGCTTAACAAATATGTTATGTTTTTTGGAAGACATCACTAAGTGGGTAGATAAGGGATCACCGGTAGATATCGTCTACTTAGATTTTCAAAAAGCTTTCAACAAAGTACCACATCAAAGATTACTGCTGAAACTAAAGGCCCATGGCATAGGAAATGGTATAATAAACTGGATAGAACAATGGCTGATTGACAGAAGACAACGTGTAATAGTTGATGGGGAGGCTTCAAACTGGAAATCGGTATTGAATGGGGTACCACAGGGATCAGTATTAGGACATATATTATTCTTAATATATATCAACGATTTGGATGATGAAATAACAAGCAAGGTGTTGAAATTTGCGGATGATACAAAAGTGTTTAGAAGGATTAAAAGTGATGGAGATAGACAGCATTTACAGGATGATCTTGACAGTTCATCAAATGGTCTGAAAATTGGCAAATGCTGTTCAATTTTGGGAAATGTAAATGTCTCCACACAGGACATGGGAACGAAGAGGTAGAATATACTATGGGGGTACTGTACTAAGTACTACTGTAAAAGAAAAGGACTTAGGGTTAACCATTAGTGCTGATATGAAAGTTTCAGAGCAGTGCGGAATTGCAGCTTCAAAGGGAAATCAAATCCTTGGATTAATTAGGCGAAACATAACGTATAAGGAAAAAGAGCTAATAATACCGCTGTACAAAACAATAGTTAGGCCTCATTTAGAATATTGTATTCAAGCATGGATGCCATATCGCAGGAAGGACATATATATGCTAGAAAGAGTGCAGAGGAGAGCAACTAAAATGATACAAAAACTGAGGGATCTTAGTTACGAAATACGCCTAAAAAATGCGGATTAACAACACTAGAGACCAGGAGATTGAGAGGAGATCAGATAGAAGTGTTTAAAATATTGAAAGAAAGATAGAAGGACTAGAGGACATGAAGTTACATTAGCAAAGGAGCAGAGTAGATTAGATATAAGAAAGTTTTCATTTTCACAAAGGACTGTAAATGAATGGAACAGATTATCTGCTGATTGTGTGGGTGCTAGTAGCGTGAATATGTTGAAAAATAAAATCGACACATACCTCAGACGGGCGGGATACACATAGATAAAAGGGTCGGACTCTCGATAAGCCAAAGGGCTTCCTTGTCCACCTGCCACCTAGAGTTAATTCTCTGGGTGGCAATCTTGTTAAATCTTGTTACAGCCTTTTGCGTATATTTTAGTTTTGGACTTTGGTCTACCTTTGTTTGTTTGTCTGCCTGTGTGTCTGTCAGCCTGTCTGTCTGTCAGCCAGCCAGCCTGCCTGCCTGCCCGCCCGCCCGCCCGTCCGTCCGTCCGTCCGTCCGTCCGTCCGTCTGTCTGTCTGTCTGTCTGTCATTCTCAAACATGTATATGTGTATGTGTGTGTGTATGTATGTATGTATGTTTGTATGTATGTACGTATGTATGAATGTATGTATGTATGTATGTATGTATGTATGTATGTATGTATGTATGTATGTATGTATGTATGCATGCATTGACTACCTACCTCGCTTGCCTCGCCTGCCCGCCTACCTGCCGCCTGCCTGACATCCATCGCCTGTAAACTGTATTTGTATCGGTCCATTTGTACGATCATTATCGTATGATGTTCACGTTTTTACGCTCGCTCGTCATCGCGTTCATTTCACGACGGGCCGTTCTGCCATTACGATAATTAAAGCGCAGGTGTTTGACGACTCTTGGACCGACCTTTAAAGGGCGAACGGGGTGCCGGCAGTTGTCGTGAAGGGAGGCAGGCGCCTGGTTATTTATAACGGCCCTACCGACTTCACCGTTGATAAACATCGTTAATTAAATTGCCGCTACACAACTCATTCAGCGAAATAATATATATATATTCGCCGTGATAATTGCAACGCCACGATGAGCATATTCCCGGCTGTCTATCTGTCTATCTGTCTATCTGCCTATCTGTCTATAAGTCTCTATGTCTATATGTATATATGTCTATCTGTCTGTCTCTTACACTATCTTTGTGTGTTACAACTTCTCTGCGTGTAAGCCGGTGTGTGTCTCTATTTCTTTGTCTGTCTTTGTCTTGCTTTTTATATTGGTTAGTAAGTATAGGAAGCATAGTTCGTGCTACTAGTAAAATTGGATCTCTAATGGATGTTTGACTTTAACGTTAGGCACCGTTCTTCTATCTATTTCGATCTGCTTTACAGTTCTTTATGTGTGTATGGATGTGGTGAAATCTGGCAATACCCATGCACCTGTTAACGATTTCCAAAAATTGGCTGTGACGGACACCAGCAGATATGAAGCTGTTTGATCTTGTGGAACTTATAGCCGACAGAAAGAAACATAATCATCGATGGGCACACGGAAGGTGTTGTCGACCCAAAGATAATAATGTAACTACCGGGTTGTTTGCGAAGACGGTTGCCTAACGAGGAATATAACTCTGCTGTCTTGTTATTGACGGTGACAACGCATGGATGGGATTGACTTTGTAGTCTGTGCCTGCTTCTGCGGTGTTCTCTTTTGGTAAATCTGCTGCTGGAATAACGTGGATGTTGGCGAGCTACCCATACGTCTTCTCGTCTTCTCAACCTTTGTTCGTGCTTCGGTATTATAGAGCAGGATTGAGATACTGTAATCATAACACGCATGTTCTTGGAAGTCCGGTCACCTGCTGCTGCTGATGACACAATTACCTCTACCTCTACAACTAACTTTTTATCTCTTTTGCATCTCGTAGTCTTCATCGGCCGAATGACGTCACGGGAGTGGGATCCGACGTGACAGTGGTCATGTGACACACCCGTAACGTCATTGTGCCGATGAAGACTGCGAGATGCAGTCGAAACATTCAAAAGAGATAAAAGTTTCTTGTGAGGTAATCATGTCGTATTATAACAACCAAGAAACCGGAATGACCAGATATTATGTTATTCTGGATGGTACACCACGTCAGGTACACCATGTCAGGTACACCACGTCAGGTACACCACGTCAGGTACACCACGTCAGGTACACCACGTCAGGTACACCACGTCAGGTACACCATGTCAGGTACACCACGTCAGGTTCACCACGTCAGGTACACCGAACCGTATTGCTCTCTTGTTTCCCTCTAGACCGATGTGAGGTCGGCCTCCATCCTGGTCTTCGGTATGTGTCCATTCTTCCGTCATTGATCTAGTGTCACATTCATCTCCCCACCCGTCTCCACGCCCCAATTTGTTGCCATCATAACCCAATCCCCTCCCAGTCCCATAAAATATCTCGTCACGAAGTCCTCTCACTTTAATCGACTCCTCACCAGCTTCACCCTGAAACTCCCTTTCACACCAGCCTCCACCCGCAGCTCCTCCGTTCTTCGCTTGTCTATCATCTTCACTCCCGCAATTCGTCTCATCCAATACAACCTATCCACGTTAACTCACCGACTTGCTGTAAGGAAGTCCGTTGGTGTTGAACATCCGCAGCGCAGACGCGTTGTTGTAGCACTCCACGGTCGCCTTCTTCCTGTTGGCGGTTTTGAGATCTGCATCTCACCTGTCAAACCGAGTTAGCGATGCGCTGACTAGAATTGCTACAACGCTAGAGTAATTGAGTTCGAAGTTTATGCAGTTAGTCTTCAAAATATCATCACAACAGTCGATATCCATACTTCGTCGGAGGATTGCGTGGACTAATTCATATTAGAAAGGAAAGGTGCGAAAAGGATCCAACGTTAAACACGTAAGGAAAAGGAATGCATGGCCAATGGGCTGATAAATACATCGACCCCGGTAGTTCACCGGTAGTTTAATTGAACGAAACTTAAACTTATATTTGGTCAGAGTGCTCTCTTGTTTACACCACGTAATAGTATTGTGAGAGCACATGCAAAACGTTGGTTTGCATACGGACACTTTTAAGCAGCAGAGTGGTTGATTGAACAAGTACATTCAAGCATTTCCTTAAATGGCTCATTAGTATGGAGTTTGGTTTCCGGAATCAGCAACTAAACAACCTGATCCACCTGATATATTATGATTGTATCGTCGCGTAATAAACACAACATCGCGGTGACGGCGGAACACATCGTGCAAAGAGAGTTATGACGTAACCTTAAGATGTGTTTGTGTTGGTAGTGATCACATCGTGCAAGTAGAATTACGACGCAATCTTAACACATTGGTCTGTATTGGTAGTGATCACATCGTGCAAATGAAGCTACGACGTAATCTTAAGACGTTGGTCTGCATCAGCGCTTGCCGCTCGGCCGGCGGGTCCGAGCAGGCTTTGGAGCGTGTTTCCCGATCGCTGATTCCGCACCACGTGTGCCTCGACGCTGGGTGTCTCGATAGAACCGACACGGTGCTGATGGCCGCTGGCGGAATGTGACCTTCACGGGGCGTCGGGTTCGCCTGTCTGTACGAGGCTTCGGCCGTCCTCGACTTACGGCGGCTGTCGAGGTATCAGCCAAGACAATCAGGCGCTACGATGATTGCAGTTTCTAGTTGGCGTGGTGCTGTTGCCACGGTCTAGGATCTCCCGGGGTGCTTCATAGGATTTACACTGCCTCCCGTGACGGGATCGGAAGGGGTTTCTATTCCAATCCGTCATGACTTATTTATTGTAATTACTAAAACGAAAGGTCATGCCCATTTTTGTTACGGGTTGTTTGTGGTATTAGAGACAGCAGACACCACAGGGCGCGGTGGCGAACTGTTTAAAACACCTCCATGGAGAGAATCCGGATTCAGTTCGAATCCCGTTGATATGATTTCGAAGCGGGAGCAATTTCGTTGCTTCAGTTCACTCTTCCGTATAACTGACCACCTGGCTTTAGATAATGTGCATATAAGTAATTGCTGCGTGGCTGAATGCTTCCTGGAGAAGTCTGGATTGTGTGGGAACGAACATGTGATGTGATGTGTGATGTGATGTGATGTGTGATGTGATATGATGTGATGTGATGTGTGATGTGATGTGATGTGATGTGTGATGTGATGTGTGATGTGATGTGATGTGATGTGTGATGTGATGTGTGATGTGATGTGTGATGTGATGTGATGTGATGTGATGTGATGTGTGATGTGATGTGATGTGTGATGTGATGTGATGTGATGTGATGTGATGTGATATGATGTGTGATGTGATGTGATGTGATGTGATGTGATGTGATGTGATGTGTAAAGCGCTCTGACGAGTCACAACGACTCGATTCCTCGATTCCATTTCAGAACTTACATTCTATATGCACCCAGTGTAATTGCTGCAACATTTAGAAAAAAGCGATGTGGCAGAAAGTGGGGGTTGTGGGAGGTTGGCTAAGATAGGCGGGAGGTGAGGTTGGTGGGAAGTGGGAGATTGGCTAAGGTAGGCGGGAGGTGAGTTTGGTGGGAAATGGGAGATTGGCTAAGGTAGGCGGGAGGTGAGGTTGGTGGGAAGTGGGAGGTTGGCTAAGATAGGCGGGAGGTGAGGTTGGTGGGAAGTGGGAGGTTGGCTAAGATAGGCGGGAGGTGAGGTTGGTGGGAAGTGGGAGATTGGCTAAGATAGGCGGGAGGTGAGGTTGGTGGGAAGTGGGAGATTGGCTAAGATAGGCGGGAGGTGGGGTTGGTGGGAAGTGGGAGATTGGCTAAGATAGGCGGGAGGTGAGGTTGGTGGGAAGTGGGAGATTGGCTAAGATAGGCGGGAGGTGAGGTTGGTGGGAAGTGGGAGGTTGACCTCGAAAACAGGTGGGAGATAAGGGATTGAGCTCCGGCCACACCTCTCGTTACCCGAGTCTCGACCTTGTGTGCATCGCCTCTGGCGCTGTCGTCGAACACGCAGGGTGCGGTGTAATAATATAACGCATTGGCTCTTCAATCGAGAGAATCCGTGTTCGAATCATCGTCTTGCTTTCGGAGGTTGTCCAATTTTGTTCACTCCATGTTGTTCCAGTTCACTCAACTGTATAAATGAGTACCATGCTATAGACAGTGGTAGATATTTGTTTACGGATGGACACGGCGCAGTAATTGCAGGCCTTTTGCAGCATGGTTGAATGCTTCCCAGAGAAGTCGAGATGGTGTTCGAAACGTCTGCCAGGAAGTGAAGTGTTAAACCCTCTGAGCAGTCCAAAGAACTGAATGTAAAAACTGACCTTTACTTTTTGACACAACACCAGACATTCCACGCCACGTTTCAATAGTCAAAGACAGTATGACACGAACAGTAGTGAAACAAGCTTATTGTTAATATCATTACCATTGTTGCTGTTATTATATTCTTCTCGATCGTGCGCAGTATTTACGCAGCGGTCTCCTGTCGAAGCTCAGACATACTGCACCGAGTGACGTCACAGTAATGGCGGAGCCGGTTTGCTTCAAAAACGAAGACGATGCCAGCACATTAAAATATGCGTAATAGATGTAAACGGTGATAGCGTACAGAGTGGGCCCTTCCCTTCCATCTGTAGACCATTACGACAAGTCGTCCTTGTCGGTCTGTAAGAGGCCGACAGCAGGTAATGGCACCCACTCGACTGGCACTGGAGCAGATGAGTCCAGCAGGCAATTAACTGGTCGGTCGCGACTGGCACCCAGTGCAGATGGTCAATAATTAATGACAAATCACGCCAGTGCAGATCGTTTTTGTATATCAAAGATAAAAGGTAAGTTATATTATGCCGCCGTATCCAGTCGTTAGGACAATTCATAGAGCTATACGCTTTAGCCCCTGGTAGACCTGCTCAATCGGAAACCATCTCGTCTCGACTTCTTTAGGAAGCATCCAGCCACGCTGAAAGTAGTGCGCGAAGAATGTTCGTACACACATGCCCACCATTGTCTACAGCCAAGTACTCATTCATACGACTGAGTGAATGGAGCAACGTGGAGTGAATGAACTTGCCCAAACGTCGAAACGGCAACTAGGGGATTTGATTCCGGTATCTCTCGAGCACGAGTATGCGAGATTTCGTTTGCATCGACGACGCGACCAGGCTATCATATAACGTGGCAGCCTGTTGGAAGTTCTTCTCGTGGCCTGTTGGGAGTTCTTCATAGATCGTCATAATCTTAGCATATGTTGGTCCAACGTTCTAGTTTTGTCACCCCGTCACTAGAGCATCATTCGTCTTTTAGGCAAATACAATTATTCTGAAACTCACGCAGTCTCGCCAACTACGTGATCACTACTTTTTGTGTGACACCGTTTGTGCGACCTACAAACGTTCTCTGATATATCGTTTTGATTGAAATCGATCGTCGTGGAATTAGAACTGAACAAAGTTGGACCACATGTATGTTAGTGCCTTTGAATCCGTCCCAAAGCTGGAAGAAGTGCCGCGCTTACGTACAGAGTGCATTCAACAACACAAATACCAATCCCCAAACTTCCACCGTCTCCCAAGATTAAAGTAAATGTAGTTCGGATTAACTAGTCCGAGCCGTGTTCAGTCCCATCCACACAGTACCAGTCGGTAGATGGCGAACTAGTCGAGCAGACGACAAGTTATTAGTGCGACGATGTTATGAAGGGAGAACATTTCAGTGGTAGCAACTGTGAATGGGTTTATGAAATATGTTTCCGTATGTCTGTTATCCGCAGGTTGTTGACTCATCCTTTAAGTTCTTTATCGATTTAACTTGTTAGCATGTTTCTTTTTACATTGTGCTATCATAAACCACACTCAACTTGGCACATGTACACTATATTGTACGCACGGAAAAGTTGAATTATTCTAAACTTACAGCTCTGTTCGACCGCGACCTGTCGGTTTTTCTGAAATCGTAAGTTTGTACACATTCGACGCGATACGTTTATGATATATGTGAGTACATTTGTTTTATTTGCATACATAATACTGTACAACAAAGACATACGCATGCATACGCACACACACACACACACACACACACACACACACACACACACACACACACACACACACACACACACACACACACACACACACACACACACACACAAACACACACACACACACACACACGGTGAAACACGCACGCACGCACGCACGCACGCGCGCACACACACTCTCTCTCACGCACGCACACTCTCTCTCTCACGCACACTTACACACAAACTCACACACACTCACGCACGCACGCGCGCGCGCGCACACACACCCACTCAGTGATACACGCACGCACGCACACACACTCTCTCACTCTAACGCACGCACACTCTCTCTCACGCACACTTACATATACGCGCGCGCGCGTGCACACACACACAGGCACGCACGCACTGTGCTAAATCCTCGGGAACCGAAGTTCAGCAGGGCGTCAAAATAAAAGGGTCAGTGGACGTTTCACTAACATTCTTAAGAGCTCTTAAGCCAGATTTTGCTCCATAAAATCGAGTGTTCTCCTTATTGAGGAGCGAAAATGAAAAACTGCGTTTCACTAACAATTCATCCTGGATACGGTTCTTAAAAACGGTCCTGAAAATGCCAATTTCTAAGACGACTCAATATTGTCCTCTGTGGTATGTTGGCTGCTTCTGCAAGATTTCGTTTTTATTCTTCGCACAGTGCACAAAAGTCATATGTTGTTGACAAGTGGTTGTCGGGCCATATTTTCAAACACTTTTTTTACAACAGTTCAATCTCTTTTGCTAAATTGTACCAAACGTGTAGATTATCGACTATCATGATGACAATATCGCTCTTTGCCTTAAGTGTAATTTAAAGATCTCGTTAGTGGAACGCATTTTTAAAATAAAATGATTTTTCCGTCAGATTTTGTTCTAGGATGGAACTGGATTATTCCCATAGTTAAGACGAAGGCTGGAAATCGAGCCTTTTCGGTCGCTGCACCAACTTTGTGGAACTTACTCCCTGTTGGTGTTAAGTCAGTAAGAAATATAGTTTAATTTCGCCGTCATCTTGAAACCTATCCTTTTAATACTGCCTATCCTCCTTAGCTTCGTAGCAATTCCATCCATCTGTTGACGACCTTTGCTCCGTACTTGACAATGAGAACTGGTTAATCCTTTGGATTTGTTGCGTCAATGAGTTCGGATTATCCGAGGATATTGGCGCTAAAGATGTTCCATTACTATTATTAATTGGTTTAGGCTTTCTTGTGGGAGTGAACAGTAAACGTAAACAATACGACGGTTGCGTGAATGAAACCTCTGATGTATGAGGTATCTCTGCGGGTGTCTTTTTAATGAAAGTCCCGTATATAACCAGTGCAGAAAAACAGATTCGATCCAGCTGTCTGTTGGAACGAGTTATCACAAGAAAGTAAGACTTCATAAATCGTCGTCATCGCTGGCTTCACGCAGCAAGGATGGAGCGGCCGCGACTGCTGGCTGCGCAAACGGCAGACCAGGCGCATCACCTGGGCTTGAAGCACTATCGAGGTCACTCCAACTGCTGACTCGGGATCGACCACTGCGTTTTCCCTTTACACACTTTTGCACGGTGTACAGTATAACTTACGCCGCGGGTGATTATCTGTACGGATAGTAGCTTGAGCGTCGCACTTAATGCCTACGCACATTTCGTCTGGAAATGAAGACTTCGCACCACCCTGGAGAGAGAGCCATTGTGCCCTGCGCTCAGTTGGTGATCGATTTTCTTAGTGTGCACGGTCAGGTTGTTTAGAGTTAATGCGACGACCATCACACACATCTTCGTAACACAAGCCGCGCGCTCTGTACGGGCGGTGTTTGATGGACACGTTCAAGAAAACATTACCACAGATCGATACCTTATCACTAATACAGTTCTCGCTATAGCTCGGCAAGCGTTCTGTCCCCACCGGCCGCGTAATAAGTTGGCGTGTCATTTCTCTTCAACGCGCGGTCGTGCAGTGCAACATCAATTCTGTATTGCATATATGGCGACCAAGTGTTCAGACATGTCAACAATCCATTTATTATCCATGACTAATGAACGTTGTTTGTATCCGTACGGAGCGGCCTTTTAGCCCGACCACGTCATTTGTGAAACATGTTTGCATTAGGTATAGGGGAGGTATACCATTGTTTCTAGGGCACAACAGCTCCGCGTAGCCTTTAACAACAATTTTGCATGATTGCCACCAAAATACAGCAGGCAGAACTGGTCAAGAAGCCATCGTTTTATTGCGGCCGTGATTATGTAGGCGTGTGATAATACACGCAATCACTATTTCAAAGTTCAAAGGCCAAATCGAATAAAAGTCGATCTGGTTGGCTGCGAGTGGTGGAAAAGATCGCAAATAACATTGGATATCTGTAGATAGCTTATTTTAATACTTGTATACACGTATCAGATGCATACTGAAAAAGACGTTTAAAAGGAGCGTAGGACACATATTCGCTATAGCGATCCAACGGTAGCTGATATCCCACAACACACGTGGGAGTTAGCTGGATCGGTTGTACTTTGGCCTAGTAATTGACCGCGCCACTCGCTGCTGTAAACCGTGGGATCTGTGCAAACGCCCGCGCCCAATATCAAAGGGCGGCTCCAGGGAATCCCAATATAATTACTAGTCCGGGCCTTCACACGGTGCGTTTTCTAATAGTCAATTCTACTTCCCGAATATCACATGTAACATCAGCCACGATTGGCTAAAACCCAAATAATTGATTCTAGAATGGCAACGAGATTATTGGATAACGGGCTCCGCTTAGCTTCAGTGTTTGGACACGCATCACCTGGGTTTGAAGTTGTTAACTAATAACATTTTATTCTGCGAAACTAATTTCCTAGTATATATTTCCTATTCCAAGCTCGACAATAGTCTAGCCACATACATGTGGCTGATACAGAGTTCTGACCCGAATATAAGAAGAAGAAAAAGAAGAAAACAGTACGATCTGTACAGAGAATGTAGTGGTTCGTCTATTGTGGAATATTCCTCCGTTTGTCCCAAACCACAGAAGGCCTCCGTGTTAGGAACAAGCTCCCTTGACCTGAAGTATAGAAAGGCACCGGTGGGGTACAGAAAGGCACCGGTGGGGTACAGAAAGGCACCGGTGGCCCGGTACAGAAAGGCAAGTGCGGTACAAGGAACGGTCGAACCAATACGGCAACAACCAATTCCGTACAATCTAATCTGGTAGAACTGCGCACAGCCGCGTCTCCCCAAACTTAGATTCCGATACTAGCTGCACGTGTCGGTTTAATTCATCTTGGCGACGTACACTATGCTACTAAAGCAATGCCGCTTGTCTTTGAGACATGCCAGGAAGTAGGGAGCAGGCTGACTTGCCCCAGCTCACCTCGAATTCATGGAACGATTGCGGCACCGTAAGCAGCAGCTGCCTGTCTGGTATGCATTGCTTTTACGCGACAAACAGAAGCTTTGTCGTTATCCGGCCATTCGCGGACTTGCGCCGCGGCCCGTGTCCAAGCAAGTACACTCCAATGTCCGAGTGCGCACTCGCATGGCCAGTGATTTCTGTCTGCACGACTGCCTCGCGAACAAACACCCACAGCAGTATTTGTATTTACTATTGCTGGCCGTTGACGCCACCGGAAAGGTATATAATAGGAAATTAGTTTCGCTGAATAAAATGTTATTAATTAATACTTTTTACTAATACACACCAATCTGATATGTGTATTTTTATAACATTTAGTAAATGTATTTGAATGTAGAGATTAAAATAGTTAACGTTAGTTAACAACCAGTTGGAGTGTTAGTGAATACGTTCCCCAATTTGGAATTTGATTTTGCTAAATCCAATCATCACGAAAGTAAAGTAAATACCAAATGGTACCTTAGTGACAAACATTCAAAATTACAGCTCCGTGCAACCTGCAAAAGTGCAATTTGATATAAATACGGTCTTTTCCCCGCGCATGTTCGTTTTCCCGTCACCTACCCTATCTTGATTGATCTTTTCCCTGCGCATGTTCGTTTTCCCGTCGCCTACCCTATCTTAGTTGGTCTTTTCCCTGAACATGTTCGTTTTCCCGTCGCCTACCCTATCTTGGTTGATCTTTTCTTTTCGCATGTTCGTTTTCCCGTCGCCTACCCTATCTTGGTTGGTCTTTTCCCCGCGCATGTTCGTTTTCCAATCGCCTACCCTATCTTGGTTGGTCTTTTCCCCGCGCATGTTCGTTTTCCCGTCGCCTACCCCATTTTGGTTGGTCTTTTCTATGCGCATGTTCGTTTTCCCGTCACCTACTCATATTTGTGGTTGGTCTTTTCCCCGCGCTTGTTCGTTTTCCCGTCGCCTACCCTATCTCGGTCGCCTCCTTGCACAATAATTCCGTGCACGTCTGGTCGGTTGTTTATTGATTATCATTAATAAAAAGGTGATTTGCTGGGGACCGGCCTAGGAGAAACGTCTAGAAACTGCACGAAACCGCGGGGTACGGAACTGACCCTGGGGGGATGCCTATGCAGTGAAGCCTACGGTGCAGTCATTAACATAACACGTGACCATTACTTGTGTGACTTTAAGATAATATATATATATATATATATATATATAATCTGTAGTCGCATCACACCATATGACTGATTGAACTATACTGGAGGACTATAATTATGTCATTAACAAGCAAAATCATAAACTATAAAAGGAAATACCTCTACTGTATGCATTCTTTTTGAAAAAAATTAACACACACCATGACGTTTTAATGCTTAAAACAATAGTCGTTTGTGAAATTGTTTATTATCAATTTGCACCCTACGAATACGTTCCATGTAGATAGTGGCGGCGTCTACCGGCACTGGATACGACACTTGGCGCTCAACTGGTGCGCTATGGTAACTAACCTACTACGTCAAACCTGACATTCATAACAAACATCGTGTTAGATCAAACATCATAAAGGTCTCTTCGTAGAAGTCGTGTTGACACAGCGAAAGCCGAATGCTAGTCTACGCACACACATAGACGCCGTGTACCGACACGACGCAAACACTTCGGGAATTGAAAACATTTTCTCCGACGCGGCTGGCAATAATCACCATTTGCTGCGCGTCTCCCTAGGAGGGTGTGTGCCGTTACAAACCAGTTTTTGCGGTAATAAAACCAGTCCATTTACGCTTGCGCAGGTATTCGCTTAGCCAACAGTGTGTTTTGCTGACGTCGTTATCCATAAGCGCACACCCATATTAATTTATATGCCCAATCAATTATTCCCTTAGTAGCTATCTTGGATTTGTGACGTCTTGCAAAAAAAGCGAAACATCAGTGTGCGTAAAAGAGCAAGTCACACGAGGCGATAAATGGTTATTGGAATTGTCAGCGATAATACTATTAACGGAAGCGTTAAACGCCTCTGGTAAACGACGTATCGGCGAGGTTTCCCGTTAAACATTAATCATAGAATGACCCGTTAAAAATTAATCACAGGACGGTGTTTTGACACCAACAGTAAACAACAGCGCAAATTTTTGCGGTGTCATAGAATGACGGCTAGCATTGTCTAGTCAACAGCGTAGTTCGCGCGAACTGTAGCCTACTAGAAGTTCAGACTGCCACCTAACAGTCAGCGTCCTTGTTACGAGTTGCCACGAGATCACACGAAAGACTCGGCGGAATGCGATCGCCCGAATCAAAACCGCTCTAGTGTTATTCGCAATTCGCGACACGTCACCGTAGGAACGTCTGTTGAACGTCGCTCCAATGTAGTTGGCGTAATGCTCGTGGATGTGACAATATGGAGGGTGTTGACAGGGCTCTTCCCTTATAATGTCGCACCTGTTTTTTGTGGCCAACCTCAAAATATGTTCGGATTCCACCTCCCCTCTCCCACAATTCCACTTCCCTCCTCCTACCTAGTTTGAGACGAATGACCCACCTCTCACCACATTGTAAGGCTAACCTTCACCTTTCCCCTCCCCGCCACACCCTCCTTTCCCGCCACACCCTCCTTCCCGCCACGCTCTCCTTCCAGCCACACCCTCTTTCCCGCCACACCCTCATTCCTTACATATCCGCCTTCCCACCATGCCCCCCTTCCCACACCGCCCTCCTTCCCACTACAACCTCCTTCCCATCACACCCTCCTTCCTTCCACGCCCTCCTTCCCGCCACACCCTCCTTACCCCACACCATCCTTCCCGCCACACCCTCCTTCCATCTACACCCTCCTTCCCGCTACACCCTCCTTCCAACCACACCCTCTTTCCAACCACACCCTCTTTCCCGCTACACCCTCCTCAGTATAGGACAAGGTATTTGACAGTGTAAACGAGGTCTCTTAGATGAATCGTTCGTGCTGCATAACAAGGATAGAGTCTACACCATTCAGGAAGAATATTACGTGATAAGTAAAACCGTTTTAAGTGAGTCGCAGATTTGGTTACTAGAGTGCCAACGAGAGAGTCAATTGTGTTGACATGCACAAGGTCGCGTCAGATTGTGTACTCAGAGGTGACAATCTATGAAAGATCGCACGGACAAAAAAGTCGTTAACATAATAATCGCTGATTACCGAGTAGACTCTAGGCAGACTAAGACCACCGGCGCGCGCGTCACTAATTTCTTATGTTACATATTACCAGTTCGCACATATGTTTACATTCGAGCTTCCCTTACGTCATATGTCTGCCTATGTCTGTAGTGAAAACATTATTAGACCCTAGAATTGTCTAGAGGACGTAGAGACTCGTGTTTTCCACTCTACGTCATAACTGAATCTCAATATTAGTTGTGTAAATAGGATAATTGTAAACGACGAAGCGAGCAAAACTGTCATAAATAATGCGAATTCAATTCGTCCACCGTTTGGTGCAAATTAATGACACCTTAATAGTCCTTGGGCCAAGACCAGAACTTTAATTTATTGGTACCATTTGGGGGGCGGGGCAAGATCTAGTTATAATTTTTGAAATAGTTCATATCTGTGTTGCTGAATGGTAGCTTATTGACTTGGCGGCCATCTTTAAAAATAGCCTCCAAATCGAATTTCATCATATCGTAATAACTGCGTCACATAGAACCATATTTTTGGTGTCAATTTATAGGTCTTAGGGTTCAAGAATTTAAAATATTTTACATTTGACTTTCTGTGACATTCATATCCGCCATTTTTAAAGATGGCGGTCGCCAATGCAAATATCACCATATCTTAGCAACTATGTTACACAGAGCAGTAATGTGTACGTTTTTGTATAGCGTCGTGGTTTCAATTTTAATTTTTTTAACCTTCAATGACATTGACATATTCGCCATTTTTAAAGATGGCGCCCGTCACAGACTATTATTCTCGTTTCTTAAAAACGACGTAACACAGTTAACGTCAAAATATAGTTTTTGAAGTACAACGATTTTACTTTTTGATCTTCGCCGACATTCATATATCCACCGTTTTTTCAAGATGGCGCCCGTCAACTTACCTTTAGCTCAGAATGATAGGCTCATCAATTTAATCATCATCATCGCCATCTCCGTCATCAGAGTCACCACGTTCAACTGCGAACAGTTCGTCTTTCTTTTGATTGCAGCATGTATGTAGCTTGCACATGTTGGTGCATGCCAGTCCATTGGCAAGGCATGTGCAGCTTGGCAGTTTGCAGGATCGCAGGAACTTGCATGGTAACAATTCCAAAACGGCATCTGTGGCTGGAGGAGGACGCATCCACTCGATGACCAGATGGCCGTCCTCATCTGTCATCCAGCCACATTCCTTTGGGTCTGCCACAATTGGCTGAGGCTGAAGGCAGCGCTTCCAGATTGATGCTTCATAGTTAGCACGAAGAACATGCATGTGGAGACAACCTCTGCATGGTGGAAGCTGGCTGGATCGCAGGAACTTGCATTATAACAATTCCAAAACTGCATCTGGGGCTGGAGGAGTACCCATCCACTCGATGACCAGATGGCCGTCCTCATCTGTCATACAGGCACACTCCTTCGGGTATGTTACAATTGGCGGAGCGCTTCCAGATTGATGCTTGATAGTTAGCACGAAGAACATGCACGTGGAGACAATCTCTGCATGGTTGAAGCTGGCTGGACTCGACCTCCCCTCGATTAGAACTGAAGAGTTGGTAACGCAGTTAATTGACTTCGTGAATGCTCACAGTTGTCGCATACAGTTGGCAGGTAGACAGCCGTATTTTGTCAAACAGTTGTGAAGAGACTTCCCAGGACTGACCAAGTTGGCTGAAAGTTTTCTGGTATGTGCTCACCTTTTTGATTAGTTTCAGTGCGCCCAGTTTTCCACGGCCTGTGAGGGCACTCACAGTGTCACAGCCTGTGAAGGCATGACATCCAATTAGGGCGTCGCAGATGCTGTCTCCCAATGAACGAGCCAGTTTCCCAATGTCGATTAACCGTGGTTTTTTTCCACACTTGTGGTAGATGGAGCAGGTGATGTCTCTTTGGAAACCAAGGCAGAGTACCATGACATTTGTGTCTTCGGCTGTTATTATGACTGCCTTTGACCCGGCCTTAGCAGCGTCAAGTGCATGTAGGAGCACACATGTATCTTTCTTTGTATTTACATTGGAGAATGTCTTCAGGTTTTGTTTTGTCATCTTGTCGTGGAATTTCCCTGTTGGTGGAACCTCTCCTAAGCAAGTCTTCTTGAACTTCTGGTATGCTTTTTCGCCTACTTGATGAGCGCCCAGAATATCCTTGGCAACATCTGCTGGGTCCACAGTGCCAGTGGATAAGCTAACAAGTTCAGTCTCTTCAGGACACATTGGATCCAGCCATCTGTTCTCAATCAGATCAACCAGGGACTCGACATCTGCCTCGTCTTTTCGGATGCGGGACCTTTGGAGATCTGGATGAGCCAACTTAGAATCGCCTAGACCAATCAGGTTTCTCTGCTCTCTAAGGTACATGGTCCTGTACTCGGCTGTTAGGTAGTACTTGCTCACAGCTCCTGGCTTCAAACTCAACCCCTTTGTTCCACCCGGCGTTTGGGTGTCTTTGTTAACTGTTTTTTCAATAGTCTGATCGACAGAGATTCGCCCAAAAGATTTCTGGAGCCGAGCTGACACGAGAAGCCACCTTGAATAAATTTCGCATAAACATCTGGACGTTCGACGGGCAGCTGGGCCATCTGAGCATAGTAATACGGGAGGTAGCGTGCGTAGTTATGCCTGTCAAATGCGAAGCACCAGGGGATGATTTCACAAATAGACGCCAGATGTAGCATCCAGTGTCCCTCTCTTGGTGCTCGAAGCAGGTCTAGCAACATCTCGACCATGTCCAGATAGGACAGCCAGAAGTTTGAGAGGTTCCCATTTCCAACTCGCAGGAATTCAAGATAGACTTCAAAAAGATGCACGATCCGGGAATAATAAGCTTTCATGGGCGCCATTTAAAAAAAATGGCTGATATATGAATGTCGGCGGAGGTCAAAAAGTAATATATTTGAAATCGCCGTACCCAAAAAACTCTATTTTGACGTTAGCTATGCAGCTCTAGGTTACGTCGATCTTAAAATACGGGAATAATAGTCTGTAACGGGCACCATCTTTAAAAATAACGAATACGTCAATGTCACTGAAGGTTAAATGTAACATATTTGAAATCGCTGCCCCCCAACGCTTTACAAAAACGTACATACTACTGCTCTATGTAATATAGTTGCTGAGATATGGTGACATTTGTATTGACGACCGCCATCTTTTAAAATGGCAGATGTGAATGTCACAGAAGGTCATATGTAAAATGTTTGAAATCATTGACTCCTAAAACCGATATATTGACACCAAAAGTATGGTTATAACTTATAATTGACACAGTTGTTACAATATGAGGAAATTGGATTTGGTAGCCATTTTAAAGATGGCCGCCAAGCCAATAAAGCTACTCATTTGGAAAGATTATCATATATTTTTTGTACTTATAGTGGTGGCACAAATAATTTGCCACCAACGAAGTTTTGTCACCCCACAGGTGGTACCGACATCTGGTCTGGCCCATGGACTAATAAGATGTTCCGAGTCTGCGTGCCGGAATGATCGTTTAGGTGGACCTTGTGCTGTGACACAACCATAATATCTTTCTCGGAGTATAATTCCATGTAATGTGCTCAACCTTATCGTACACTGTGTTGCGTTTACAATTAAGATACTGTATATGAAGTGATCAATGTACGTTATAAGGCCATTGTATTTATAGTTTCTGCTGTCTATCTATGTTATTTACAGTTCCCTTTTAGGAAATAAAGCAGTTTCTGTGTACAGATATTGTAGGACATTCACTATGACAACATAAAAGCCAACTGAGCTATATTGTTGATCGTCATTCGTATAAACACAACGTCACAAGGATAACCTCATCTTACAAACATCTTTGCTTCATCTCGATGATCGAACACTCTCGTACCGAATACACTGTTGTTGCTCCAGCAAGGATTGCACTGCTCAAGGGCAGAAATGGCGGGTTACTGTTATTCAATTAATGTCAGTGACTGTAGGTAACGTCAGAGGTGTGTTGTCGTTAACGCGTTGCCCGACCAGGCGGGGGTCTGTCACGCCGCGGGCTTCCCTGCGCTCTTACCTGGTTCACGTCCGTCGAGGAGTGTACTCAACATCCGGATACATGACGCTCACCGCAAGTTTCAGTCTCCGAGTCTCGACTGCCGCCTCTGGGTCTCGACTCAGTTACAACAGTTTCCTTAAGTAACATTAACATCTGTGAAACAAAGCAAAACAAGGGCAGGTACAGGATTCTGGCAGAATTTGAGTGCTCGGAGTTTGTTGTTTTGGGATGGAAACAACCGTAAGTTGTTCCTAAATGTGTTGTGACGTCTGCTCTGAAATAACATTAACTGGTTATAAATTGGGGACTGGGGCACATTATCAAATGTCAACAAACAAATGACATTATGTTCTTTCATCCTGAAACTGTCTTTCAAACCAGCCTCGTCATCATCTCCGCTTCCGTCTTTTCTTTGTCAACTCTTTGTAATTCAGCCATTCTTAGCATCCAGTTATTTTAGCAACGTATCACTGCATGTTGTTCTTCCTCCTTGTTCACTGCCGTGCTGTGGTGAGGGTCATGTACAATACTGTTGAACCACCCGTTCTGTTTTTCTTTTTATAGTTTCCTATCAGCAGCCGTTTCTCTCCATCTTTCATCCCCCTTGATCTTCTCATATCTACACTTTGTCTTTATCATCTTCGTTTTCATCGTCAGCGCCTTTCTGATAATACGTGATTAGAAGTAATTTTCGACATGATTTTCCAAGGGGCGAGAAAAGGGGGTGAACACGCGTAAAATTATCTACATTGGCTGTGCGAGCTAAGGGAGATGGGAAATATTTCCTCTATTGTTTAAATCTGGAATTGAGATTCATTGGGCTGGTTTCAATCGCCTATCTTCACTAAATAGTAGTAAATAAAATTATATAGGTCTGTATGGGCGGCAGGCACTATATGTCACCCGAAATGATGGTCTGGTGGTCTGTTAATGATACTGGAGGCACACATTCGGTGAAACGTCTGGCTGAACTTGTGTGTTTTATTCCTGACGCGCACCGGAAATAGTTGCGTTCTGCGCAACAAAATTTGAGGTCGAAGAAATTTCTCAGAAGTTATGGCAGACTCAGCTCCGTCTATCACTCTGTACACACATAAAAAGTAGCATGTCTTTCCACCGATTACAATGTAAGTGGAGTTCTATATTTGCAAGTATATTGGAGCGCATCCAGACGTCTAGAACGATAGTATATGGACGTGACGTTTCTGCTCCGAGCAAGCAACTGAGCCGTAGTTGATTGGGATGACACTTGGAATATCATCGGGAGAAAGTCGAGGAAGTCGATTGCAATGATGTAGCATGCGTGTTATGCAACGCGCCATATCGCTCGCTCGTGTCTTCTCTAAACGTATGCACCTGTCACTATTGATCATGTAAATTCACAATGAAATAGTGCGCATCGGGAATAAAACAGCTCTAAAGATGAGTGATGTACAATTGCAATGATGATTGTAGTCATTGCTGTTGCTCTCGTGACGCCAGTCAAATTGGTTCCTTGTTGTACATCATTTACGTGAAGAAAACATTCTAACAGTCGGATACGCCAATAGTTTGTACCCGTTTTCAGTGCTGTTTGTACCAGCTTCGTGTATACTCTAAACGCTGCCATCATCATTCACATGCACGCACGCACGCACGCACGCACGCACGCACACACACACACACACACACATACAACCTAACCTTGAAGAGGATCATAGATATACCTACACTGACACTTCCATAGTTCACAAACAGCCAATAAAACATTAGTTTTCAATACAGCGCAGGTGTTATTGTCCTTAAATATATAAATATTGTTATGTAAAATCTAAGAAAGGAAGAACCTTCTAAGAATCACTGGCATTTTATTTGTCTACCCTGAACCCGGAAGTAAAACACTAATCCACCCCCGAATGCAATGCGCGCTGTAATTAAACGAGAGCGGATCCAATCGGAGACCGTCATTCCGGAAGTTGTTGCATCCTGCGCACGCTCAGCTCAGACAACGGTGGGACGTGCGCAGCGGTGTAAGAGAAAACGGGAGCTGTCGAGTATTTCGGTGTCAAGGCTGCGCATTCCGGCCGTGCCTCCACAAAGCGGTTGCTATCAAGCAACATGTCGGGCCGGCAGCATACACCAGGTGCTGACGACTAGTTAGGAATTAGGGAGCCACTTCAGATACGGCGTCAGAACGATATTATTAGCCGGAATCTAGTCCGTCTAGCCAGCGATGATCTCGTATCAGCTGCGCAACGGCTGCGTTGTCTTCCCAGAACACTTCTGGATTCTTTCTGCGTATAGACCTTAAGCGGCGAGCGGCGGCACAAGCCTCCGGGCATGGCACGCGACTAGAACATCCAGCGAATCTCCCGTGTCACTGTCACTAAAGCGATTGAGACATCGACACGTTCAGCAATGACCGTTAGATTCCGTGGATTGGTAGATCGGTCGTATATGATTGATCTTGATCCTGTAATTAATATATCTACACCAGTTAATATCTCGTTTACGTCAACACCTGCATTTGGGAACATATTGTTGCTTTAAATGAAAACGGCAAATATAAAAAAACGCGTTCCATTCTACATTGTACGGCTCTGACCACATAAAATACTGTTCAGGTCATATCACTGTAATGCAGGCTTTCCTGATTTAATGAAACCCGATTACTGTAGATATTTTATCGTGCCTAGTAGAGCCATTCCTCAATTACGAATGAAGCCACTTTGTCTTCATCATTTCATTAGCAGTGTATGTGAGTGTGTGTGTGTGTGCACGCGCGTGCGCGCGCATGCGTGCGTGCATGTACGCGCATGCATGTATAAATGTGCAAACGGGTGTGTGCTGCTACATGCGTCTGTGTATTCATATGATCCAGTACCATTCATTTAAACTAGTCTACATAACACTACTGTCATCAAAAAACAGAGTCAGTCGACGTACACAACCCGTGGCATTAAGACTGAACAACCTATTAGAAGGACATCGCTCCTGACTCATAATTCGCACAACACATCTGTGAGCCGCAGAGCAAGGTCGGACAACAACACGTGTTATCTGTCATCGTGCGTTGTGTGCGCGCACGTGTAAAGACGGTATTTACGGTATGTTTTGCTCGAACTGTGAACGTCAAGCTACGGCCTGACGGATCACACAGGTCCCCGTCACTCCGGAGTCTCCTTTTAATTAGCTTTGCAGTTTTTATATTGAATGGTAATCGTTTTCTGGAAATTCCACCAACCTTCGATCAGTTTCTCGGTTTTCACGCCCGACCACCGAAACCTTGACCTCTTTTCTACCGAGCTGGTACACATTTGCAGCAGTAGCAAAATGAAGTTGACCCACAGCTAAGTCGACCATCCATTAAAAAAAACCAGTTATCACAAAGTACAAAAATCATATTTTATACATATAAGTGTTCATAGTCAAATGTCGAAACTGCTCCATTAAAACCAGTCCTCGGTGGACATCGTCGGGACAGCGCAATGTGCCCATTATGGGCAGGTTACCGCAATTGGCAGGTAATGGACAATGCAGACTAGTCATTCGGGACTTTAAAATGTCTAATGTAGACAGGTGTTCATTAAGGATTGGTATCCGCTAAGACATTTTACATTGAATTTGATGAATTGCCACCAACACACATGACTGGACAGATAATTATGTATCATGTTGGCCAGACGTATATTATATAATAGCAACATAAACATACGTGTAGATAAATTTATATAGTATAACCTAGTCCGAACCAGCTCTGTTTGAACGCAGCTCCAAGTTCTATTTATAGATACACAAATAGGTTAAGGCGCTAGGGTAATTCCATATTTCCGGCTGCGTGCGCAATCATATTCGATGGCTAAGTCAGAATTATTTATATTGTTGTTGTAATTTAACCGTTCCTTCTCCATAATTGTACAGTGCAAACGTAGACTATGTAGCTAATTCACCGACCCTAAACGCATTTCTGCTTGGAAGTAAAACAAGTGTGCGAATTATCTAGTCTGGGCGCAGTCTGTAAAACGCAACATTTGACATTCCATGACCGCAGTGCACCGCCAGTATTAGTACTGACGGAACATCGAGAGAAAAACACCTTTGCCACCGAGCCAGAAAACGTGATGATAGGAAGCAAATGTTTGCAGACCGGCCCGGCGATATACAGACCGAGCTAATTCATCGCTAAAACGCCATTTCGCGATAAGCTGCGAGTTCTTTGCGATGCGTGTAAGGCTCAATTAAACTCGAGATATGACAGTCATTGGGGCACGTGGGACGATAAACCCACGCACGGCTGTGGTTAGAGAGGTCGTGCTGATCCACGGGTTGATATGACGTCATAATGGACCAATGCGTTCTGGAGCGCTGTGACACAATACGGAAACGTCGGGTTCTCGGTCCTTTGCAGCCATATCGGAGATTGGGAAATTTCGTTCATTCCACTTTGCTTCATAAATTATAAATACAATGTTGTTTATATGTGAACGTTTGTGTTGGAATTTAATGAAGACGTGTTACGTGCTTCGATCGGCTCACTGGACATCTTAGCATCTTACAAAATAATGTACTTTACCTATCGGGCCTACATCAACTCTGTAAAGTATTATTTAGGTATAAAATGGGTATCTGCAGTAACGAGACGTGATCACACAAAAATTAAACTATAGATACTGCATAACTAACAATGAAACAGCACATCGCGTCTATCAGTCAGAGACAGGGTTGCATGGTTTTAGTCACATGGTGGTTAAAACCGCTTAAAACCACGGTTAAAACGACCCCGCTAAAGTGACTAAAACTGGCTAAAACTAAAAAATATTCTCCTGTGTGCATAAAATCATAAGAATAATTGTTCAAAACTGTTTCTAATACAGTTTAGACACCTTATGTGCTAAAAAAGAGTTAAGACAGTCTATGCTGTACACCGAGATCTTGAGTTAGCAAATTCACACAGACATAGTATGTCGCATCATCATAAGTCTCATCTTGAGAAAATAATGAATACAAATGAGAAAACAAGAAAAGCTGTTAAGAGTGTGCTAAGTTGGACTATATCAATGACTAAACTGCACATGGCGTGCTACACTGGACTCTATTAAACTATATGGACCTTATCATGTGCTAGACTATGTGCTCAACTGAACTTGTGTGCTAAGGACTCTGTGCAATACTGGACTACACATTGAAACATGGATGTGACATTTCCACATAATGCCCTATGTAAACTCTATAAAGTTCAAGTCAATAACCTGTTGTCTTGTATATCGACTTTGATTTAATATTGACATTGATTTAATTGTAATCATAAGTGTTAGTTTTTAGTTTACAAGTAATTTCATATTCTAAGTTTATAATATTGCATGTTACAGTGATAAAATGGTATAAGCAAAGTTCGTATGCAGTTTATTTGTAGGTAAATAAATAGGTAATTTTAATCATAGTATTTGGTGTTGTTTATTCTCTGTTGTACATTTTGCTGTGAAATGTGAATACAATGTAGCACTACAACATATTGGTATTAATTAAGTGTTAGTAGACACTTTAAGATGTTCATACAACTAGCTAGGTGTGTATGCAATCCATTCTCTACATATTAGCCATGGTCACATAAGATCCAGGAGGTTTTAATCAGTTTTAGCCGGTTAAAAGTGTCAAAAAGTGGTTAAAACCTAGTTTTAGACGGTTTTAGCCACCGTCGCGGCTAAAACAGCTTTTAGCCGGCTAAAACCCAGAGAGGCTGAATCCTACGTCGAAGCTGCTAGATAATACTAACCTTTCCAGAATTATTGCATGTATGTTGACTAAAACCGGCTGTGGTGTCAGATCGACGGTGAGCGCTATTTTAAGAGAACCAGGAGAAAGAGATTTGTTATAGAACCAGTCAACTCGCTACGGAAGGTGAGATACGTGGCATGAACCCGGAGCACGGCAGCTTCCTACTTTTAGACCAAGTTTCCTTCTGGTAGATCGTGGCCGAAGAGTTCAAACAACGGAAGACAGAGAATGTGTCAGTTAACCGTGCAGGACGCCATATAGCTCCGAATAAACAGGATGTGGCGGATACAAACGAAACATGTCCGGGTGAAATCGGCTGAACACAGTTTATAATAATAATAATAGTAATAATAATAATAAAAAACAATAATAACAATAGTAAAAATAATGTAAATGTTGCTGTTGTTGTTGGTGGTGATAATAACTATGAAATAAACAACATGATGACAATCATGAAATCATGTAAAAGACGAAACGTTGAAATACTGTCGATTGGCTGGAAATCTTCTGAATTGTTTTTCTGCTTAATAGTTTGTCTTTTGAATTGTCTTTCTTCTTGGTAGTTTGTTTTCTGAATAGTTTGTCTTCTGAACAGTTAGTTTGTCTTTTGATATGTTATTCTTCTGCATAGTTTGCCTTCTGAATAGTTTGTCTTCTGAATTGTCTTTCTTCTGAAAAGTTAGCTACTCTTTTGCATAGTATGTCTTCTAACCAGTTTCTCTTCTGAATAGTTTTCACCTTCGTTTCAGTTGATGTCAAGTTAGTTTCATTGCACACCCTGCGTTTTCTTTTGCGTCTCTCGTTATCAAAATTCTGTACATGTTCGGCGACAGATTAGCATATATCATGTGCACAGCCGTGAGATAAATGTCATTCGGCCTGTACATTTGGCGTGACAACGGGTCAAGTGTCTGATGCACGAATATCTTGTTCAAGATGCCTTCGCAGCTTCCGAGAAACAAAGACCTCATCCGCGTTTCCAGCGTGACCCGGCCCACTTCTGGGAGAGCGACATCAAAGTGTTCGACCGGCTGCCGCGTTCAACAGGTGCACACCATTGTCACACTCCTGTCATTTAATCGTTTGTCCTTGTCAAGATTCCGCGATATCCCGACGACATTTATCCGCCGGCTCAGCTGCTGCCTCGTCATTAAACGCGTCGATAACGACCCCTGGACTGGACCCTTACACCAGGTCCACATATCGACGCGATTAAAAGGATCAGATCTGCACATGTCCGCATGCGTATCTCGCGTACGCGGATAACCCGTGATGTGCAAACACAAACACGCACACGTGGATAGTACTGCATACGCGCATACGCGCACGCACTCACGCAACGCGGGATATCGTCTGCGACGCGTGTAATTCGCCACCGGTATCGGAGGATCCTACAAAGTCGCACAATTATGGCTGGGCTTAGGCGGAGGCGATAAACAGTGTAACGGGTGTTGATGATGGGTTCAGACGCATATTATTATGTGAATGCTGGCGACGACGGTAGGCGGGGACAGATTACTATTTTACAACACGAACAATGCTAACGATTATCTTTCGATTCTGACTTCCGGTTTTGTATGAGAACCATGAAAAATGTGTTTGTGACTAGGGAAATGGACGTAATTTTGAGAACTACGACATTTGTGCTGTGCAGCTAGTTGATAGCTCATACAAGTGTCTATGACTTATTTTTCGTAAAGTCCCGTTAATGTATCGGCATCAATGGAAAATTAGCTAGATTCAAATCATGCATGGCATAGCTTGAACCGAGAGGTGGTTTCAGTGGTACGCTGCGATGTTTCAACCCAATAATTTAATTCTGCGCATTTGTGTTTATCAGAAATCAACCGTGATGCGTGGATACCTCAATACTACTCAGTCGATTCTCAACAAGACAATGTGTATTTTAATACCATACAATGGTGTATGAGCTAAGAAACATCCGCGTACCCATGACAATGCCTACCCGGTGCTGTTCTGAAAGCAATTGCAACACAGATGTAGCAACACTAACACAGCGACGCAACATGCTGAGAGACGGGGACGGTAACCAGAACGTGTCGTTATGTCAGCATCGACCGTGCGATATTTACACGTAAGTGATGGATGAACGAGGCGAGCGGGCCCTGATAGAGTAGTCCGATCACGGCCATCCATCACCGCGGCTGTCGCCTGGCAGCTTTATGAAACCACCGACTCGTGTGTGACCGTCATCGACTAACAGCTGCTAATGATTGACAAACGAACAAACCCGACAATGTGTCACACCAACAGGCGTTCAGATTGCGTCTCGTTCGTGTTTACTGCACATTATTCGTACTGGTTGAACTGCGTTCACGCTGATTGCACATTGTTCGTGCTGGTTGCATCTTGTCTGTGTTTGTTGCACATCGTTCGTGCTGGTTATATCCTCGTTCGTGCAGGTTTCACGTTCATGCTTGTCGCATCTCGTTCGTGCTTGTTGCACCTTGTTCGTTCTGGTTACACCTCGTTCGAGCTTGTTGCACCTTGTTCGTGCTGGTTACGCCTCGTTCGTGATGGATGCACCTCTTTCGTGGTGGTTGCACGTTGTTCGTACTTGTAGCACCTGTTCCTGGTTCTTGCACCATGTTCATGCTGACGCCCAGTGTTCGTGTTGACTGCACATTGCCCGTGCAGGTAACACCATTTTCTGGTGTTTGCACCTTGACAGACGATGCATGTACTCATGAAGAGTCAGCGCGGTGTTTTAATGTATGGGATGATGACACTGCATCTCAAGTAATAAACAGCTATCTCGTTAAACCGAGCCGTCGCTCGTGTACAGAACGTCGATATATCAAGGCCTTTACCTCGTTACGCGACAGAACAAAGCCAGGTCATTATTTGTCTGAGGGCGACTGACTGTCCGTCTACCTCTGGAAACAACTAGGAAACTAGGAAACCTCCTTACTGTATCTCGTTCCATCATTTCGGTCGTGTTATCGTTGACGGCCGCTGTGTGTCCTGCCACGAACTGTCCCGTGGTCCTCGGGGCTTTGCCGTGCGACCTCGGCGACCAGCGTGATCGCTCGCAACACGGGAAACAGACTGCGTAATAGCTACATAATGTATTCTGTTAAGGCCACAGGCTGTTGTTACACGCAGTGCTACTGACGATATATTGGTGTCGTGCCAGCATCGTAACCGAGGGGTTAGTGATGCGTTCTGTCTTTGTTATTCTTGGGCAGATACGAAAGTGTCATTATAGGCAGTTGTACACGCGTGCATGAACACAAACATGCATGTATATACACACACCACGCCCGCCTGCCCGCCCGCACGCACACGCTCACGCACGCACGCACGCACACACACACACACACACACTCACACACACGCACGCACACACGCACGTACGCACGTACGCACGCGGGCGCGCGCGCACACACACAATGACACACGCATGTTACGCAAACGCCTGGAACATCGTTCCCACAGCGCAACGAATCTAAAACACATATATTAAGCGTTCAATAGTCGGTCGGTTCAACGTCTGCAAGTCGTCGTGTTAGTAAGAATAAAATGTCAATATTGCGAGCAAAAGTACGGGATGCGGCATTGATTTCTTGTCTGCGTAGGCTCGACGTTGTCGGGAAGTCCGCCGGGCCTCAGATCAGCTCCCGGCTTACGACCCGTGGCACATTGTGTCTTTTTTATTCCCGCTCTGGCTGCCACATCGCGTCACTCCGTCGGTTGCGGTTATAGTATCCGAGCCACAGATTTTACCGCTTCGGAGAGAATGCCACCAGCGTACGTAATGTCTTCTCGCCAACAAAACGCCCGTATTTTTGTGATTTAAACATATATTACGTTGTCATTTCCTATCGAATGCTGGAACATAAGGCCTACCATCGCTGGCGATTGAGGAAATAGCTCTTGTTGAGAAGGCATGTGGACGGTTCGCGGACTGTGACAATTGAAGGTGATTCCGCCTATTCTGACACTGGTCAGCTAACACTGGAGTCTATAATTATATTGAGACACAAAGCAGGTATACCCTTAATATCAGTTTGCCTTTTTGATTATGCCGATACGTCCCACGAATTAATCGTAGGACACCGCGAACTGATTGCGTGCGAATTAGCGGACCAGTTAACGAGCTGTGTGCGGGGTTGTGGGGTACTTCATGGACTGGTGCGTGTATTGGTGAATAAATTGCAGTGTGAGAGCGTGTGCTAGCGATGGCTCGTATACCTATCACCATCCCATTCAAGTTGTTTGCGTTTCGCCGCTGCTGCAGGCAATTCCATTTATTTGCCGTACGTTGGCCCGCATTGAACCCCCCGCAGCAATGATTGCACGCAGTGTTCCGAGTAACCATCTGCACTGTTTTATTGAAATCATTTGCGCTCTTTTCTTACTGGCTAACACACCACACTTGACACACTGTCTGTTCAGCTACACTCGTATGATACGGGCCCGTTACTGTACATCCGGCGTCTCTGAGGTGCCAGATGATTTGCTACATCATCTTTCTTTAATCTGTAACATGATTTCTAATTACTCATAATTTTATGTATAATCTTCTAGTTTCCGTGTATGGTGCCGTGTCTATTGAGGCGTTGTCGACCGCGGGTATCCATATTCCACGGCTGCGTGTGTTTTGGAGCAGTTCTGTTACACTCCTACCAAGTCACCTGCATCTCTTCCTCGATCTTTCCCGTTCTCATAATATGATTAACCTTCACCTTCTCATTACATCACCTAAACATCACCTATACATCACCTATACAATAACACTTGTTGTTTCCTATTTTTGTTTTTCTAAGGATTTCTTCATTGCTTTTTCTTACGTGTCGACGACACTCTAGCATTCTTCTCATCAACCATATTTCCGGTGTTTCTTTTGTCTTATCAAGTCATTAGTCATTGACCACGATCCACACCCGTATAACAGTATGGCGCTCTATAAAGCCATGTGGTACAGTGGAACCTCGCTATTAAGGGCACCCTCTGGATTGAACCAAAGTGGCCAGATTAGCGAGGTGACCGTATTAGTGGAACTAATTAATTACTTTTGGGACTGTCCTGGGGTGGCCATAATTGCCAGGTGGCTGTGTTACGGAGGTGACCGTGGAACGAGGTTCAATTGTATACGGATACTAAAACCGTTCGCGATATCACATCACCGTTATTTTTTGTTTCCGTCCCCGGCATCAACAGATGCTGCAGTGAACACAGCAGGAGGCCACTGGTCTAATATAATGTCAGTCGTGTAGACAGTCGCCTGTCTGTGACCCAGCCTCCCGCGTCGCTCTCACGACCTCTCCGTTGCCTTAGCGTGGTGTCACTCGTGTCGGGTCGCTGATGGCGATGCCGTTTCGAAATTAGTTCGTTCACTCTACGTTGCTCCAGTTCACACAGCTGTATAAGTACCTGGCAATAGACAGTGGTGTATGTGTGTGTATGAATAGTCTTCGCGCATTAATTGCTGAATGTGGCTGAATGCTTCCCAGAGAAGGCGAGGTGGTGTTCGATTGAAAAGATCTGCCTGGGAATTAAGTGTAAAGCGCTTTAAGCAGTCCTAAGGACCGGATACTGCGCCGTATACGAACTTACTTTTATCTTTTTTACCTGTATTGGTATGTATGCTCTATTGCTTCGATATGGTCCGGATGGACCGTTTCTGTGTACTCTAGGTTGACTCTGCGCACTGCGTCAATGTCAGTGTTCTTACGTTCGATAACAACTGCGGCGCCCGCGAGGATTCAACCCGTCCAGTATGTTATACAACAATGGCACGAGAGCTAGGTGTCCGTACGGTCACACTGTCATCATGTGAGCTACGTATAATTATGATTATGACAACAGCCATAGGCGTTGCGAAACGGGGGGGGGCAGGATTGTTTGAATCCCCAATACTTAGAGTGGGGTGGCTGAGCCCCTCAATATTTTGGGATTTTGTTGATGATTTGGTGAGCGTCAAAAGGGTGGTGCAGTTGGAGACTCCCAACAAATCTGCTACTAACAATACCACCTCCCGTCATCCGAGTTGCAACTTTCTAGTTGCAATTATATCATCTCGTGGTTGATTCCGAAGTATGTCCAACACGACTCCCTTGTACTGCGTGGTCGTGGTGGTGCATGGCTGTTTGAACCAGTGCTAAGCGCATTGCGGTTCTTGGACACTCCGAACGAGATCAATCGTTAAAGGGAGGCAGTCTGTTCCTCTACCCGCAATTAGCCAGTGTATAATTTGTAACAGGACGTCTATGTTGAACGGGGAAAGGGGGAATAGTTGAAGACCAAAGGGCATTGCGCTTAACGCAGGCCGCCTCGGCATTATTGCCAATAAAGCTAGTTTTAACAAACTGAATGTTTTGTTTACCATCTTAACATGCTCCAGGGGCGATCTTCCAAACTGCGAACGCTGTTACGAGCTTACTATACACACTTTATCGGGCAGTCTACCTTCAACATATGTATCGTAGTCTTAAGAACATTACATTAATTGATATATGAAAAACAAGAAAAAGACTGCCTCCTTTTAAGGGGAGAAGACGCGGTGACCAAGGGCCAAGACGGATTTAATACAGATGTATGATGTATTCTTGCTACTATAGCTGCGGAATACAACAGAAGACACGCACGCACACACGCACGCACGCACGCACACACCCACACACGCACACACACAAACACACACAGGAACGTTAATCATAAGCAGGATGTCGCAACATAAGTGGCCGCCCATTGGGAGTTGAGGAGTCCACAAATTGACCACACGGCTTTGATGTTTCCGCCGCTAGCACCCCTTGGGTTTATTACCACAATATTGGTGCAGTTATCTGGGCAGAATACGAATTGTGAAACAATTGCAGAGAAAGGTTGTTGGTATATCAAAAAGGCAGCACATACACTTTCAAAACAATGTTATCAAAATATAGTGATTTGCCTAGGCTGTCATTTGAGGCTTGTCGTACAATGACTTCGTAAGAGTTTGATTGAATGGTAAAAGTTATTGCATTTTGACAAAATCTCAAATTCATTCGACAAGTTAAACAAACGCATTTTTTCTTAAACCGACGCACTACTCATTTGGACATCAAAGAACGAGATTCGCAATAGGCTAAACCAGTTGACGACGATGCTTTAACAGCAAGACGGTGAGATCGTCTCACACGTTCGTGCTCCTTCTTAGTCCCCTAACGTTTCGCATGCTCCCAAGATGGCGGTTCAATTCCATTCCGACCAGCCACACATCGTCTCGTGGACGGACGTCATGAATGTTTGATGCGCTTCACCGGTAAGCCCGCGCCTGGCATGAACATGAGTCCGTATGACAAATACATGCTCGTTCGCTGACAATGAATCGCTCAAACACGACACGGAACACATGTGAATGTATATAACTGATCTACATCAAGTGCCTAGACCGACTGGGTTTTCGTCGTTATAGATTTCGCGGAAACGTTGATGGAACCTTTGGGGTTTTATCGCGTGACTTTTAAAGCCTCTTCTTGTGTTTGATGTTTTCGCTCGTCGCGCTTCAGATTCATCACATCCGACTACGGCGGACTGGCTTGTTTGTTTGTTTAAATTTGTTACCTACTTTTGATGACATTATCGGATAAATAATTATTTTTGACAAGATCCGATAAAACGTTGGCGAAACAGTGGCGAAGGGGTAATGATCAGAATAAATTAAAAACACATTTTTTTTTTTATATAAATATAAAATATAAAAAATATTATTATGCAAATAGTAATATTATGGTTTCAAGTGCACTCTTTTACTGACCTAAGTACACATATCACTTGGACTGTTCACACACTGCAATTAGTTTATGTTGCGACACCACCGAACCCGACACCCTACAAACTACGCTACAGCGCCCCACACAACCCAGTGATTGGCAGAACGAAAGATCTAACCGAAATATTGCCCTCTCATAAATATATCTTCTCGAATGTTGTTAGATTTCCAATCCACTAGCCATATTTCCTACACTGCAGAGATACGTTTCAAAATATCGAATAAGCCTGTTTGTTTGATAATGGCATCGATAGTTGCAACATTATTCGTAACATTTAACATGACGTATGCAGACATTGTGTGGCATAGTTAGTTTTGTTTCCGTCATGACGTAGATCACGAAATTGTCGACGCTGCCGCGGTGCGCACACGTCATAAAGACGTTGCGTTAAAATCTATTGGTCAATTCGAATGACATAATTCATTAGCTCTAAGTAACGCCGTGAAGTTATTCTTCCAGGCAAAATACCGTAGTCCACGTTCCTAAGATCTACTCGTCAACTTTAAAGCATTACATCTTTCATTTGATTGCATTGAATAGTCGCTGCTGACCGCTCTTCGGTCACAAAAATGGGTATTTTGTAAAACCCACCGACATAATATTTCATATGATAATAAGAGAGAGTCAAAATTGGGCAATATAATACTTTGGGTGTATCTTTATTAACAAAGGAGTCATGTTGTTTTCACCAATTTCCCACAAGTTTCAAGTTAATATGCTGTGAGAGTATAAAGAAAATCGTAAGGTATATTTTCCACGGAGCTTAGTAAATAATATAATGGCCGGCAACACCAAACGTGGTCTCACTTCTGATCAACTCGCCAGGAGCGTCTTGGTGAAACTGAGAAGGTTGTCTCAGCTCATGTGACATGTCATCAATCTTACGCAGTCTTAACTACGCAGCGGGCCGATAATCACGCCCGCGTCTTTGTCTGAGAAGTGCACACGTTCACAAGTCATACAACATGCAGACTGGAGCCATGGCGCAATTAGCACAATCTTGCAGTTTGCCCAAGATGCCAATGCGCACCTGTTATTCTGGAGTAAGAAATAGTCTAAGCGTTCTGTGTTGTCGTGTGTATGTGCAATTATATATGTGTTGGTCACACATTTTATCGACAATCCTAAACCCATTTTCAAGCTCAATTTACAAAAAAGTCGCTCTATACATTAGACGGCATATTTGTGGTGCTTGGTGGCATAGAAGTTAAACCACCGGATATTCAGTCGAGACAATCCGGGTTCGAATGCTCTTGTTGTCGCTTCGAAGATTTAATTCACACCATGTTCGTTCAGTTCACTTAGCTGTATTACTGAGTACCTATCTACAGACAGCGGTGGATCTTTTAGTACGAACAGTCTTCGCGTAGTAAGTGCAACGTGGAGATTTGGTCTTCAAATGAACGGGATACCTTGGGCGAAATGTACCGAATACCGTGCAACATAATACTTTACATTTTATCTTTAAATATGTTTCTCAAAGACGTCGAGATGATGTTCGAATGGATATAACTGCCAGGGGGTGAAATGTGTAGCACTTTGCGCAATCATAAGCACTGGATACCGCGCTATATAAGAACGTACCTTATTACCTTTACAATAGTCACGACGTCAAGTTCCCTATTCTTGTGTGTTTCAGGAACGTACCAAGGCCAGTGGCTACGCGGCATGCGGCATGGCTACGGTGTCCGACAGAGCGTACCGTACGGCCTGGCGTCTCACTACCGCTCCAAGGCCCTGCGGACGTCGCTGACGTCCCTACGCAGTGAGGCGGAGGAAGACCGGATCGTGAAGGAGCGAGACCGCAAGATTGACGAGAGCCGGGGCGGCTTCGTGCTGAAGGCACACGGCGACGAGTCCCCTTCGACCCGGCGTCGCTCGCTCTTCAATAAGAAGGGCCGGTCGAGTCTACGCAAGGCGCTCACGCTCGGCCTGAAGCTCCGCAAGCAGAAGAGCACGGGCGACATACAGGAGTCCCCGCGACGTCTCACCGGCGGTTCGGTCCGCAGCACCATCAGCAATATCAGCCACGTGAGCGCCGACTCGTCGCAGTCCGCCTTCACGAACGCGTCCGTCTACACGGACGGCAGCAACCTGAGCTTCATCAGCCAGGACGACATCAACGACCCGAACGTGACGGAGACGTACACGGGCGAGTGGAAGAACGACAAGCGCTCGGGCTTCGGCACCAGCGAACGGTCGGACGGGCTGCGCTACGAGGGCGAGTGGTATAACAACAAAAAGTACGGCTACGGCGTGACGACGCACAAGGACGGCACGCGAGAGGAGGGAAAGTACAAGAACAACGTGCTCATCTCGTCCGGCAAGAAGAGCCGCCTCTTCCTCATCCGCTCATCGAAGCTGCGCGAGCAGATCGAGAACGCCGTAACGACGGCGCAGCGCGCCAGTCAGATCGCGCTGCAGAAGGCGGACATCGCCGTGTCCAGGTAGGTCACGTCGTAATAATAATAATAATAACAAGGTAACTTCTATTGCGTTGACATATCCCAGTCGTTTTGAGTCCTCTTCGTATCACAATGGAACAGTTGACATCTTCCTGTCATTCTGGGTCCTCGTCATCTCACGTGCATTTGCCAGGCTTCCAGTTGTCCGGGGTCTGACATTCGACCAAGTTTGTTCTTCCCCTCGACTAAGCCTTTCACTGATGTTAACTTCGTCATGTCTAGTGGTCATACGTCAACATTGTTCGTCGTTTCAGCTGTCATCGGTTCTGTGTCCCTAGACACAACAACCTCTTGTCATACACACAGTCACCATAACAGATGTCAAATACGTAGTAACCATGAGACACACAGACAGGCACAGAGGAAGATAAAGAGACTTGTACAGCCATAAAAAACTACTTTAGTTTTCATTTGTGTTTGAAGTTTGAACATCCGGCGTGCTTCATGTTGATGTATCATATTTGATGTGCTTTAGAATGCAAGAATTTGACATTCTAGAATCTAGATAATCATGGTAAACATGTTAATGATTCATTAATGTGTATTATGTTACGTGTATGGCTGTCCTATTTAATATATATTTATTTATTGTGATACCTAAGGAATATTAATTGTACACACTTTCACGTGTGTCCTATCTTTCACGTGTGTCCTATCTATTGTCACTCGATTTGGGGGACTTCCGGTGGTGAATTGATTTGAATTTGGTGCAGCAAACTTGCGAAAATATAAGGATATTTGATCAAGATAAGTGATATTATTGAGCGTATAGCATACATAACGTAATTATACATATATATTAAGCAATATTTTTTGTTAAAAGTTAGTTAGAGGGAGTAATCTAGGGTAGATTAAAAGTAGGCGATTTGCGAGCGATAATTGGGGACGTTAATGTAATCGGAACGTTGTTTACAAAGTAGGTCACTGTCGAAGTTAGCGTACCGTGAACGACAATAGAATAGCGTTATTTGAGATAATCGGTGTAGTTAGATGAGTAATTAAAACCTGAAATAACAATCTTTTAAAGTGTATAATAGTACACAGGAAACAGTCTTTGTAAAGACTACCTTGTATCTAAGCCTAACTTGAATACATTGTCATCGACATCGTAACTAGGTAAGGCACGGTGTGTCACTGTGTGTTAACAAATATAACTAACTATAACCTAAACAATCTGGTGTAAATTGTACACAGAAAAGTCTTTTCAAAGACTACATAAAACTACTTTGAACATAAATAAATTCTGATATGGCACCTTGCAAGCGGCAACTCAGGGCAAAACGACACCTAGTTTGCAACGACTGCCAGAGCTGGGTGGATTTTGCGTTGTCTGGCTGTCCAAAATCATGGGCAGAGACCAAAGATGACGGATTCACCTTTCGGTGTATGGGGTGTTTGAGGGTGGAATGTCTTATGAAGGAGGTGTGTAAGTTGACGGATATAGTGAAGGAGATGGAGGCGAGACTCAACATAGAAATAGATGGAGCAGAGAGGGATGACGCGGAGAGAGTTGAGAATTCTACAACACAGAAGGAGCAGAGTTGTGACACGGAGACTGAAGAAAGGAGACTGAGAGGAAGGAAGGTGACCGGTGTGAAGGAACAAGACATTGAGAAAACAGAGGGACGGAGGAAAAGTGTTCGGCAGAGGAAAAGAAAACGGGCCAGTGGGGATAGATCAGCAGGTAGTCAGACTGTAGAGAACGAGGAGAGACACGACAGCGATACAGGTGGTGAAGAGGTAGATACCACAGAGGCAGTTGGTAAGACTGTGAGACAGAAGACTGATGGAAGAAGACAGAGTGTTCAGCAAACAACAGAAAACATGACAGGCGTGAAGGTGACAGGGGAGAAAGTGACCATAGTGAAGGAGGTAGCCGGGGAAAAGGGACGGGAGAGGAGAGAAGAAAATGTGATGGGAGGAAAGAAGAAGGGACGAAAGGAAGTGAGAGTAAATGTGCTAGAAGAGAAGATGACAGGAGGAAAGGGGACAAGAGAAAACGCGACAGGAAAGAAGGGAATGGAAGAGAATGTGACAGGAGAGAAGACGACAAGAGGAAAAGACAACAACCAGACATATGCAAACTGGAGGAGCTACTCCGAGGCAGTGATTGAGGGGGCAAGGAGAAAAGAGAGAGTGTTTATGGGCGATTCAATTCTGAGAAAAACAGACAAGACTATATGCGAGGGGAAGGACGTTGTTGTATGTCTACCGGGGGCTAGGATAGAGCATGTGACCGAAAGGGTAGAGAAGGTATTGGGGCATGGCAAGGGAGGGTCTATACTAGTACACGTTGGGACAAACAATGCAGACAAGGAGGGAACAACTGGTATAGTTCAGAAGTACAGACATCTAGTGAGGAAGCTAAAGAAGACAAGAGTGGAACAGGTTATTCTCTCAGGAATTTTGCCAGTAATGGGAGGAAGGGGGGCAAGATACAGAAACTGTAAGAGGATGGCGATCAACGCACTAGTTGAGCAGATGTGTGAGGAAGAGGGCGTGGGATTCATAGATTTATGGGGGTACTTTGTTGGGAGAGAAGATATGTACATGAGAGATGGCCTCCATCTAAGTGGAAAGGGGGCAGCAGTATTCTCAGAGAATCTGCTGCGATCTGTTGACAGTGGGACAGGTTGCATCTATTTAAACTAAATTCGCAGGGGGGACTCGTAGAGAAGCCTGAAACTGGAGGCATAGATAAAGGCAGCAAAAATAATTCAGCAAAGAACAGTCTGGAAAACTGTTCTGAAGCTGGGTATAAATGTGTTTGTTTAAATGCAAGGAGTATAGTAAACAAAAGAAATGAACTAAACATTATGGTAGAAGATATTGACCCTCACATAATAGGTATAACTGAATCATGGGCAACCACCGATATATCAGATGCCGAATTGGGACTGACAGGATATGTAATGTTTAGGAAAGATAGAATAGGAAGAAGGGGAGGTGGAGTTATTTTATATATTAAAGAATCTATCCAGGCTTATGAAATAAAATTAGACAGAGAAGCAGATTGCGAAGAAGCTGTTTGGTGTAACATAGTTACAGGAAACTCAACGTTAACGGTTGGATTAGTTTATCGAAGTCCAAACATAAGCATAGAAGAGAATGAAAAAATACAAAACGCTATAAGGGAAGTGAGCAAACGGGACTGTGTTATTATGGGGGATTTTAACCATGGGCATATAAAATGGAAATCTCTACAGAGTATGGGTAGTGAGGACCAAAATTTTTTAGTTTTAGTACAAGATAGTTTCCTTTCTCAACATGTGCTAGAACCAACCAGGGGAGAGAATGTGTTATACTTAGTTTTGTCCTCACAGAATGAATTAGTTGACAATGTTAAATTATGTGAGCCTCTGGGAAGTAGTGATCACAACCAGATACATTTTACCATCAAAGTAAAATCAGAACGAAATAATAAAATGCAATTCAGGAGAAATTTCCACAAAGGAAGATATAAGGAAATGAGGAAATATTTAGCAAAGGTAGACTGGAATAATACACTGAAGAATAAGACAGCAACAGAATGCTGGAATATCTTAAAGAATGAAATAGAGTGCATCGTAGATAAATTTGTTCCCTTCAAAAACAAGGGAAACGGACCAGAAAGAAATACTTATCGAAAGAAGCCATTAGAAAAATTAAGTATAAACAAATGATGTGGAAGTCATATAGCCGTACTGGCAATGACGAAGACTACAACATTTATAAAGAAGCACTAAACCAAGCTACATCTGAAATTAGAAATTCAAAGAGAAGCTATGAACATAAATTAGCTTGTAATATAAAACATGACAGCAATAGTTTTATGCGTATGTTCGAAGCAAACAGAAAGTTCAGGATAAGGTCGGTCCCCTAGAAGATAGTGCTGGAAATATAATATCAGAAGGATTCTTAATGGCTGAAGACCTAAATGAGTATTTTAGTTCAGTGTTTACCAGAGAAGACACTAGTTCACTGCCAAGTACCAGAGGCTAAGTTCAAGGGGGCAGAATCAGACTATTTAAGACAG
>CM034537.1:61247120-61302112 GCA_020002185.1 Paraescarpia echinospica
TTTTTATTGTTAGTTCAAGATACTTTCCTTTCTCAGCATGTGCTAGAACCAACCAGGGGTGAGAATGTGTTAGACATAGTTTTGTCCTCACAGAATGAATTAGTTGACAATGTTAAATTATGTGAGCCTCTGGGAAGTAGTGATCACAACCAGATACATTTTACCATCAAAGTAAAATCAGAACGAAATAATAAAAAGCAATTCAGGAGAAATTTCCACAAAGGAAGATATAAGGAAATGAGGAAATATTTAGCAAAGATAGACTGGAATAATACACTGAAGAATAAGACAGCAACAGAATGCTGGAATATCTTAAAGAATGAAATAGAGTGCATCGTAGATAAATTTGTTCCCTTCAAAAACAAGGGAAACGGACCAGAAAGAAATACTTATCGAAAGAAGCCATTAGAAAAATTAAGTATAAACAAATGATGTGGAAGTCATATAGATGTACTGGCAATGACGAAGACTACAACATTTATAAAGAAGCACTAAACCAAGCTACATCTGAAATTAGAAATTCAAAGAGAAGCTATGAACATAAATTAGCTTGTAATATAAAACATGACAGCAAGAGTTTTTATGCGTACGTTCGAAGCAAACAGAAAGTTCAGGATAAGGTCGGTCCTCTAGAAGATAGAGCTAGAAATATAATATCAGAAGGATTCTTAATGGCAGAAGACCTAAATGAGTATTTTTAGTTCAGTGTTTACCAGAGAAGACACTAGTTCACTGCCAGTACCAGAGGCTAAGTTCAAGGGGGCAGAATCAGACTATTTAAGACAGTTAATTGTAACCCCAGAAATGGTAGCTAAGAAAATTAGGGCTATGAAGGAAAATAAATCACCTGGAGTGGATGGTATTCCACCCAAACTACTAGTGGAAATTGTAGAACAAATTAGCATACCGCTTGCAACAGTTTTCAACTTGTCATTAGAAGAGGGAGTGGTTCCTTTAGAATGGAAAGAAGCAAACATTATACCGTTATTTAAAAAAGGTTCGAGAAACAAGTCGGAGAACTATAGACCAGTGAGTTTAACATCAGTGATTTGTAAATTATTAGAAAGACTAATTAAAGATCACATGGTGGATTTTCTTGTTAAACATAACTTGATAAACCCATCTCAACATGGGTTTCTAAAAGCGAGGTCATGCTTAACAAATATGTTATGTTTTTTTGGAAGATATCACTAAGTGGGTAGATGATGGATCACCAGTAGATATCATCTACTTAGATTTTCAAAAAGCTTTCGACAAAGTGCCACATCAGAGATTACTGCTTAAACTAAAGGCCCATGGCATAGGAAATGGTATAATTAACTGGATAGAAAAATGGCTGATTGACAGAAGACAACGGGTAGTTGTTGATGGGGAGGCTTCAAACTGGAAATCAGTTTTGAGTGGGGTTCCACAGGGATCAGTACTGGGACCTATATTATTCTTAATATATATAAACGATTTGGACGATGATATAGCTAGCAAGGTGTTGAAATTTGCAGATGATACAAAAGTGTTTAGAAGGATTGAAAGTGATGGTGATAGACAGCATTTACAAGATGATCTTGACAGGTTGATCAAATGGTCTGAAAAGTGGCAAATGTTGTTCAATTTTGGGAAATGTAAATGCCTCCACACAGGACATGGGAACGAATATGTAGAATATACAATGGGGGGAACTGTACTAAGTACTACTGTAAAAGAAAAAGACTTAGGGCTGACAATTAGTGCTGACATGAAGGTTTCAGAGCAGTGTGGAATTGCAGCTTCAAAAGGAAATCAAATCCTTGGATTGATTAGGCGAAATATAGCATATAAAGAAAAAGAACTAATAATACCGCTGTACAAAACAATAGTTAGGCCTCATTTAGAATATTGTATACAAGCGTGGAGGCCATACCGCAAGAAGGACATAGATATGCTAGAAAGAGTACAGAGGAGAGCGACTAAAATGATACCAAAACTGAGGGATCTTAGTTATGAAAAACGCCTAAAAGAATGTGGTTTAACAACACTAGAGACCAGGAGATTGAGAGGAGATCAGATAGAAGTGTTTAAAATATTGAATGGTTATGAAAATATTGATAGAAATATGTTTTTTTCAGTTAAGAAAGATAGAAAGACTAGAGGACATGAAGTTACATTAGTAAAGGAGCAGTGTAGATTAGACGTGAGAAAGTTCTCATTTTCACAAAGGACTGTGAATGAATGGAACAGATTATCTGATGATTGTGTGGGTGCTAGTAATGTGAATATGTTTAAAAATAAAATCGACACATACCTCAGAAGGGCTGGATATATGTAGATAAAAGGTTGGACTCTCGATAAGCCAAAGGGCTTCCTTGTCCACCTGCCATCTAGAGTTAATTCTCTGGATGGCAATCTTGTTAAATCTTGTTAAATCTTGTTAAATTCGCGGAAATAACGAACCCTCAGCTAGGCCCTATTTCTGATCCCAAAACACTCACGGCTATAATGAAACCTCAGCATTAACTGATCCCTAATCACTCACGGCCATAACAAGTCCTCAGTTATAACTGATCCCCCAAGCACTCACGGCTACAAGTCCTCAGCTACGAGTGATCCCTAATCATAAAATAGAAAGATGGCCGCGTATGTGCCCACACGCCTACTGCGCATGCTGCGCACTAGATATCCTGTTTCTCCGGGACGTCGTACCTTTACTCTAAATGTTAAAGTTACGGCAATACGTAACTATATCCAAGCATATATATGAAGTAGCCTCATACTTCATGTTTATGTGATCTGCAGACTGCCAGTGTGAAGTGTTTTTGCACTTTCGGCTTAGATTAATGTTGATAGATGAGACGAGCCGGAGATTCACCCAGATTTACGAAGATTGCGTCTGAGGCAGAACACCCAGATGGCAACTGGACAGGAGAGTCACTGGCTGCTAGCGTTGGCCCAATCAGTAGATAATGTGTACCAGTCAATTACTCCATTTATTGTTATCTGTGAAAATGAACATATCTAATCTATGCTGTTCCTTCATTAACGTTGTATCACGTCCTGTAGGTCTTCTATCTTTCTTATGTGAGCAAAATATCTACCTTCATTTGCACAACTATTCGGTAACTATAAAAGGGAGACCGTAGTTTAAAAAAAAACACACGTACAATAATGTGATTTAGCAACACGTGAGACAACTACATACAGAAAAGATGAAACAAAAGTTAATATACTGAATGTTATGAACATATTTACTATTAATAGTAGTTTTACTCACTTAAGGAAATTATAAGAACAGAAGACATTGCGTAACGTTCATAAAGAAACAATGTGGATTGAATACAAGAAGTTATTATCGTATGATGAGAAAGCCTTTGCCGTATCGACAGTCCAATTTTATGTTTCTCAATTTTGTTAGAATTTACACAATCAGTAGTTCACTTGTTCCCTAAATAATCTTAGTTTCCCCTCTGTATTCTTTCTAGCGCGTTGATGTCCTTCTTATGACATTCCCACCATAATGCATAACGCACAGGCCACCACTACTGTTGGTGCTAACTATTACATGACCGATCAATATTATTAAAGTGATTCTTTGATAATTCTTTGTCATGTACGCAGTTATTAAGTAATCATCTTAATATGCATATTTCATGTAATTGTATGCCTTTATTTCATTATAATTATGTTTTATTAATCACTAATGACACTGACAATACAACGATAAAATAACTCCGCGTACGCGGAGTTTCCACTTTGCCCCGCCTTCATGATCCGTATATGGCATGCTCATGAATATTCGGGACTGTCCGCCAGACTTCGATTAGCCACGCTGAGTTAATAGATGCAAGAAAACGTCGTCAACGTGTGTGTTTGGATTAGCTACCGCCATGCGAATGAGTCGTGACCGATAAAATCATCAAAAGGAAACGTGGACCAGCTGCTGTTTATGTCACTGATTCAGCAAAGAAAAGAAGGATAAATATATAGAATACACGGAGAATGAACATAGCGACAGCTCATGACAGACGGATTGAGCTCTCCAAGCACGAAGCCGTTTTATGGCATTGCCATTGATGACATAATAAATGATTGGCATTGTTTTTGTTGGAATATAAAACATACGAAATCTAACCTATGGTACTATCATGTTCCCTTTTCACTATGTACATCTGGCTATACATTTTAAAGTTTAGTTTTAATGAAACGTTTAGATAACAAAAACTTATCGAAGCTGAGAAAACTTCAATAATGAAAATATTTTGTTTGCACCATGAATCCAGCTGCTATTTCCATAAGCAGTATAAATACAACATTATATAGCGCGTAAAGTAATGTACAATATTAAAATATCATAGGTATCTACTTACCTATCTACATAGAGTTTAATTTTAGTTTGAAAAATATAGATCTATAAAGAGCATAATAACATTAATTGTCGAAAAAATATTATAATATATTGCACCAGTGTAACAACAAGGGACATACCTCAGCAAGATACATGTTTTATTTTGTACTGGGAGTGCAATTTGTTCTGCCCATCATTTAGAGTAAAATATATTGAAATTGTTTCTGTTGAACTCCCGTTTCGATGACAACAAATAAAATGGCTGAATGGAAATAAAGTTACAACATTACAAAACTTTAAAAGTAACGCATATTTTAAAACACTGTTTTCAGTCATCAGTGGTGTATTTAACTCAAGAAGATCCCTAAAACATTTAGAATGTTGTGGAACATTTATATTTTATGAATTTTCAAAATTATTTTAAAAGCAACTGCGTCGACACCGTTTTATACACTACTCCCAGTATAGTTCACATAACACAAACTTATTTCAATTAATTTTGAAGAATATGCTGTAGAAGACAATCCAAACACGATGAGCATAAGAAAGCATACATTTTATTATGTACTCCTATTTTGCAACATAATGACGGCATGTTGTGCATTTGGATGCACAAATCGATCGATTGCACAAATCTATTTGAAACATGTAGCGATGTACATATTCACAGCAGAAGCCAATGTGAACTGATGTGGCAGAATAAAGTCAGACATCTTCTTCACTCCTGTGTCGGGTAACAATTGTCCAATTAATAGCACTGTTATGCATTTTGATACACAAAGCTATCAGATGCACACATCCATTTGAAACATGAAGTGATGTACAATTCCCAGTAGATGTCGCACAGAACAGAATGGGGCAGAACAAAGTCAGGCACCATCTGATGTCAGGTGACCCATTGTTCAATTAATGGCACTGTTGAGTAGAGCTCTTCAATTTCCTCTTTCCATCAGCTCGGCTATTTTCAAACTGTTGATGGTTAAAATGTTCCTGCAAATAAACAAAGTTGAATTTAGGAAACTGAGCCTAAATATGCGTTAACCAATTCAACACTGTGCATATTAATTCAATTTAGATATTAGATTATGGAACTTATCACCAAGTGTACAGCTGTCTAAATGGAAAAGAAATACAAGAGAGCCCTGTTATGCTGATTCAGTCAGAATAAAATCCCAATCCATTACTTTGGCCAACTTCTAATTTGCTTCTGCATAATTATCATTGGTCATATACAGTGCACTCCAGATAAATCGAACTCACATAAGGTGATTTTTGCAAAAGTTAAGTCAAACTATTTCCTCGATCCTGGGCATATGTCCCAATAAGGGGACCTTCTGATAACTTTCTAGTTATCAGAAGTATTATCATGGGTCCTTGGAGGTTTGACCTTATCCAGAATGCACTGTATGTTTTAATTTATTCTTGCTCTAATAATTAATGTTGTATATATACACATATGGGCCATTCTCGCGAAAAGTGTACAGTAACGGTAAAGTAACATATCAAAAATAAACTACAGTGCAGATCTGCTGGTGCCCAAAATTCGTGCATCGCAAAATTCCGTGGCAACATTGTATTGTGTACTTTTTAACAAACCTAAAACTTTGACATTGAATGATGACATGCCAGCCAGGTATACTAACACTCGTAGCTGTAGCATTAGAAACAATCTCACATTTTCATGTTTCGGTTCAAATAAGTGGGGAAACAGGGACTTTTAAAAAACGATTGACTGGAAAGGCAAGACCCGTGGACACACATACCCAACCCGCACTAACTGCTGACTGCTGCCGTCACCGTCGCCGTCGCCCTGCGCGGGCAGTCGGATTGATGGGTCGGGTGTTATAATTATACTTAATATAAATGTTACCCGATGGACGGCATTAGAAGCAGGATAAATAAATGATGCATAAACTTCCTGCATTGTTAAAAGTAGCTGTCAGTATACATTATGTCTACGAAATGCTGATTTAAAAAGCCATTGCTTGCAACAACTCACTTCGAAATCTGACATGTTGACTGTGCGTGGCGTCACCAGTCTCTGTGTGTTTCACTACGAGAGCATGCATATTCATTGTACTCGGGCTGCATGTTTAATCATCCACGTGGCAGCAAGCTCAAAATTATTCGCGTAAACACAATTATTTATCGTTTTTTTCGCAGATAACACCCAAATTATACATAAACATGCAAGACATAAGTAGCGGAGAAAGTACTTACGGGAAATTATCACGTTTTGATACAGTACATCTCGAATGTATATTAGCTTACAAAGAATCGCTTTAACTCTGCCTCGAAACATTAAAGGAGTTAAAACGTTGTAGGCCGAGTCGGTTGAAACCATCCAAGTAGCCATCGCAGTCAAAAGGCGACAGGTCAGACGGATGAGCGCTACACATAATCTTACTTACTTACTTGTCATCTACTTAACGTGGTGACATGTAATTTACAACATCCATCTTCACCACATCATGGTTATAAATGTCTACACTGTGGAAAGCTGTGCCTGTGTGGGACATTCAAAATACCTCCCCCATTCAAAACACGCTAAAATATTTTAAACTTAAGTTGGATGCATGCTATGCTGTTTTGAACTTAAGTTGAAGACACTCAATTTAAGGTCAAATCAATTGTCTCACGTGGAAAATTTCAAATATGTCGATATGCACGCATTTGAACCTCGTGCGTGAACCCAAGCCTGATTAAAACACATTTTAAAAGTAAACACGATTGAACAGACATACGTGAAACTCCATAACATGTTTGTAATATACACAACAAACTGCAAACTTTTGGCCGAAATATATGGGTTTATTGAAAATCATAAATTATACAAGCATTCCTACTTTGGCGACCAGCTAACTGAAAAGAGTAGAAATTATTCGTGACGTCAGCCTTTCTATGAAAATGGCGCTGTCCGTACAACTTCATTGTTGAGTCTTTTACAAGGTTTTCTAGTATACCTTTGGTGTAATATTCTTAATTATAGTTGCAAGTGGTTAATTTTTGCGTGCTTTGAAGGGGTCATTTACAGTTGTCGATGTGTGCCTATTCGTGCAGGGGTGGTTGGGTGGTGAGAGTTTTGAGCTTACTACACCGGGTGAAGATAGAACTGATTAGCCACAGGCGGCAAACGAAACAATGAACGATGAGATCAGCTTCGTTTCGAGGGATCGCTGGTGACCACACCGGGTAGAACGAATGCCATTCCAATGTACAACACATTAGCAGCACCGGGTAGAACGAATGCCATTCCAATGTACAACACATTAGTTGGAAGCAAGCCTCTTGCAGCATCTCGAGAACGTCCCCGAAGACTCTGTTGATGGCATCTGAAAATTGTCCCAGTTCCCTATAACAACCGTTCCTAGAAATCCGTCTCTATGTTATTTTCATCCTGGTGCAACACCGGCTTCTTGGTTGGTCGATGTACGACTCTGAAACACATAACAATTCGTCTGATGTATTATATGAGAATAATACATGAGGCGGTGGTAAAGTAGGCCATCTAAAGACCCTTGCGCTATATATAATTGCACCACCAAAGGAACACGTCAATACAGACAGCTGTGTCATTATTATAAAGACGTTTTGCTGTTCTCGTTTTGTCCGTGACATCCGAGTGAGTTTGGCCTCGACACTGGTCCTCGATGTTTGCTCGTTTTCTTGTTTTCCTTTGTTCCCAGCCCTCCCTATGTCTAACTGTCGTTTGTCCCTCCAAATATCTCACTAAACTATCCTCCGGTGTCTCCCATGTCTATTTCTACCCTGTGAGGGGATATGTTTTCTCAATAAACCACGATTTCTTCATAGACACTTCCTTTAGGAGTACGTATTGTTAAGGTGTAGGTATTGTTACCTCGTTGCCTCTTGTTCAGTATGCCCCCATCTGATGTTAGTTGGAGGCTGTGCTGTTGTATATGACCATCGCTCACATAATCCGTGAGATTCCGAAGAACAGCGTCACACGAGGCAACGGTTGAAGAGCTTGGGTGGTGGCGTTATATTCGGCATCGTAAATGATGCAGTTTCGGGCGTTTGCTCACCAATCTTTTCTGGGGCGTTTCCGCCGACATTCGTGGCACCGAAGGCTAGGTCGCATTTGTTACTTCCTTTGCAATATATTTCCACATATTTCCACAAACACCTACACGGCGGTTACACGGTATATTTAAAGTTAAGGCCTACTGGAAAAGGAAAAATCAAAGAACTGTACATTGGTGTGTCTAGGGGGCCTGAGAGGCACGTGCCTCCCCTAGACCTTTGGAATTTTGCGAGGCCGTAGACCTTTTTGAATGGGCCCACGTGACCGTGCCTCCCCCTAATCTCTAAACCTTTAGAAATGTGCCCCCGTTCAGGTTACAGTAAGCTGAAATTACGGCGACGCACCCTGTATTCAGATGTAACCCGTCGAGCGGAGGCAGCGGAAGCTGAAGTTATGGCGGCGAGGGAGCGAAACATTTTGTACACCATTTGGTTCGGCCGCCAGTGGAGGTTTCTGTGCCCTACCTAGACTACCCTCTATGGATACGCCCCTGCTTTATGCAGGTATATGTTATTATGATCACAATAAATGATGTTGATTTAATAAAAAAAAACAAGTGAGTTGGATTACTTTGCTTGTGAAAAATGTTTGGTTCTATTCATCGATGCTAGTTTTACCGAATAGGTTGTCAGCAAGACTTGCAAATGATTACTTCACCATAACCGGTGCCGTTGGCCTCGGTGTTTTAGCCAAGCATTCAAATATGCAATGTTTTATTATTTTATAATATTATATAATATTACATGACATAATTGCACCAAGACTAGCAAGGAGAATGCGTTCACAAAACTATCTTATGTAAACAGTAAAACAAATTATATCATAATAAATATATCCTGAATCGTATACGTCATTGGCCACAAACCGCCCTGTTGTACACTGTGACGTAAAGGGTAACAGTATTAAAGTATCAACTCGTGATTAAATGTTTGGTAAGACAATTGTGTTATTTTTCTACCACGTATGTTAACGATATAGTATCTATTTGCGTGTGCGTGTGTGCGTGTGTGCGTATGTGCGTGTGTGCGTGTGTGCGTGTGTGCGTGTGTGCGTGTGTGCGTGTGTGCGTGTGTGCGTGTGTGCGTGTGTGTGTGTGTGTGCGTGTGCGTGTGTGCGTGTGTGCGTGCGTGTGTGGGTGTGTGTGTGTGTGTGTGTGTGTGTGTGTGTGTGTGTGTGTGTGTGTGTGTGTGTGTGTGTGTGTGTGTGTGTGTGTGTGTGTGTGTGTGTGTGTGTGTGTGTGTGTTAGGAACAGTGATCCTAGTAACAATATATTCGTGCTTCGCATCAGTCCGACAGTTGCCGCCTAAGACTAAAACGGAATACAGAAATAGCAGACTCGCACATCGCGTAGCTGCGGCCCAACGTCCGTTGTTGAAGTATGGAATGATACATGACAAGGCACCGTGCACAGATCCACCGTGTATGAAGTGATACAGCGCGTATGTGTAGTTGTAGCTGTAGTACAGGTCGAAGGGAAACATCGGTAGTTCTACGAATGTTGCTGTCCCTTGCTTCTGCCGGACGGATGCATCAGACACCACCACCCGTCCACAGCGTCCGTCATCTCTGGCATCATTGCTCCGCGCTGTGACATAGGACCTAATTAGTCACGAATACATCTCATTAACGACACCGGACACGTGGCCGCAAACAACGCGGCATCTCAGCTGTTTGTCTTGCGCCGATGACAGCCTGGTGGACGGACACGAGAGTAATTATACATGGACAATGCTCACATGAGATATGACCGGAATATGCCTTGTGCCATGTAGAAGCGTGGTGTTCGTTACATCACAGGGCACATTATCAAACGAAGAAGTTGTTCACGAGCACACACGCATGCATAAGTTTGGTTTGTAAGCACGCACACATGCACGCACGCACGAGCGCGTCACACACACGCATGTGCGAACGCCACACACACGTGCATACGCTACGGTGCGTGCACGTAAGAACGTTATAAATCGACAAAAAAAGAAAATAATTGAATTTCGTGACTCTCCGTTCTCGGGTTAATCAGATTAGTCGTCGGAACCACTTTACGGCATTATTTCGTGTCTACCCGGTGGCCAGGTACCGTTGTTCAGTGTTTGCCGATGTATAACTATTCAGTAATGAAGAATATCATCCAGCTGCATCCTGTGCCCCAGGTCGTAATGCAATTTAGTTGCTATGTCAATTAAACGGACACATATTTTATGTTTCATATTTGCATTGCCCGACGATACTGCAAAACATTTCGTCAAATAGTATGCAACTAATTGATTCGTCGTAGTAGACACTTGCCGATATAGAACCTATAATGAATTATGTATATATTTTACAACAGCAAAATTTATATTTTCTGTGTTCTGCTTTCGTTCACCCATTTTGTAGTTGTTTCCGCCGAAAACCTGCACCCAATGAGGGAATATGGCGATTGATAGCAGTAGTGGAAAATACGATTCGTTTGCACTCAGCGATCTAACGTCACCAGATGACACCAGCTGTCCGGATCACAGCCTCGTTCTTTTACCTGGGCCAATCGTCAGAGTGTACTGTACGCCCAGGGACGAGTGTCTATTTGGATGCGGTACAAATCCGCTCGATAAAAGGCACCAGATTAAGACAGGTGCTACTAATGTTGATGTAACGCTTACTGAATGAAAGGACGTTGCTTTTAGAACGTTTAATGTTGATTGATAGGCATATAAATAGTCACGGTATTGTTCTATTTTAAGTCGAATACTTGGAAGTTAATGCAGGTTTATGTACATTTATTTATAAAAGTATATAAATACTATGCCTGCGCAAAACTTAAAAAAGCTATTCTGTCAAACAGTTGCATTAAAACAGACAAGCGTGCCCCGTATCTTGGAGAGTAGTTTCATGGTGATAACAAACATAATCACTACTTAATCGCCGTCGTCGGACTGAGAGAGACAGAGAGAGAGAGAGAGAGAGAGAGAGAGAGAGAGAGAGAGAGAGAGAGAGAGAGAGAGAGAGAGAGAGAGAGAGAGAGAGAGAGAGAGAGAGAGAGAGAGAGAGAGAGAGAGAGACAGAGAGAGAGATAGACAGAGAGAGGGAGAGACAGAGAGAGAGAGAGAGAGAGAGAGAGAGAGAGAGAGAGAGAGAGAGAGAGAGAGAGAGAGAGAGAGAGAGAGAGAGAGAGACAGAGAGAGAGAGAGAGAGAGTTAGATTTAATGGCTCAACGACAAACAAATATATTAACAACTGCCAGGTACACCTGTACCCATAAATCCATTTCGCAGGTGCCTAATGCACCCGACCAGAAAGACCGTGAGCCAAAGCAAACAGGTGCGTATGGCTATGCTCGTCTTAACGAGGCTATGGGAGCTTGCCCTGAGCAGGAACGCGCGGGTCGAGGCTTAAGAGGCCAAAACATTCCTCCCACTTCGCGAGGGCGTTCTATTTACGATTTCGCCTCACTCTGCAAGCCCACGTATTGTTCTACTTGTATTTCACACGTGAAGTGCCTGGAAAACCAGCGACTCACTCGAACCAAATGTTCACATATCTGTTTACATACAAATTAATTTACACGAAAGTATTAATTTTAGGAACATATTAACAAGGTATAATACACATTAGAAGGGAATATTCAGGGGCTTATCCAGGACTGATGTTGGGGGTTTCCAAAATGGTATCACCGTAAAACTGGAACCTACATGTCATCCTACCCTCTACATTGCCATATATGGCATACAGCAGTGGCGGCGTTGGGGGTGGGGTGGGTTCTGGGCAAAAAGTAAATTCCTTGCATGGGTATGCCCGTGGTATTCCATTATAATGTCTTATTGGCCGAAATTCATTTAGAAAGGTTATACCAGCGTGCTTTGTGCAACCCTGAAGATAGCGCGTGCATTGTAGACGGTGCTAAACGATACTAAATATCAACGTCATACATGTATTTTAATTCTCTTCGCTCTTACATTTCCTGGTTACTGGCACAAGTATCGCACAGTTTCTTCACCGACAGATAATAGTTGGATAATGAAGTAAAATATTGCTTAGTAGATGTCACTTAGAAACGTTTAACAAATATAAGGGTATAACCGTGATCTGTTGCGAAGCAGGGTGATCAGTTGCGAAAAGTATTGTGCCTATAGACACCACACTGTGAAAATGCAAGTATCTAAACAGTACATACATACCGCCCACTGGGGACACAGGCCGTGTTGATGCTATGAGTTAACGGCAGACATTGCCGAGTTTTCTTTAAATAGCAACACGACACCAACTGTAGTACAGACGAGCAGGCGTACACGAAGATGAATATAACCGCGTTACTACAAGAATAACATAACGCAGGTTTACAGAGCGCCCACTAAGACAGTGCAAGCGCATTCTACGTGATACTGGCATGTGTCTGTCTGTCGATCATATTCAGATGTCATCAGTGATATAATGAGCTTCACTGCATCGGCAAATGAGTGTCTTCAGCACACATTCTGGCCCATTTACCAACAACTCAGGATCGTCGCCTTGTAATTTGTCTCATCACTACGCCATTGATACGTTCGGCTCTGTGACCAAATAGCCAATTAGTTCTACCAACCCTCGTACCCTTGTAGGCATATATGCAAGTGTTCTTTCAATACCATAGACATGGTCACTCTATAAGAGGAACATAAAGTTCAAAGGTATGTTGATAGCGTTAGACTGGAACCATGACCATGTAATCAGGTGTGCTGGTAATCCAACGTTTGATACGTTACAACTAGCAGTAAACGGAGTTCACCAACATTGTATCCCTCTCCGTGAGCACAGACCCTCAGTGTGTAACGTTGCCAACCATACAGAAAGTATTCACCGAAGAGGGGTGTCAGACATTACCCCAGGGGGGTTATGCATTTGCCCAGGGATAGATCGTTTCGCCCAGGGGTGTCAGACCTTCGCTCAGGGGTATCAGACCTTCCCAGAGGTATCAGACCTTCACCCAGGCGTGGCAGACTTTCACCCGCGGGTGTCAGACCATCATCGCCCAGCGGTGTCAGGCCATCATCGCCCAGGGGTGTCAGACCTTCGCCCAGGTGTGTCAAACCTTCGCCCATGGGTGTCAGACCATCATCGCCCAGTTGTGTCGTATCTTCGGCATGCAATATGACAGCCGTCAGACCGTTGTATTATGTGTAATATTGTTTGATTGTGGTACATTATGCACAAATGAAGTGTTATATTGTTCTGTCAACTGAAATGTTCTCCCCTGTTTCTGTTCTTAGGATGGCTAACGCCCGCAACAAGTCGGAGTTAGCTGACCGGGCCGCCGACAAGGCGAAGCAGGACTCGGACATAGCACGACTGAAGGCCAAGGAGTACGCACCAGAATTCCACCAGCCAGGTAAGGCCGGCATCTGGACAGATTGAAACCTAATGTTCGCACGCACGTAAGCACACGCACGCACTGATGGCCCGAATGAAGGCCAACGACACCGGGAGTATGTCCTAGATCCCAACCAGCTAGGCAACACTGACGTAACATGCCCGCACACACGTCAGCGAGTATTTCTCACACTATCGTCGACCGCGGGATACTGAGCCTGGCGTCTGCATGGACCGTTTCAGTAAGACTATGAACTTTTAAGGAAAACCAATCATTAAACGCAATCAATTGCTAAGTCTAAGGAGTTTTTTTCAAAATGCAAAAAGTGTCCCAATGGCGCGTTGCGATGTTGACAGGTTTTAGAAGAGCTCTCCGTTAATGACGGAAATGTTATAGAGCAGAAGCGGGCTTACGAACTCATAGGAACGTTAGAGAACGGGCCCCATAGTCAGATATACGTCATCCACGGATGTCCTATAATTGCTAGCCACATCCGACACACCATCATCCACGTGGGCCTATTCCTACATCATTCATTTTGTATACCCCAACAATCTATTCATAACTAAGCCAACGTATATTTTGAAGGGTTCCTTAGCACAACAAAAAGTATCCGCGTCACCCCATGAAGGTTTGCAAATTATTTCTGACAGACCAAGTGTTTAAAGTTAGCCACGTGAAGATCTATTAGCAATCGCAAAGGTATTCGTAAACAACTTACGACATTTGTTGAAAACAATATTTCCTCATGTCCTCCAAGAATTATACGTTACGAAACTTCACTGTTACAATTACTGCGTGTTGGTTATTTACTGAAACGTTTTGGCTTCATGAAAACGATATTTAAATGCTTGACTGTTTCCCAAAAGACATTGCACGACTCTTGCAATGTTTAGTAAGTCAACTTTTCTGAATAAGATTTGTACGTGTTGAAAATGCATCTAATATGTAAATCTCATCATATGGTGACAGACTGAAGGCGAAATGAAGCCAACTTGGCGACATATTTACTTCCGGTTATGACCGACGCTGACATATTTATGTGCCACAGTGGAATGCAGAAACATTGCTGTATTAATGTCCATGTGTGATTAACTGCGACGCGGATTCTGGCTAGTGCAAATTATGGTGAAAACATTAAGTCGTGTGGCATTTTAATATATGCGTTTACACTAACAAAAAAAGCGCTGTGAGGAGTGCCAGTCAAACGGATCAGCAATGCCCATCTTCGCCCTTGCTGCTCGCTGAGGGTGATAAAGTTACATACCACACAAAGGATGCAAAGCACTTTTAACGGTGTTCTTGTCTTGGCGCTTGGAATTTGCTCGGTTCTTGTTTGGCACTTTTAAAATGGTCCATGCTTGGCATTCGTGATTGGCTCTCGGTGTAAGGAACTACACTGCACTTGAAAGAGGACTAACAGTCTAGCAGAGAATCAATCAGTTGCTTTCATGCGTTATATCTGGTGTTATGCGTGCATAATAGCTCGGTTCACATTAGACAAGCTTGTCTGATGTTGTTTGACTTCTGATCGAAGGCGGCGTGAAAGCCGAACTCAGCCAGATGTTCGGCCGTGAACCGAATTCTTTCGTGCCATGTTCCAAATATCGGACACACTATAAAATAAATGTGTATATCAAATCGGTACTGCCAACGAGTGTACACTACCACGTTGCGTATGTCACAACGCCAATATGGGTGGACTTACAGTATTTAACATTTAACAAGATTGCCATCCAGAAAATTACTCTGGATGGCAGGTGGACAAGGAAGCCTTTTGGCTTATCGAGAGTCCAATACTTTTTATCTACATGTATCCCGCCTTTTTAAGGTGTGTGTCGATTTTATTTTTAAACATATTCACGCTACTAGCACAAACACAATCAGGAGATAATCTGTTCCATTCATTTACAGTCCTTTGTGAGAATGAGAACTTTCTTATATCTAATCTACACTGCTCCTTTACTAATGTAGCTTCATGTCCTCTGGTCCTTCTATTTTTCTTAACTGAGAAAAAAATGTTTCTATCAATATTTTCATAACCATTCAATATTTTAAACACTTCTATGTGATCTCCTCTCAATCTCCTGGTCTCTAATGTTGTTAAACCACATTCTTTTAGGCGTATTTCGTAACTAAGATCCCCCAGATTTGGTATCATTTTAGTCGCTCTCCTCTGTACTCTTTCTAGCATATCTATGTCCTTCTTGCGATATGGCCTCCATGCTTGTATACAATATTCTAAATGAGGCCTCACTATTGTTTTGTACAGCGGTACTATTAATTATTTTTTCTTATACGCTATATTTCGCCTAATTAATCCAAGGATTTGATTTCCCTTTGACGCTGCAATTCCGCACTGCTCTGAAACCTTCATATCAGCACTAATGGTTAACCCTAAGTCCTTTTCTTTTACAGTAGTACTTAGAACAGTACCCCCATTTTATATTTTACCTCTTCATTCCCATGACCTGTGTGGAGGCATTTACATTTCCCAAAATTGAACAGCATTTGCCACTTTTCAGACCATTTGATCAACCTATCAAGATCATCTTGTAAATGCTGTCTGTCTCCATCACTTTTAATCCTTCTAAACACTTTTGTATCATCCGCAAATTTTAACACCTTGCTTGTTATATCATCGTCCAAATCGTTGATATATATTAAGAATAATATAGGTCCTAGTACTGATCCCTGTGGTACCCCACTCAATACCGATTTCCAGTTTGAAGCCTCCCCATCAACTACTACACGTTGTCTTCTGTCATTCAGCCATTTTTCTATCCAGTTTATTATACCATTTCCTATGCCATGGGCCTTTAGCTTAAGGAGTAATCTTTGATGTGGTACTTTGTCGAAAGCTTTTTGAAAATCTAAATAGATGATATCTACTGGTGATCCCTCATCTACCCACCTAGTGATGTCTTCCAAAAAACATAACATATTTGTTAAGCATGACCTCGCTTTTAAAAACCCATGTTGAGATGGGTTTATCAAGTTATGTTTAACAAGAAAATCCACCATGTGATCTTTAATTAGTCTTTCTAATAATTTGCAAATCACTGATGTTAAACTCACTGGTCTATAGTTCTCTGACTTGTTTCTCGAACCTTTTTTAAATAACGGTATAATGTTTGCCTCTTTCCATTCTAAAGGAACCACTCCCTCTTCTAATGACAAATTGAAAACTGTTGCAAGCGGTACGCTAATTTGTTCTACAATTTCCAATAGTAGTTTGGGCGGAATCCCGTCCACTCCAGGTGATTTATTATCCTTCATAGCCCTTATTTTCTTAGCTACCATTTCCGAGGTTACAACTAACTGTCCTAAATAGTCTGAATCTGCCCCCTTGAACTTAGCCTCTGGTACTGGCAGTGAACTAATATCTTCCCTGGTAAACACTGAACTAAAATACTCATTCAGGTCTTCTGCCATTAAGAATCCCTCTGATATTGTATTTCCAGCACTATCTTCTAGAGGACCGACCTTATCCTGAACTTTCTGTTTGCTTCGAATATACGCATAAAAACTCTTACTGTCATGTTTTATATTACTAGCTAATTTTTTTTCATAGCTTCTCTTTGAATTTCTAATTTCAGCTGTAGCTTGATTAAGTGCTTCTTTATAAATGTTGTAGTCTTCATCATTTCCAGTACATCTATATGACTTCCACATCATTTGTTTATACTTAATTTTTCTAATGGCTTCTTTCGATAAGTGTTTCTTTTTAGACCGTTTCCCTTGTTTTTTGAAAGGTACAAATTTATCGACTATGCACTTAATTTCACTATTTAAGATATTCCAGCATTCGGTTGCTGTCTTATTCTTCAGTGTGTTATTCCAGTCTATCTTTGCTAAATATTTCCTCATGTCCTTATACCTTCCTTTGTGGAAATTTCTCCTATACTGCTTTTTACTATTCCTTTCTGATTTTACTTTGATGGTAAAATGTATCTGGTTGTGATCACTACTCCCCAGTGGCTCACATATCTTGACATTGTCAACTAATTCTTTCTGTGAGGACAAAACTAAGTCTAACACATTCTCTCCCCTGGTTGGTTCTAGCACATGTTGAGAAAGGAAACAATCTTGTACTAAAACTAAAAACTTGTGGTCCTCACTCCCCATACTCTGTAGAGATTTCCATTGTATATGCCCATGGTTAAAGTCCCCCATAATAATACAGTTCCGTTTGCTTACTTCCCTTATAGCGTTTTGTATTTTTTCATTCTCTTCTATGCTTATGTTTGGACTTCGATAAACTAACCCAACTGTTAACGTTGAGTTTCCTGTAACTATGTTAGCGGTATGCGCTCTGTCTTAGAAATATGACTTATTAATTACATTCTTCGTCAGAAACTGATGTAAATGATGTAAACGACTACTGTGCGAGATGTTCTGTGTCACGCTATAATAATAACAACAAAGGTATGCAAACGTGAATTATTAACTCGAGTAGTCAGATGTTGAGTAATGTTGTCTGAGAGTTTATTGGAATAAGAAGAATGTTCAGTTTCTACAAGTGAAAACGTACATGCACAGATTCTGAAACCAATCGATAAAAACAATCAATCAGAAATTGTATTCGTAAGAACAAACGTCTATGCAGACCTTAACTGTCTCAACTGTTAACACTAAAGTTAAAACAACGCCATGTAGATAACAATGTAATATATTCGTCACCACCTTGACTCCCGTTGTCAAAAACACCCTTGCTCCTTCTCTGGCTGACGCTTGTCTCCTCCCTGTCGTTATTCACCGTTCCTCTGCGTACAAACGGCCTCGCTCAGACATTAACCTTTGTGCCTCTCCCTAAATTGGCCACGTATTCGTTTGTGCCAATGAAATTTGGAACAACATGTTAGCGTATATATATGAAGAGATACAATATAAAATGCATATCGACCTTATGTTTTTCTTTCGATTTACGACTTGATGAAATATACTTGCTCATTACGATTCTCCTTACATGCAGTGATGCAAATCGTCATTATCTTTATAATGAAGTCTTACTGGGTGACAGGCCACTTCTTAGTGTCTTATGTAATTACTGGGGATATGTACATATATATATATATATATGTGTGTGTGTGTGTGTGTGTGTGTGTGTGTGTGTGTGTGTGTGTGTGTGTGTGTGTGTGTGTGTGTGTGTGTGTGTGTGTGTGTGTGTGTGTGTGTGTGTGTGTGTGTGTGTGTGTGTGTGTGTGTGTGTGTGTGTGTAATACTGACGTAGGCATACGGTAACGTGTAAATACCGTAAGTGTTCACACACAGTCCTACCGCCGACCCCACGGGAAGCACCCAGCTTACCTGCGCTAGGATGCTCGCTTGCTGTTGCAGAGAACATTTACAAGGGATACACACGAGTTGGTCATAACTATTTGCCTTGTGAATGCGGTTGAGTGCAGCCTACATTGTGAATGAGAGTAGAGGGGGGAAGGGGGAGGAAGGGGCGGAGGGAGGGAGGGAGGGAGGGAGAGCGAGGGAAGGGAAAGGGAAAGAGCGCGTGAGTCGTCATCGTTGGAAGCGTTATAAGCAATAGTGCAACTTGACAACAAAATACGGAAAGTTATATTAAATAGTAGGCCCTAGTATGATTATATATTATTGCTATTTTTATAACTGCTGCATACTATTGCAAGTTTTTGCCAATAAGTAATACGGCCTACCTGGCATCTTTGTTTTCCGTCGTATTTGATAATGCCATCTATGCAAGGAGATATGTTTTATTTCAATTTCAGTTCCAAAAGATCTGAGAACCTAGTAGACCCTAAGAGAACTGGTTGTTTATTTCAGAGTGTTTTTTGTTAGAGTTAACGAGACCAAAACATATTTTACCTTTCCCTGCGTGGGGTCGTTTTGTTCCACTGGCCAAGGTATCAAGCAAAATGGACCAACAACTTAAAGTGTCTCTTCCGAAAGCACAGGCAACGTGGCACGAACGAAATTGTTCAAGCTACCCACTAGACCACCGCCAGCCACACAGCCTTCATTGTGAGACGTAATAATGTACTAACGCAGCGGCACGTAATGCAATCAAATGACACCGCCTGGGATGGTTTAAGCTCATCTAACCACCACACGCATCCAGATCTAACACAAGCCTCCATGTTAACATGCCCCGGAGAACTGTACGGAGACTCCGCTAACGTTGCCTCGACTGCATCGCACACGTCACACTAGGTTAAAACGCACACAATCGGCTGCATAAAAACAAACCCGACCAACAGACATTTACCAGCGAACATACGATCTCGGGATAAGCAGGTTAAACACGCTGGAAAAAGCATCCATTGAGGCGGACTAGCAGACGGCGGTAGACAATCGGTTGCTTTGAGTTGTACCGGGTACGAATGCGTGAAATGGATTGTATGTCGTACAACATAGCACGCGCAGAATTTTTTACTTTTTTAACATCATTTAGGCCTATTGTTTGTTAAAAATAATTATGAGGTTTTTCAGTTATAAAATTACTGCCTACCGGTATGAATAAAAAGTTATTATTAATAGGCCCTAGAAAAATAAACGAATTAAACATTATAAATATGCGCTCTGTAGCTAGTCTAAATTTACGTATTTCAAAATTGTGTGACTATTGTAGTACTGTGTAATATAATTGCTTGCTAATATGAAATGCATCAGATTATCAACCAGTGCTTCATACCCACCGACCCGTAAGAACCAGGTTATATCGTCAAAATGAGCCAAAGTTTAGAATCGTACAGCAAACCTCATTAAAAACGCGTAGTGCATACCCGTGGCCATACCTGCAATGAATATACCACCTGTTTCGCATACCTTTCGCGAGAGATTCTGCATACGCACCCATGCTTTTATTTATCGGGTTGCCGCCAAATGAACCGACAACTGAACCGAGACCTCGGGTTGTAGCGAGAGACAGCTGGTACCAGCGGCACAGTGGACGGCTAGCGGCCTGTATTTGGTCGTACCAGCTATTAGTGGTCAGAAACATTCCTCCAACACATGCGAAACCGCTGCCATGTGTTCTTCCGGGGGCGTGTAGTGCATTACAATGCTACCGGGCGTTTTAGTTCCCCACGTGATGGCCAAGAAATCGTTGCCTACCAGAGAAGAAGTATGCACTTAAAACCGCATTTTGCGTTATAATAAATAGAGTTAAACCTAAAATTAAAATCGAATCCATTTGCCTACCCACTACGATATATACACTGTATATTATTCTAGTAATAGTAGTCCGTCTGTGCATGAAAATATGTTATTTAGTTTTTATTAAATCAACTGTCATATTATTAAATTATTCTCGACTCGGCTCAGTCGAAATTCGGCGAAAAATGGCAAAGCGTTGCCCGGATCAATACACTATAACAAAACTCTATACACACCTTCACAAGTTACCCGATCAAATGATCTACGTCAATTCTGTCAACGGCATTAAGAAAACTACACCCTTTTATTATTATTATTATATATATATATATATATATATAAATATATATGTATATATATATATATACACACACACACATATATATATATGTGTGTGTGTGTGTGTGTGTGTGTGTGTGTGTGTGTGTGTGTGTGTGTGTGTGTGTGTGTGTATAATATATATGTGCGTGTGTGTGAGCGCGCGCGTGCCTGCGTGCGTGTGTGTATACTGCGCGTTATGAATACATTACAGTTATGAACATCAACAAATATGATTTGTGATGGGAAGAGGAGATGTGGAGGGTTTTAACCTATTTCACATAAGTCTGTTCCTTCTGTGTCGTCAACATGTACACTTAGCGCTCCTTTCCCAGCGACTGCTCGGTCCAAGAAGCGCCCTTGATCGTTACATGTCAGTGAGTGTTGCAGTTACACGAATCATTCTTAATTAGTGCACCCTTTCAACAAAAGGAGAGAGTAGCCGAAGTTCTTGTAGCTGGCTATTTCCCTCGACGTTTCCTAGAACCAGAGACATGGACGTATAATTAGTTAGAAACAATTCCGACCGAGAACTGTAGAGCGTCAAGCTGCATTCTAAGACCTCGTTATAATTGGTAAAAACATGAACATCTAACACAAAATCAAGGACAGGTTAACAATTTCAGTCGCGCCGCGACAACATTTGGAACATTCTGATGACTCGCTTATCTGAATATAACATCTCATTGCTTGACGAGGTGTCATTGTAATGGTAAATCTAATTCTAGGCCAACTTTGTAAGCTGGTGTTGAAGAATGTCATCAGAGTGCCTAGCTTACACATTATCTTCATCGCTCTCATTGGAGCATAAGACGACTGCATTCAGCCAGAACGCTCAAGGGCGAACCAGCTGCGTTTATTCCAGGTTTTCCCGGCCAGCTACATTTCTTCTTCCACCGTTCCATGTCATTTGCTCAGTGATCTACCTCTTCGCCAGTTTTCATGTTAATTTTAAAGCGCCATGTCCCTGGCTGCATCTGTCTATATGCGGACAATATGGACAAGCCTTCACCACCTGCTTCTGTCTATACGGAGAATATGGACAAGCCTTCTGCACCTGCTTCTGTCTATGCGGAGAATATGGCCAATCCTTCAAGACCTGCTTCTGTCTATGCGGAGAATATGGCCAAGCCTTCTCCTCCTGCTTCTGTCTATGCGGAGAATATGGCCAAGCCTTCTGCACATGCTTCTGTCTATGCGGAGAATATGGCCAAGCCTTCTGCACCTGCTTCTGTCTATGCGGAGAATATGGCCAAGCCTTCTCCTCCTGCTTCTGTCTGTGCGGAGAATATGGCCAAGCCTTCTCCACCTTCTTCTGTCTATACGGAGAATATGGCCAAGCCTTCTCCACCTTCTTCTGTCTATGCGGATAATATGGCCAAGCCATCTGCACCTGCTTCTGTCTATGAGGAGATTATGGCCAAGCCTTCTCCTCCTGCGTCTGTCTATGCGGTGAATATGGCCAAGCTTTCTCCACCTGCTTCTGTCTATGTGGAAAATATGGCCAAGCCTTCTCCACCTGCATCTGTCTATGCGGAGAATACGGCCAAGCCTTCTCCACCTTCTTCTGTTTATACGGAGAATATGGCCAAGCCTTCTCCACCTTCTTCTGTCTATGCGGATAATATGGCCAAGCCTTCTGCACCTGCTTCTGTCTATGCGGAGAATATGGCCAAGCCTTCTCCTCCTACTTCTGTCTATGCGGAGAATATGGCCAAGCCTTCTCCTCCTACTTCTGTCTATGCGGAGAATATGGTCAAGCCTTCTCCACCTGCTTCGCTTGACTTTAGCGATGATGTTGTTGATGTTGGTGCGATTTGGGATGTTAATGTTTGTCACATACAGCTTCCCACCTATTCTCATGGTCTGACATAGGTAGACGGATGCATGTCGTCCTATGTATGGGCATGTCGTTCTTTAATGAGACTGGACCGATAACACCGTGGTCATCTGATGGGATGGACGAGTGACAGCCCGTGAGACGGAGTGGGAGGACAAGGAATCAGTCGTGACAGCTCATGAGATGGCGGATCAATCTAGCAGATGCTAGGGTGGCGGCGTCATATGAGTGATGCTACACGGACAGCCGAGTAACGATCACTAGAAGCTGAGAGAGAGAGAGAGAGAGAGAGAGGGGGAGAGAGAGAGAGATATATATATATATATATGTATATAGATAGAGAGAGAGAGAGAGAGAGAGAGAGAGAGAGAGAGAGAGAGAGAGAGAGAGAGAGCGAGAGAGAGCGAGAGAGAGAGAGAGAGAGAGAGAGAGAGAGAGAGAGAGAGAGCAAGAGAGAGAGAGAGAGAGAGAGAGAGAGAGAGAGAGAGAGAGAGAGAGAGAGAGAGAGAGAGAGAGAGAGAGAGAGAGAGAGAGAGAGAGAGAGAGAGCCGAGAGAGAGAGAGAGAGAGAGAGAGAGGAGAGAGAGAGAGAGAGAGAGAGAGAGAGAGAGAGAGCGAGACAGACAGACAGACAGACAGACAGACAGACAGATAGACAGACAGACAGACAGACAGACAGACAGACAGACAGTCAGACAGACAGACACACGTACAAACAGATAGACAGACAGACAGATAATGTGTGTGTTTGTATGTGTGTGTGTGTGTGTGTGTGTGTGTGTGTGTGTGTGTGTGTGTGTGTGTGTGTGTGTGTGTGTGTGTGTGTGTGTGTGTGTGTGTGTGTGTGTGTGTGTGTGTGTGTGTGTGTGTGTGTGTGTGTGTGTGTTAGTAGCGGAAAATGCGTGTAATGTTATGGACAATCGAGTCACGTCCATCTAATGTACGGTACGAACCCAACAGCAGCCAAGAACCCATAACTAATGGAACATTTCGAAAAAATAAAGGCGTTACGTTTCTTCCGAAGGGTCGTAAATTAATCCTTGGCGTCCGAGATGCAAACCGTCTTGACGGAATACGTTAACATACTGCTACACACGCACACGTTAACATACTACCACACACGCACACATTAACATACTGCCAGACACGCACACATAGGTGGTCTACACACGCACACGTTAACATACTGCCACACACGCACACATAGGTGGTCTACACACGCACACGTTAACATACTGCCACGCACACATAGGTGGTATACATACGCACACGTTAGCATACTGCTATACATTCACACATAGGTCTACACACGCACACGTTAACATACTGCTATACATGCACACATAGGTGGTCTACACACGCACACGTTAACATACTGCCACACACGCACACATAGGTGGTCTACACACGCACACGTTAACATACTGCCACACACGCACACGTAGGTGGTCTACACATGCACGTGTTAACATACTGCCACACACGCACACATAGGTGGTCTACACACGCACACGTTAACATACTGCTATACATGAACACATAGGTCTACACACGCTAGCTTGATCATAGATACTTCTTGATTAGTGCACGCTTTCAGTAGAAGGAGAGTGTAGCCGAAGTCCTTTTAGTAGGCTATTTCCATCGACATTTCCAAGAATCAGAAGCAGGGACATACCGTTGGCAACAGTTTTGACGGAGAACTGCTGAGCGCCAAGCCGCATTCCAAATCCTCATGAAAATATGGAAAAACAAGAACGTCTAAGACAAAATCAAGGAAGGTTTGCAATTGTAGCCGTGCCGGCTCTGTGATAATATTCACGACGTTGAAAAAAGAAAACGTGCCAACATGAAACGCTTGGTTCGTCTTCAAATGCATGTCGCAACCGCTGCTTGTCACGAAGTCTGTAGTCAGTTATCTAATGTAATTGTTACCGACCTTGCACGCTGGCATTGAAAAGTCACGAGAGTGTGTGTATATGTATATATACACACACACGGTCTTCGCCAAGCCAGCTCAATTCGTTCCAGGTCTGTACACAAAATGCTCAGTGGTATGCCTCTTCTCCTGTTTCCAGTGTGTGTGTGTGTGTGTGTGTGTGTGTGTGTGTGTGTGTGTGTGTGTGTGTGTGTGTGTGTGTGTGTGTGTGTGTGTGTGTGTGTGTGTGTGTGTGCGTGCGTGTGCGTGTTTGTGTGTGTATGTGTGTGTTTGTGTTTGTGTTTGTGTGTGTGTTTGTGTGTGTGTGTGTGTGTGCGCGCGCGCGCGCGCGCGCGCGTGCGTGCGTGCGTGTGTGTGTGTTTGGAGAGCCTGAAGTGTTGGTAGTTTGGCGAGCTTCAAGGGGCAAGTTGCAATTGGAGTGGCTTGGGTCCCTTTTGACTACCCTATCTGGATCCACCCCTGGAGAGATGAGAACCGGAGTGAGTTCCGTCTGCGTATGTGGGCCGCGACGACCGCAACCTCCGCCTCTTGTTGCCGCCAATAGCCGACTCCGGTGTTCGCTCGTAGACCGCGCGACATCGGCGCAACGTCGCGCGACGACACATATTAATAACAACGGGCGTGAATAATTGCTATGGGATAATGTCAACTCGGTAATGGTGTCCTACGTGAGTCGCCGTACCTCGACAGCACCGTTGTCGTGGTTACCGGTCGTCCTCATATCTTCGTCGCTCTGCGCGGTTGTTCTGTCGCCGGACGGCTTACGCGGGAATGTCCGCGTGTGTGTGGCGGTGTCGTATCGGCAGAAGTAATACATGTACGGACACCAATCTGTTATGGATCAATAGGGCGTAATTGCATTGCTCGCCAGAATCCCCCGTGCGCCGTAAATATTGGAAGATTGGCGGAGGTTTAGAGGTGGGCGGTTTAGGTGATGCCAGCCCGAAAGCGAAGGCCTCAGATTTGCAGGAGTTCCGGTAGATGCTATGCCTACGCGTCTAGGTCCACTACACTGGATCGATCGTGGACGTCTTTATTACTCCCAGTGCTTATATTAACGTGCAGTAGTCTACCTACATTCTCACGAGCTTGTAAACAAACGGCGAAGTGGGACAGGGACAAATCTGTTGTATCGCTTCTTCAAACAATTCGCTATTTTAATCATTATGTATGTTTATACATATATGGTGAAAACTATGACTGTTTTCTTTGATAATAAATGCCAACATCGATACCAACATATATTTCATAAAGTATACCCTGTATCGATACACGACATGTCATGGTATTGTTTGATTAATACGTGCAAGCACGGAGTTTACCTAAGTACAAAGACATACATAATAAACAAATATAACATGCAAGCCGGAAAGAATACAACGTACAAGTAGTTTTAAACCACTACCAAAATTGGTAACGCAAGAACTCGGGAGATTAAGCTAAGAACAAACTGAAGTTTAACCAATATTTTATAGTTATGAGGATACCGACAGTATAACAACGCAAAGAACGTCTGGCTGCGTGACTTCGCCAGAACGATAGTCCCGCTCGGAATGGCCCTTCTGAATGTTATGCCATGAGAGCTGCCACCTAGTGAATATGCATGTGATTAAAAGGCATTAAACTACGAACAAAGTTTAATGTCGGTTAATTTTGTGTGTGACATGTTTCAATATAAGTTTAATGTTGAATAGTTGTTATAGTATAGTATTATCTGATAAAAGTGTATCCTTATTTAATTTGTTATTTCATAGTTGGCCGAGAGCCAATTATCGTCTCTACCCGAATCTGGGCTAAAGCCCCCTACCGGTAATATTTGCTGGAGCTGAATAATCCAGGCCGTTGCGATGGGACAATGCTGCCACCTCACGGCGCCTGGATAATCGAGGCTAACACAACATATTTCCTGTTACAAATTATTGCGCCCGCTAATTCCGGGTAGAGGAACAGGCTGGCTCCCTTTAAACTTTGTTTGTCCATGGGTCATCTGGATCTTGTTGTTCTAGAGCACAATCTTATTAAACTTAGATGGTCACTTTGTCTTGTTGCACTGACACGCATCTTCTGTGGCCGCAGGGACGGACATGATGCGGAAACGCCTGCAAGAGAACGACGGTCAAGCAGACATCAGCCACCTGACACCAAATGCGAACCACAACACACCCCATCGCTCCCGGTCAATGATGGATCACCACAAGAACGCCTACGAGCCGGAGACGAACGCAACGTCGGCGGCGATGGACATGGCGGGCAGTTCGAGTCGATTGGGCGGTCACCCGTACGACATGGAACGGTCGAGTCAGTCTCGCCTGACGCCCAACCACATCGGGGGCATGGGCGGAGGAGGAGGCGGGGGCTACGGCTATGTAGAGGAGCCGACCCAACGCTTCTCCGATCTGCTCAATTCGACCGTCGTCAGCGATCACTTCGACCAGTACGGCAACCTGAAGGAGGAGACGATCGGGCGGGACGTGGGATACCGGGACAGGCGTCCCAGCCGCAACGCCGTCAACTTTGACATCGCGGACGCCGGCCGACAATCGGACGCCACGGGCACACCGATTGTCCTGCCGTCGTCCGTTGGCGTCCAGCCGCAGTACATTTCGACATCTCCCGCCGGCGGCGGCGGTAGTGCCACCGACGATGCCGAGTGCTCCGCGTCGCGGCCGCTGTCCCGTCGCAAGACGCTGCCGAACATCATCAAGCGCAGCGAGTCGTACAAGTGCATCGCGCCGCTTCCCGAAGAGGCGACGACGAGTCAAGGGGCGCTCAACGCCCGCTCTGGCGAGACGTACGTCATCGAGAACGGCATCCGGAAGCGTGTCAAGGCCGAGGTGTACTCGCAGCCTCCCCGGCCTGAGCCGACGTCCTCCTCCGAGAGCATCGATAAGCTCCGGGCCCTGCCGAAGCGGTACCGGATGGAAAAGGCGTCGGCGGCGGCGCTGAGCAGCAAGGGCCCGCGAGGCAGTCTGCCCGATGTCTCGCAGTGCGTCGAGATGCAAAAGAGCGTAATGCCGCGAGAGGAGGTGGCAAAACTTAGCGCGCAGCGACGGGAGGAACTACGGTTACAGAGGGAGCGAGACAGACTTAGGAAAAACAGGGAGATCGTTCTTAGTTTGGCCGACCTGAAGGTACGTATCACACGGATGGTGTCCCGTACGCTAGGACGTGGTAATGATAAATAATTATAACTTTCACTGATGCTCTTGTTTGTGTTAAGCCACGATTCCATATATACGGAAACGCGTACGGAAACGCAAGCGGAATGGAGAATACCTCTGTAGTGACGCCACTACTGGGAATTTCCTATCCAATTCGTGTGCGGATACGATTCGAATCGCTACACGGAGCGATTCAATTTGCCGCAGCCGCGTCCGCACGACAAAACTCATCCGCCTATGCATGTTTGGAACTACTATGTTAATTACTATATTAATTGTTTTGCCGCATGCCGCATCCGCATGCCGTATCCGTACATATGGAATCCTAGCTTCAGCGGCGGTTTATAATATTTGATACATTGAAATGCATTCAACTCTGTGTGAGAAATGTGTGTTTGCAGGATAGTTGGTGTGGTAATAAAAGTGGATTTGATTGGACATATCAACTCATAACAAGAACTGTTATCGAAACATGAATGAGATTATATGAACTGTCCTACCTAAAATACCTTTACCGTTTAACATCCGGTACAAACTGGGAATTTTAAAAAGTGGACACCGTTCTTCCGAGGGATCGGAGATGAACCATCGTAGATGACAGTTTGGCGGCCGATATGTAAACTAGAAAGAAAAGCTGAACATAAACACACACGCACACATGCACGCATGTACACACGCACACACCCAAACACTTACAATCTTACAACCCAATTGCTTATAATCACTCATTCACTGAGACCGCGCACGCATGCATGCACGCACGCACGCACACACGCACGCACGCACGCACGCACGCACGCACACACACACACACACACACACACACACACACACATACACACACACACATTACCTCGATCGTTGTCAGTCAGGTTTTATTAATAATTCGCCGTTGCCTACTACCTAACTGTCCCATTCACAATGGCCGTCGTTTTCAGGACTGGTGTCAACAGCGTCAGCTGCTCATGCTTGTCATAGCGCTCAACGTCAGCCTGGCGACCGTCTTCTTCAACATACTGCAGTGAGCAGCGCTCCTATAAAACACTGGCGACACCAACTCAGACGGCGAGACCCCGTCCACCAGCTGGCCATGTTGCGGGCTGCACCCAGTCCACGCTGACCCTACCGGCGGGATTATGCGTTGTTACGTGAGGTTACGATGTGCTCACGGGCTAGTAGCGGGAAGGGCGGACTGTGAAGCTCGACGTAATAACACCCACGGGAGGAGATAGGTGTGTCTCGCGTGAAACACCGGCTTGACTATGACGACATCCCGACATCATTCGAACTTATTGGCTTGCAGCGAGAAGCGCCGTTCCATTGCGTTGGCACATCAGCCCGACGTATTTTCCGACTGGGTGAACCTGATTGAAAAGCGTTTCCACTCCCGGGGTGCAGCCTCGTCCAAGCAATATCAGATGGCGGAAATCATCGACTTTGTGAACGGTAACCGGGTTCGGAAACGCATTTGCTCCAAGTGCAATGATCGCTCAACCTACAGCGGAGTGCAGACATGCCTAACGCCTGACTCAGAAGCGGGCAGCGAACGTTAGTTATACCTGTCATATTGCCGTTTAATCCTATAAGTTGTGTAATAAAACCGCATACGTAGGTCTACACGTGACATGACACTCAGGTGATTAGACCTACACGCAGATTCAGCGACTGGTACCTGAAACATTTCTATCACATTCATAATGTGTTGAGGAATTTCCCTAATTGCCTTATTTTTGACATGTCAAATGAACTACCGGAACTGAAAAGAAGGTTTAAAATTGTACATGGAAACTTGTCGATATTTGACCTTTCAGAACAAGCCAACATCAAAGCTGATAAACCTCTAGCAGCATCAAGCATTACTTTGCCCCCCAAAAAACACGCAAAAACCAATGTATTACCTTAGACAGAAAGACGCCGTGATGTAATGGTGCGTTTATCAAACACGATGTTAGTTATTGGCCGATTCCAGAAAGGAATTTCAAAGAAAATAAATGGCGCAAACAGTGCGACGATGACGTCAGACGGAGGCCACTGTCCTGTTTATAAATAAGTTTGTGGCCTGATTAAATAACGTACGCTCGGTGGACCAATCCAAATGATGTGAACTGAACATCCGAAGTTTACAATTCCTGCTAGGTTTATTCCCAAAAGTTGCGTTAACAAAACTGCGCGCGTTTCTTCGATTGCAACTCTGGTGGCAGTACCTTGTGAAAGATGGGCCGCAGGAGGAAGGTTCATTGCGAGTAATGTAGGTATTCGGTGCGAGCATAGCAGCAGTTGCAACGAGCTGAGTCGATGGTTGAAGCGGTACGGCCCGACGGGTAAACGCCCGAGTGTATGATTGTGTTTCCTCCCCGCCTGACCCCTCGCGTATTCACGATAACGGGTGAACGTGGTGTTCATTGACCTACGAAAAGGATACATAATGATCTTTATATGCACTGCGCATATGTCTGTAGTGTTCCGTCGGATGCTCTTGAATAGCTAAGGTCGTAATGTGCATGTATATTTATAACCCTATATTTAACGTCGGTTGTCTGTTTCGTATGTATTGGTTGCGCTAATTTGCCCCAGTTGTTCGTTTTCAAAGCCGTTGGTACTGTTTCAGGTAATAGTTATGTTTCGAATTACTAACTGAGGCTTATGCTAAGTTCCCAAGCGTGCCGCTACAGAATTGAAATGCCTGACAATGACACTGGTGACGTCATAGACGTTTGTGACGTTCATACATGGTCGAAACTGTTCAAGCAAGCGGCAATCGGACTGGGGCTGTCAGAAATCCATTCCGTAGTAAGGCGATCATAAGTGGTATCTACTGGATTGCCCGTGACGATCACAACCTGTTGCTGTGTCATTGTTCGCAAGGCAGTGTACGATTATTCACTCTCTGTAACTCAACAAGAGTTTTCATCACCCAGCTGCAGTTACTTGCATTTATTGTTTACGCAAGTGTACGTTTGTTGAAATCGTGTACGTTTGTTACGACCGTGCATATTTGTCACTGTTGATTACCACCACGAGTCGTTCAAAACTTTGCCACCGTTTCCTGCGGCAGTCCTGTTAACATTTGTTTTAAACCAGGCCTCTGCCGGTGAACCGCAATGCAACCTAGCCCAATACGTTTGTTTAACGTTGCACATTTTTATATTTTTGCTACGTTTCTATGGACACTTCACGACGAAATACCTTGCACATTAATAGCGCTGGCCTTCACTATGAATATGACACGTGACAAGTTGTCAGGCATCTGCTCAGACCACTTGCACTGAATTACATTATATTAAGTGTATTTGGACAGTTTGGTTAAGGTAAAACTGAATCACTGTGCAATACCTAATGAATAGAAGCGTAAAGGCGGCTGTACATTGTTAACAATTGTACATTGTTAACAATAAAGAGGATGGTAAAGGCGGACAAAACCATATAGCAACATATTATCGTTCATGTGATTGATTTCAATTGTACAGACCATTGTATCATGCCTACCCGTCAACACGTTACATTTTCCTTGACAGTTAATACTACTCAGAATTTTTAGTTGTATTTATTTTAAGATATGTATTTTATTTTAAGAGTAGCATTGGAAACAAGCTACTCGTTGTTTTGTGTGAATTGTATTTATTTTAATTAATTGAAACATTAAACAAATTGGTGTACAGAATTTTATTGACGTAAGTTACCTTTACATGTGTGACATTTAAGAATGCATTTGTAAACAATGTCACCAAATGATTTGATTAAAATATCGATATGCTTGAAATGTGTTACCAGTAATGTTTTATTGCAACCCAGGTTTATTATAAAAAAGTGTTGTCTAAAAGAAAACCATACGGTCATATTTATTAATCGTCTGCATTCTGCCCAACAGCAATGGTACTAACGCACAAAAACCATCAAAATGCTGTAGGCGTTTATACATTGCAGTGACCACAGACACCAAAGCATATGCTTTGTTTATTCTTTCATGTCTGAAGTTGATACTGTTTTATTTCAAACTAGGAAAGTGCGTTATCCAAAAACACCCAATTGCTGCATGATATTTTGTTTCTGCGGAGCACCGCGGTTGTTTATTTCCGTTTGCTCCAGATGGAAATCTTCAGGACATATAAAAAGGTAACGGAATACTGTTGCTATCCACTGAAGGGCTCCAACTCCTTTATGTTTGGATAAAACGAATGTGATAAGCTCTTACGTGTGACAAAATACAACTGTCATCTGAATTTCTGTAGGGTCTCACATCTGCAAGTTTCAACGTGATGTTTGCTCAAAAGCCCAATGTTGGCATGGAAGATATCTATATACACGGTGGCCTATATGTGTGCCCGTGCATCCTTGTGCCTGTAAGGATGCATGCATGTCGGCTGTTTGTTGTGTGGTTGGTGAAATGTTTCACCCTTAGCACTAGACCATATGTACCCATTGTGCGTCCTTTTGGCGTTCTGATCTTATGTATTTTAAGTACAGCATACATCACAATTAGTTTACGTGTATGCTGTTCGTTATTATTTGAAATAAGCCGGTTCACATTTACAAAAGTGTAAGAGACACAATGCGTGGTATCGTTCTTGAAATCCCAATAAAATCATGTACGAAATGACGTCATTACCACCAACTCAATGCAGTCTACCGCGTCACGCACTCTTGCTGCGTAACTGCTGCTGAACGTTGTAATATATGTTGATAATGGTAAATGTTAAGGCACAGTTATTTGATCGCGTGTGTAAGTATGTATTTGATAACTAAACATGTCTCGAATCGTTGAGAGCGTTTGCCCCGCACATGCTGTTAGAAGTACTCCCATTCTCCCGATAGCTATTATGTTAGCACTCCCGTATTATCGCCCATCAGGCCAACGACGTTGCCATATTATCGCATTTTAAATATATATTATAGCGTAGGATTTCAACGACCTTCTGTATGTTGTGTTGGAGATCCTTCATTCTGTGTGTGACCCTTCCTGTTCACTGAACGACGTCACTTTGGTTTGTTTTGCAATGTCATTACCAACATCTAGCTGTGCCTTAAATAAAACTCGAGTATTTCACTTGCGCCGTTACCGTTGTTATTCGTGTTTGACATTCCGTCAGTGACGTCATCTTAGAAAATATTTTACAAACACAAATGTCCACAGTTAACAACGCACGCACGTAATAGGTCGATAGGTTAGGTAGGAAACAGTGCACAGTACTTACACATCACACATACGCACGCACGCACGCACGCACGCACACACAAAAACAGACACACACACGCACGCCCACGCGCACACACGCACACACCAATTGGTGGGTGCAAACATTCTTCAACACCATTATATTGTGCAAGTTTAAAACACGAACGCCAGTTAGTTATAGCTTACAAAGGAAGCCGCTAGTTTAACAAGGCATCCGATCTGCGTTGACGATCGACAACTCTTGCATTTCCGACATTCTACAAGTGCAGTCAGCGCGGCCATTAACAGGGGATATTGGAACATCGATCGAAACAGGTGGTTGTCCATGCATATAGACTATAGCTGCATAAATAACGTCTTTGTAGTGCCTGGTTCGCTAGTGCTGGAGAAGAAACAGATTTGATGCTTACATACACTTTCTTCGGTTACATGTAAAAAGGAACAAACCACTAGTTGCTATCATACAGTGTATCTCCGCCACGTTTCGTAGGAACTGATTCGCTATCCGAAGGCAGAGGATATGATATCATACAGATGTTGGAAGTGTTATCTCCGTGAGTCCGTCGTGATTGACACAACTACTGTTTGAGCTAAACTATCGGCTATATTATCCACAACATCACCATCGTCGTCACCGAATCACCGTCGTCATCTGGACACGTAGAACGACTGGAGGGCTAACGAAGAGATTGGAAGCCGCCAGAGTGGAGGGTAGAAGAGAAACAGGTATAGCAGTTCTGAATCGCGGGGGGGATTTGACAGGATTGGGAAGGGGTGGAGGACGTGAGGGAGAGATAGGAGGAGTGGAGGGGAATGGAGACGCGTGGAAGAGCGGCAGTGACGGAAGGTGTAGGAAAAAAATTCGAGGACCAATAAAATGATCGAGGTCAGCCTGATCCCCTGACTACATGGATAACGAGGAGAGCAGCAGAGGCAGTTACATCATATTGTATATATTCACACGCTCGCGATTGCCGAGTTGGATGACGCCGCAAGATCTGTTGTGAAGCGCAATTGATCAAGACGACGAAGTATATCAGACGTTTCGTAATCCAAACACAGATTTCAGGAATGTTAGACTGTTAGAGTATCCATACTTTCGCATGTTTCCTGGTAATTTGCCACTCCTCGTTCGGGTCAAACTATTCCAGGTGATTTGCACCTGGTGGTAAAGACGTATATGCTGTTATTCCGATGATAGTGTGGTCACATAATGAAGCCAGGCGTGTGTGTCATTCGTCAACTTTAGTGGCAGCTGCGGATGTTTCTAGTTGACTTGTTGTCACAAAGCGTTTCCTTAATTTCAGCCGTCAGATCGTGGCTGTGTGGTCGTATAGTGGGTGGCGTGGTTGTCTGCCTGGATGGCCGCCCTCTTCAGCTCATTCTCGCTCTCCTGGTGTCAGGCGACTGTCACAAGCATCAGCATCAGAGAAAGACTGTCGGATCTATACAATGGTTAATTTTTATTAACTCTTTTAGAAGCATAGGCCAAATGCCTTTTGTTTCCCTTTAATCTACTGGCCTCAGCACATTGTTGAAAGCTAGCCAAACGAGCTATTATCTGCTTCCACATAATGTGCTAACAAATGAAATGTATACCTGACCAAGTCCACATCTGTGTGTAAAATATGAAACATTTATAGTTCTCACTCGTTGTATGAATTAGTGCGCTCCCTTCACTATCTGTCTTAAGATTAATGCTTTCAGTATATATTATATTCCCATGCGTATTACGGACAGAATTAATTAACTGGGCACATTAAGATTACAAAAATCAAAGAAACCTTTATGTTGAATTGAAAGGTAGGTTGAACGTCTGAAGCATACCTAGTAAAACGTAACATTTTAGAACCATCGCATTCGTACAACTGGAGTTATTCATCGATATCCTGGAAGACAGGTGGACACTGCTTAGGTCTTCACAAGTTATCGGCGGCTTATTTCTGTTACTTTGAGCGATGAAATGTCGTGTTTAAAGCATATTCTCAATGTCTTGTGTCTTAGCGATTATGTCGAAGTAATCGTTGTAGAGGTCACCAAAGGCATATGCCAGATGCTGGAAGTTTTTTAAAACAAGTGTCTCAGGAAGATTCTACGAATCTACTGGCCAAATAAAATCTCTAACACGGAACTCCGTGAAAGGACAAGCATGCAACCTATTTCTCTCGAGGTTAAACGCCGGAGATGGAGATGGGTTGGACACGTCTGCAGAACGCCGCTGACATCCATTCCAAGAGTGGCAGTTTTGTTGTCGGGTTTACAGCTACTTGCTCACCTTGCTCACCTTGCTCACCTTGACGGCCTTATCCCTATCAACAGGGGGTCGACCTAGTCCTCCTCCTCCACTCCATGCGATCTACGGCCATATACACTGTAACACCTACGACCCTCGTGTCCTCTTTGATTTGTTGTTTCCACGTCTTCCTTGGGCGTCCTCGCCATCTGACACCTGGTACAGCTAAGCTCATCACACTGCGGACGACGTTTTCTCATCTCGTCGTTGCACATGACCGAACCATCGTAGACGGCCACTTCGCATGACCTCGTCGATTGGCGGGAGGTTCAGTACCTGTCTTATTTCTTCATTTCGGATGTGATCCAACCTTGATACTCCGAGGATCCCGCGAAGCATCCTCATCTCTGTGGTAGCAACTTTCCTCTTATTGTTAGTATTCATTGTTCAACAATCACTTCCATACGTTAAGGCGGGTATGATGATGACCTACACCTTCGATTTGAGTCTTACGGGCATCTTCTTATCGTACAGGACCTCCGTCAGTTCCCGCCAGCACGACCACGCGGCTCTGTCTATTGTTCCATCTTTATCTATTACTGATCCCAGATACTTGAAATGGTTTACATTCTTCAGGGCTTCTCCGTTCAGTTGTATATGTTCGGCGGTCTCCCTTGTTGTCAGATATTCTGTTTTCGCTTCGTTAATCTAGCCCATTGTCCATCACCATACATTGTTCCACCATTAGAGTCTATCTTGGGTACCCACCACTGTCATGTCGTTGATTACCAGGTCGTCTGCGTAGAGTAATTCCCATGGTGGCTTAGAGCACACTTCCTGAGATACCGTGTCAACCAGCATGATGAATAGGAACGGGCTAAGCGCTGAACCTTGGTGGAGGCCAGTGCTGACTTCAAATTTTTGGCTGGTCCCTCGCTTTGATTTCACACACGTGGTAGCGCCTTGGTACATGTCCTGCACTATTCTTATATAAGCTTCCGGGATGTTCCGCTTCCTCATGCATCTCCATAGTACTTCGCGAGGTACGGTGTCGCACGCCTTTTCAAGATCGACGAACACCATGTCTAGAGGCTTATTACTCTCTCGGTACTTCTCGCATAGGCTCCTGATGACAAATATGGCACCGTGGTTCCAACCCCAGGCCTAAAACCAAACTAACCATCCGAAATGCTCACAATGTCTCTGAGCCTTTGATCGATGATACGTTCCCAGAGTGTCATGGTATGTCTAAGCAGCTTGATTCCTCTGAAGTTACGACAGTTCATGTGATCTCTTGTCTTTGTAGATAGGCGTGAGGATGCTCTCTCTCCAAACATCAGGCATCATGCCGCTTTGCATGACACTATTGAAGATTTTGGTCAGTTGAGACACGCCCCAACGGCCAAGGTGTTTGAGTGCCTCAATAGGTATTCCGTCTGGTCCACAGCTCTTACCGTTCTTCATTTTTCTCAGCTGTTTATCTACCTCTCCATATGTTACTTCACAAAGCGGACCTTGGGTCGGTGGTATGTCTCTGTGGTTATTATATGGTCTTGAATCGTTGAGCAGGTCCCTGAAATACTCCGACCATCTCTTGATATTTTCCTCTGGTGTCATAAGTACGGCACAACTTTTGCTTTAACGAAGTAACCCTGGTAGTTATCTTTGGTCGACTGGTCTCTAGATCTCGCCAGTCTATAGAGTGCTGTTTCCCCTTCTCGGGTCTCCAGGCTCTCATACAGGTCTTGTACAGACTTCGCTCTTTCCACTGCTACTGTAGTCTTCGCTGCTTTCTTCGCCTTTTTTGTACTCAGCGTGATCTTCTTGCGTTTTCGTTTGTTGCTACTTCTTGAATGATCTCTTTTTCTTGTCTGTTGCTTCCTGAACTGTTTGGTTCCACCACTAGGTTTCCCGTTTTTGCATAGATTTGCCGCCCCTCGTGACTCCACAGTGACGTCTGCCCTTCTCTTTCATTGTTGTTGTTCAAAGGGTTGTCCAATCATACTCTTCGTCATCCTCCCTGTTGTTGCTGACATCCTTGGCATAATCGTCAGCTACCGTTTGATCCTTGAGTCTCCACCACCTGATCCTGACTTCGTTCTCTCGTCGAAAGCAACTCACCTTCTTTGGTCTTATCCTCAGGTCCATCACGACCAATCTATGTTGGGATACCACAGCTTCGCCCGGTATTGTTTTTACAGTTCATGATGTCCTTCAGATGTCTTCGATTGGTCAAGATGTAGTCGATTTGTGATTCCCTGTTGCCGCTCTTAAATGTGATCAGCTGGCGTTGTGCCTTCGTGAACCATGTATTCGCGATCACCAGATCGTGTCAGCAAACTCCACTACTCTGTCTCCTTCTTCGTTTCTGTCACCGAAACCTCTGTTACCGTGTGAATTTGTGTATATTCACCATGTGAACCGCGTCGCCTACAGGAGACGCCCTAGCATTCACCGTAATAAAAATGGAGGACATATTAATTTGATTTGGCTCGGGTTTGTTTACGGCCGGATGCCCTTCCTGACGCCAACCCTCCTCCTTTCGCATCCTGGGCTTGGGACCAGACAATGGTGGAGTTTACAGCTACGACCTCTAAAAATCAAATATCTATTCTTAGTACCGTTACAATTTACATAGTATTCGTCAGCATAGTTTTCGCATATATCGATTAAAACCTTGAGTCCAGATATTGTGGGTGTTAGCAAAGTGAGACCATCTGCGTATCCGACGCAACCCGTATAGTGGTTGCCCACGTGGCATCCCACTTCATTCTTTTCTAACTGTTCAAACAATCCATCCATGTAAATGGAGAAAAGAATAGGAGAATGGATTGCTCCCTGTTTGACTCTGTTACTTGCGGTAAACTGGGATGACATACTAGAGCCCCATCGTACTCGAAGTTTTTGTTTAGTATACATATACAACAACATATTTAATACCAGAGGTGATACCTTACGTTTCAGAAGTACTCTAAAAAGCTTATAATAATTGACCCTGTCGAATGTTTTGCTGGCATCTAACATGAGTGCATAGACATTACTGCCATGTGCATTATAATAACTGGTTGTCTCCATCATAACATATGTGCAGTGAGTAGTGACATATTTAGTTCAAATCCAAATTGCAAATGCGATGTTGCAAGAGCACTTTGTTCCTTAGATAGTACAACAACATCAGACAGTTTGGCAATAAGGCTGCCTTGAGTAATAGCTCTAAAATTGTCGGATGTAGATACTAATTGTCTCTTGTCTTTTGGTATTGGTATTATGATTGTGCACTTTTTGACAAAAGCATGAAAATTGGTACACAAGTAGTTTCTGGTGTATATATTCATACAAAGCTAGATACCCATCGCCATCGACATGGTATCTATCCGCCATTTTGATTTAAAAAATGGCCGCCATGGAAATATATTAACCACGTTGCTCAGCTTCTAAGCAACATAGAAACATGTTCTTGGTATCTAAACCATCATTTTCAGGGTCAAGGAATTCATTTCTGCCACAGGCCGTATCCTCAGATGACCGCTATATTGAAATTCAATATGGCCGCCATGGAAATTGATTAACCAAGTCCCTGAACTTCTAAGCAACATGGAAACATGTTCTTGGTGTCTAAGCCATCATTTTCCGGGTCAAGGAATCCATTTTTACCACATGCCATATCCTCAAATTATCGCCATATTGAAATTCAAGATGGCCACCATGGAAATCTATTAACCAAGTCGCCCAACTTCTAAGCAACACAGAAACATGAATTGTTTTGCGACTAAACCAACATTTTAAGGGTCAAGGAATTAATCCCTGCCACATACTGTATTCTCCGATGACGCCCATAATAAAAATTCAAGATGGCCGGCATGCAAAATTCAATATGTCTAGTTAGTTTGGTAAAAAGTGTCAACGATGGGGTCAACAATTGAAGACAAGGGCAACCCATTCCTTGAAGATAGCGATGATATGCTGACACTTGATACAAAGGTCGTCATGAACAAAGACGTGGTGCAAACAGTCTACACAGCTGAGAATATCGAGAAAAGACAATACAAAAGCTACGTGGAGGACAGACTAAAATGCACATCTAACAAACCACTCAGTGATGCTAGCTCGAAAAACAAATTCCCTCTCTCTAGTACGCCTCGTGCAAAGCAAACATCAAGTAGCAAAGAGCAATTTAAAGACAAACTGCAATCTGTTTGCAAGGCTCTACATAGCTTGCCAGAACAGACAAGGAGACCTGGACCGTTTCTTTCAACACGAAAATCAGGCGTGTCCTCCGTCTATTTTTGATATGGGACAACTCCGACATGGATCGAAATCTGACTTACTGGAATGCCTAACAAAATTTGATTCCTCATCAGAGAATGCTCCAGATGTCGATGCAAAGGTTTTGGATGGTGCTGCCATCATACACATGCTCAGGCCAGGGGCTAGTCGGACATTTGATGATTATGCTCAGCAAAAAATATTTATTCCATATATTACCTCCCAGCTAGCAACTGTCAGTAGGGTCGACATTGTATGGGATAGGTATTTTGCTGACAGTCTCAAACAATCAACAAGGGAACGCAGAGTGCATAACAAAATAACACAACGGCAGAGAGTTCTTGCAGGAACCCCTATTCCAGCAAACTGGGAGAGTTTCCTGAGGATTCAGCAGAACAAAGATGAGCTATTTCGTTATTTGTCAGAATGTATCAGGTCATACGATGCCGGTGGAAAGATACTCATCAGCACAAAAGATGACACACTTGTGACCGCAAACCAGAATGACATTGGAGACACAGAGTACCTTCAGACGTGCACACAGGAGGAGGCGGACGCGCACATGTTACTCCATGTGGCACATTGAGTGGAACAAGGACTTTCCAAAGTGCACATCCGGACAGTGGATACCGATGTGGTTGTTTTGGCGGTAAGCTCTTGCGATTGATGAACTATGGGTCAACTTCGGCGTTGGTACTGACTTTCGGCACATTGCAATTCATGCTATTGCAAACAAACTAGTTGTGTTGAAATCTAGAACATTAATGCTGTTCCATGCCCTGAGCGAGTGTGACACTGTCTCCTGCTTCCTCGGCCGAGGAAAGAAGTCGGCATGGTTGGCATGGACGGCATGTCCGTCTGTAACAGATGCCTTCCTCACACTCTCATCACAACCAGAAGAAGTCGACCCACCTACTCTAGATGAGATCGAAAGGTTATCGTCGTCATGTACAGCACGACGTGTACACATGGTGGACTAGGCGAGAAAGCACCTCGTCGCCTAGTGATCCCGTACCATTGAGAATGTCCCGCCAACCAAAGCTGCATTGTTCCAGCATGTCAGACGAGCTGTGTACCAGGCCGGATATATGTAGTCACAAGCTCTTGTGCCAGCTCCCCACCTGCCAAGTCCTGGACATTGGGGTTGTAGTCCAAGTGACACAGGATGGAACCTACCAGAGGCATCAATGTCGTGCCATGAGCTAGTGCACTGTGGGTGCAAGAAGGGGTGTAGACGCAAGTGTAAATGTCGGTCGTCTAGTCTGCAATGCACCGAGCTCTGTAGCTGCAGTGGAGCATGCGGCGACCCTTGACATATCTGCCTATACGATGGCTTATACTGCATGCGATGAGTAAAATATGACTGTTATTTTAACATGTGTATGATTATAGTCCATTGTTAAACACATAAGAGTCATGATCTTCATCTAATAGCCATATATATGGATATCCATGGCATATCTAGATTAATTTTAATTTTTGTAAAAACAGCATGGGTACCTAGCTAATATTCCCAGTGAATTAAAATAAAATATAAGATCTTGTATGTAGGCCATTTTTAATTTAAATATGGTGGTCATCTGAGGATACAACATGTGGCGAAAATGGATTCCGTGACCCTGAAAATTATGGTTTAGACACCAAGAACATGTTTCTATGTTGCTTAGAAGTTGAGCGACTTGGTTAATCAATTTTCAAGGCGGCCATCTTGAATTCCAATATGGCGGTCATCTGAGGTTACGGACTGTGGCAGAAATGAATTCCTTGACCCTGAAAATGATGGTTTAGATACAAAGAACATGTTTCTATGTTGCTTAGAAGCTGAGCAACGTGGTTAATAGATGTCCATGGCAGCCATCTTGAATTCCAATATGGCGGTCATCTGAGGATACGGAATGTGGCAGAAATTAATTCCTTGACCCTAAAAATGATGTTTTAGACACCAAGACCGTGTTTCTATGTTGTTTAGATGCCAAGAAACATGGGTAATGGATTTCCATGGCGGCCATTTTTGTAAACCAAAATTGCGGCTAGATACCATGTCGATGGCGATGGATACCTAGCTTTATATGAATATACATATCATAAACTACATATGTGCCAATTTTCATGCTTTTGTCAAAAAGTGCACAATTCGTAAAATGTGTGGCTCTTAGCCGCTGTACTAATAGGAACCATAATTCCCACTAACATTGAGTCGGGGCTAAAACCATTTATCAACATACTGTTAAAAATTAATGCTAACAGCACGAAGAGTATTTTCGGACCATGTATAATATGATCAGAATTGAGATCCTCTTCACCATCCGACTTACCCAGTTTCAGTCGCTGGACACCTTCGATAACCTCATCAACTGATATATCATACGCAATATTTTCTTTAATCTGCTTGTTTATCTCCGTATTTACAGCACTCATGTCATCAACATCATATGACACACTGTAGTAGAGATGATTACATTTATCAGAAAAAAATTGTGCTATTTCTTCATCACCTACCACACCATCAATACTTGAAGGCAAGAATTTATTTCTAGCCTTTATCCGGCGTACCACAAATCCCAGGTTATATTTTCACTAATGGCATCGGCCATCTTAGTAGTACGAATGATGTCATCCTCTCTCATAATATGTCTAACAGCCGTATGATACCGAGCTCTTGTTATACGCCTCATTTCTGTCATCCTCTCTCATAATATGTCTAACAGCCCTATGATACCGAGCTCTTGTTATACGCCTCATTTCTGTCATCCTCTCTCATAATATGTCTAACAGCCCTATGATACCGAGCTCTTGTTATACGCCTCATTTCTGTCATCCTCTCTCATAATATGTCTAACAGCCCTATGATACCGAGCTCTTGTTATACGCCTCATTTCTGTCATCCTCTCTCATAATATGTCTAACAGCCCTATGATACCGAGCTCTTGTTATACGCCTCATTTCTGTCGTTCTCTCTCATAATATGTCTAACAGCCCTATGATACCGAGCTCTTATTATACGCCTCATTTCTGTCCTCCTCTCTCATAATATGTCTAACAGCCCTATGATACCGAGCTCTTGTTATACGCCTCATTTCTGTCCTCCTCTCTCATAATATGTCTAACAGCCCTATGATACCGAGCTCTTATTATACGCCTCATTTCTGTCCTCCTCTCTCATAATATGTCTAACAGCCCTATGATACCGAGCTCTTATTATACGCCTCATTTCTGTCCTCCTCTCTCATAATATGTCTAACAGCCCTATGATACCGAGCTCTTGTTATACGCCTCAATCCTGTAATGTCGCCCTGATGAGGCTTTCCCACTGCTCGCCACTGTCGATGCCAGAAAATATCATCCTGTTTCAGGTGTTCAAATTCTGTTGACCACCCAGGAAGTTTCCTTCCGCCACCAGTTGAATTAAGGTTGTTTTAGGACAGGTGGTAGGTATACATTCCGATGATTCTATGCACATATTTAATATATAATTGTATACTCTAGATAATTCATGCTCATGTATTTTACACATTACATTCTTACACAGCAAAGCCTCTTTGTCGTATTGTACCATGGAGAGTTTATACTCAAGATCACTACTGTATTGATTAATGAGTTTCGTACTGGCTTTATGCCATGCTAGTTTGTGACAATAGTTCCTTTCGAACATGTGGTCTACATTTATATCTATCCTAACTTTAAGTGGTACATGGTCGGAAAACAACAAGTTGTCTGTAATAAAACATTCGAGCACCTTCTGTCCTAAATTGGTCGTGGTTAAAAAATGATCAATTCTGGAGGTAAAACCATTTTGGACTTACATAAGTATATGACACTTGGGCATCTGGGGCATCTATACATATCGTAAGATTATAATCCAATATAAAATTCCTTAATGCATGTGCATGAGGCGTATTCCTAGTCAAATATGTATTCGTGTCACCCCCGTATATAACGTGAGCGGGGTTGTAAGTGTGTATTAACTGCTGCATTTCACCTAGCACATCCATATATTCAGCAAACTTATCGTCTTCCGACCAGTCATCGCACGGCATGTAAACATTGAGGCACATGATTTCACAGTTGTTAATTTGTATCATAATCCCACACAACCTCACGTGATTGTATTTAAGCTGTTTGACAGCAAATTTAAGTGATAATTTCCACAGAATTGAACATCCGCCGTATGGGCGTCCTTCCCTGGCAATACATTCATCCATGGAACTCTTATCAGTAATTGCCATACCGTCACCTAATTTGCACATCTTGTTTAATTCACTTTTATATAGACAGTGTTCTTGTATAAATAACAGATCACATTCTTTACTAATATTGTATATAAAATCAAATTTCGGACCTCTGTCTCTAAAATGCTTACAGTTATAACTAATAATAGTCAGTGGCTGTGTACGGTTAGTCCGTGAAGCATTGAACGTTATTGCAAAAATTCACACAGTGACACAATATCTTTATTTCTGATGGATTCACTCTTTGTTTTAGCATACGATCTCCTCACATTACATTCCAGCCCTTGGGCCAGAATAGAGGGTCCTTTACTTTGTTTATGTCATCCACAGAGATTGTTAATTTGAAGGAGTTCAGTTTTGCATTGTCATTGCTGGCTTTTGTTAGCTTACGGTATTTCACTCCTTTTCGTGTGATGTATTCACTGCCAGTTTATCGGCGAGACTTATCTCATTTACTCCCTCCGGGTGACATTTTGGAATTAGCTTCCAGTGTATTGGCAGTGTTTACTTCTGGTCCATTGAATAGAGATGTACTTACGTTCATGAGACAACATTTACAGTATATCCAGCAGGTGGTGGAAGCACTTTTTTTGTTGTATTCACTAAGACTCATACCTATACAGTCTATGTGTAGCCACATGTCACAGCCGTCACACTGTATAGCATCAGCGCTCTCTGTCACATTTAAGTTGTATATGGCACATGTGAACTGTGTATTATTTACTACTGATGATGGTTCTGGTCCAGGGTTTGTTTTTAGGTCCCCAGCTTGCAGTAGAATCAGATGTATAACTAAGAGTGTTCGTGTCTTACAGTTTCTGAGAGACGTCATGGTCAAGGGTGAGCGATAATACACATGAACCACAGATTGTGTCCATTTCAGATCGTCTTCTAGCCATTCTGATGTTATACCATCTTCAGCATTTTTCCAATACAATTGACTGAATGAATTGTGAGGTCTACTCACCATATGTTGCTCTCTCGGGTGTGTATGTATCTTAAGGACCCCAAAGATCGTCAGAACGAGGGTGATTCCATTTTGCCATACCTGGTGTGAGCTGTGTTTCCGTTTTCTGCCCGAATGTTGATGTTACAGTTTGCAATTTAATGTGTGCAATTAGCTGCATCCAGGTGATTGCCTGTTGTACTACTTTATGTAATTTTTCCAGTCGTTTTTTAAGTTCTGTTCGCATGGCTTGATTAGATATACAAGAAAGTAATATGTCGCGTCAATTACGCGGGAGGCTGGATCGGATCGGTGGAATGTGGAAATGACGTCACTTCCGGTGGAAGGTCAAGGTCAGACATATAGATCAAGGTCAATCTCAGATATTTAGGTCACTGTGAAATATCAAGTTGCGCCCCTGGTGGAGAGGTCATGAACTACAAATAGCGACCCCCCCTGGCGGATATATGGTGAATAAATATCAGTACTCCTTAAATTCGTGCCTCTTATTTTTTTGTAATGGCGCCCCCTGGCGAATAGGTGGTGAATTACAAATAACGCCGCCTGGCGGATAGTTTGTTACTAAATATAAGTATTGCTTAAATTCATTACTAAATATCAGTACTGCTAAAATTCGTGCCTTTTATTTCTTTTTACTATAAAATAGGTCAAAGACGTCAATAAATATGCCATGGAAGGTCAAAATCTGGGTCAATGTCAAAGGTCAAGTTCAAATATCTAGGGCAAAACCAAAAATAAAATGGCGCCACCTGGCGTATAGGTAACGAACTAAACGCACCCCCCAGAATAGGTGCCAAACTAAAAACCAATACTGCTTAAATTTGTGCCTCTCATTTTTTTAAATGGCGCCCCCTGGCGGATAGGTCATGAGCTATAAATAGCGCCCCTAGTGGACAGTTGGTGACTAAATACAAGTACAGCTTAAATTCGTCCCTTTTTTCTATTATAAAAATTTGTCAAAGACGTCAATAAACAGGTCACTGCTCATGCGTAGTGGTGTCTTTTATTTATGTCGCATAGGTGGTGGAACATTTTTTCGGGTATAACGCACACTGGCGAGTACATTTACAACTAAAATTACATCAAATCCTGACGACTATGTACTGAACTAGAAAAAATAGGTCAAATTATGTCCTTTCGGTTACTATCAAAAGGTCAAGGTCAAGAGGGGCCCTGTTGAATAGGTGTTTAACTAAATAAGTAGGTTAAGTAGTGACTCCTGACGGTAAATGTGTGAAAGACTTAAATTCGTATATCTTGTGGTGTGAACAACAAAAATAAATGTTCTGTTGAACAGTACGTTCTACTCTGCAATCCGCGCATGTATTTTCTACTCTGAGTTTCGTGATTATTCGGCACGCTCACTTCACCTTTATCTTCTGACGAACTTTTATTGAAAAGCCTGCGTCTGCTTTTGTGGTCATTATGTCTTACATTTTGGAAGAAGAACAACATGACTAACAATAACATCCGACAAGGGATTTTGCTCCCTAAGTGGCAGCCTGCTCCGGCCACGGACCCACTCGACTCCTCGATCCCGACAATCAACCCGGACCAACAACCAACGACCAGTCCGACGACGAGTTCGACGACCAAACCAATTTCGTCGCTGTCGTCAGCTCCGGCAACCAAACCGACAATCAATCCGACGTCGTCACCACTGACGAAGCTTCGGAAGCTTTTCCCCCATTATGCCTGCTGCATGTGTGGCAGTATCTTCAGCAGTAAAGGCAGTTGGCACGTTCATGTGAAGCAGGGCTACTGCCAAAGGAAGCAAGATAAGCAGCAGCGACGTAAAGAACAACTTAAAGAGATAATAGTAAGCTTCAATTTCTCATAATGTTCAAATGCTATTCAGGTCTTGTTCTAAGTCATGTCATTTTTGTTAGAACTTTTTCAAAGCCTGATACAAAGAACATAATATTACATTTCTACATACCAGTTGACCATAGATTATTAAGCTCATCTCGTCACTGTTTCAGCGGCAAGAAAAAGAGCGCATTGCCGTAGCCGTCGTTGCTTCTGCCTCTTCTCCCGCTGTCGCGGCAAATATCGGCCCGCCAAGCGACTGTCTTCGCTGTTGCACACACCCAGGCAAGTAGGAGAAACGACGCATCTGGAGGTTGTCGGCCTGGAAACTGCACGAGACGCAAGACCTGGAGTATTGTCTCCGGCGCTCCATACTCGTCAAGAACACACTTTTGCGGATAAAACGCGAACTACTACGGGAACTAGTGTGTCCTTCATCATAAAGAAAACTCGATGTCTTTACATACGACAGTTGTACTTACCTCACTTGTCTTTACATACGACAGATGCACATACCTCACTTGGTCGCTTGTTTGCAACCTGGTTTGAACGGGTGTTCGTTGTGCAAGTCTGATCTACTCTACAGTCCGTGCGTGTACTTTCTACTCTGAGGTCCTTGCTTATTCGGCACGCCCACGTGACCTTTCGGCACGCTCACTAATTATATAAGTGCGGTGCTCTGCCAGTCGGATCTTTATTCGTATCACGACGACACCATAGCTAATAACAGCATGTTGAAGACACCCTATTACCGCCCTCGCGATGCACCCGACTCGAGCGATAAGGACTAGCCGATGAGCCGACCGATCATGCCGGTGACCAATCGTCCTTCCCCGCCGTCGGAACCAGAGGTCGTGGACGTGGCAACTGTAGAAGCGAGGGTAAGCGCCGACGCCGTTATCAAGATCAGAGGTCTCCTTATCGACCAAGTACGCCAGCATACTCCCTTATACATCGGGTGGAGATCCTGCAAGAAGCGTATGATTGTCGACGATGTGGTATATGTGCAATGCGAACGACACGGTCATGTGGCCTCTGACATGCATTTCAATGTTAGAATGTCCTGTGTCGAGACAGCGACGGGTCCATGTATATAGTTGACTTTATACGTTCAGTCTATGGCCACTCTCCTAGACGTGAATGCCGACACGTTTGCTGTTATGGACGAAACGATGCAGATTTACAACTGAACTCACTGACTGGAACTCGTGTGTCTCTCACCATAAAGAAAACCCGACGAGTTTACCTACACAAACAACAACGACACACGCCTAGAGGTGGTACACTAGAGTCCGTACTTTGTTTCAGCCTCTCTCTCTGTCACAATTTCTACCGACGCTGCCGATATCACAACTTCCGCTTCTGACGATGTCACAACTTCAACCCACACCGCCGATGTCAGAACTTCCGCTCCTGTCGCCGCTGGTCCGAACTTTACCATTGACTTTCCTGTGACCGAAATGAAAAAAGACGCTCGCACGTCACATAGTATGTAGCGTCGTTGAACTCTCAAGACGACAATGCCTCGGTTGCGAGATAGATGATCCTAGGCAATTTCATCACGATTGTATGTTACCTGATGACATTCTAATTTACATGCATTTTGACGAGGCCGTTGAGGCCATTAATTCAACTGCAGTGATTAAAGACTGGTTGACTGTTTTAGTAGAGGCAGGTCTTAAACTATCCGACCTGACACCTGAACAGTTGTGTAATGTTAATACTTGGTTGCAAGACTCCGTTTCGGAACAATGGCGAAACACTGTGAAACAAATGGTTCAAACAGTAGTGGAGGGTGACCTGTAAATAACTCTGTCTTGTGCTTTTTATAAGGTCATTTAGGCTGGTATTTAACTGCAGTGATTAAAGACTCTTTGAATCTTTTTCACGAGAAGCAGTGTTTAAACTATCCAACATACAAATAGTTGTGTAGTATCAAGGGTTGGTTGCATGACTGTGTATCAGAGCAATGGCGCAACAATGTCCAGTCTCTGGTTCTTGCAGTACATGTAAATACGTTTGTGTTGTACACGAATAAAATGTGCAAACCTTATCTTGTTTTTTTTTTTGTAGTATAATGCAAAGCATACGTTGGGACGCTTACTAATAGTCTTACACTTCGCAACTAAAGAGAGACTATCCGTATTGTCAATATCAGGGTAATCGATTTGCGTAAAACAGGTTCGTGTACGATATGCAATACACAGGAACAGTACCATGGACCAAACTTAGACCAACAACGTCTATAAACCAAACTTAGATCAACAACGAGTTGAACGAAACAAACTTAGACCGACGAGTTACACGAAATAAACTTAGACCAACGACTTCCATGAACCAAACTTAACCAAACATAGACAGAACCAGAGACATCGCATAAGACTACGGACGAGATATCGCATGAGACTACGGGCGAGACACCGCATGAGACTACGGACGAGACAACAGACGAGACAACGGACAATATAACAGATTACAACAAACGAGACTACGACTGAGACTACGGCTGAGACAACGTACGAGACAACGGACGAGACAACAGACGAGACAACGGACGAGAAATTTACAAATCTACCGCGCTGAAACGCTAAATTTGAGGAAAAGGAGGAGGGGATATACTTGCAATTCAGTCAACACACTTTAACATATATAGGTCCAACCGATGAGATAACAGTCGACAACAGACGAGACTACGACTGAGACTACGGATGAGACAATGTACAAGACAACGGACGAGACAACAAACGAGACAACGGACGAGAAATTTACAAATCTACCGCGCTGAAACGCTAAATTTGAGGAGAAGGAGGAGGGGATATACTTGCAATTCAGTCAACACACTTTAACATATATAGGTCCAACCGATGAGATAACAGACGACAACAGACGAGACTACGACTGAGACTACGGATGAGACAATGTACAAGACAACGGACGAGACAACAAACGAGACAACGGACGAGATATCGCAAGAGACTACGGACAAGACATCGCATGAGACTACGGACGAGAAAACAGACGAGACAACGGACGAGATAACAGACGACAACAGACGATACTACGGCTGAGACTACGGCTGAAACAACATACGAGACAACGGACGAGACAACAGACGAGATAACGTACGATATATTTACAAATCTACTGCGCTGAAACACTAAAATTGAGGAAGAGGTGGTTGGGATATACTTGCAATTCAGTCAACTCACTGTAACATATCTAGGTATTGCTAGCCTATATTCACCTCTCTGATGGAACTTCTGCTGCTGATAATATAAACACTATGTGCGGCTACGAGTGATAGGTGACTTCCGATGTCACCCAGCGAACACCAATGTAACTAGATAGAATAACGCCATCTACCATCTATTCGGATATATATTCGTCGACACACTTCCGGTAACCGAAGCAGAGGCCGAAGGCCACACGTCAATATCTCTAGCGGTTGCCATTCTGCGGTGCATTATGGAAAAATAAACGTGGGTAAACGACAAAAGCTACGACTCTCTTCAGTCCGCCGAATACCCAACTTCACCGGTGGATCAGGCTCTGTCGGGTACCGCTCGATCTATCGAGTTGCGGTCTTTGGCGACGTGGTTGCGCCGGCACGGCGAGTTTCATATCATAGTTTGATTTACTGATCAACCAAGAAGCGCCACCTATTGACTTTACGTGTAAGTTTAGGTGTACAGCGCCAACTAGCAGAAAATATATGTACACGAAGAGGCCATCTTTCCGGCGACACACGACACACTTCCGGTATTTAAACTTCCATATTTTCAAAACACAGCATGTGTCCACGCCATCCACACGATTTAGGGAATTTCCTCTAGAAGATCAAGAAGAAGCCACACTGTTAGGGAGCGGCCATCTTTCAAACGATTCACATCCTGTTCGGATCTCTATTACATAACCAATCAGACCAAACGTACATCACGTGACTTCGGGTATGACGACACTTCCGACGTAGCGTCTACTATTAGGAAACGGCCATCTTTCAAACGATTCACTTCAAGATGCACGACTTCCGTTACTATTAACACTCTGTGCGGCCATGGGAGATATGCGACATCCGGTGCCACTCAACAGACACCAATTTAACTAATTAGAGTAACGCCATCTACCGTGTAGGCTGAATCGACACACTTCCGGAATGGTGGAACCGTAGAGGCGGCCATGACAGTCACGTGAATTCCGGTACGACGTCACTTCCGGTGTAGCTGCCCCCTAGTGGATAACTGAAGTACTACGTTAGATTGTGATGCCATCTAGGGGGTAATACATTTCCTATTTAGGATTAGATAGAGAGAACTGTTGGGCTAATCTCGCGAAAATTTAAACAACCCACCACCACTATCACTTCCACATGTACTTCTCCCACTTGGTATGTCTAGTTCTCTGTTTTCCCTTTGGTTTACCAGTGCTTTGAAATACTTCTCCCATGCCTGCACACTTATCTATCTTTTCTATCGTGCCTGTCCGCCTGCGGCCTGCCTATATGACTATGCATCTAACCGTTGTGTTGCTATTTGTCTTACTAGTAATCTGATCATATGACTACGCAGATAGTAATGAGTACCTCTCTATCTAAGAGTTGCTACCTATTTGCATATGTGTTCAACTGGTGGTAAGACTACCTGTTTCAGGACAAGGCTGATTACCTACTTGACAACTAGTCCCACTTGTAAAAGATAAATTCGTATAAAGCGCGGTATCCTGTCCTCCGCTCTAGCCACTGCACCACTGCGCTCCACGTGTGTGACTACTTGTATGAACACTTGTCTGATGACCCATCCACACAATCAAACGTCAGTGTAGATGCTATGGTATTTTGTCATAAAACATGATATAAAAGCATGATATAAAATAAGGTTGGAAGGAAGAAAACATGCTGTATGCAATACAGTATAGTAATCAATAGTCAAGCACGAATCAGGTATTACATCGTTTATTAAAATATATAAAATATAAATGTATACAATGATGAATATCATAACACCGTGAGACATCTCAACTGCAACAAAACTGTTTTGGTGAAGTACACTACAAATAAAATTAAAATGAACTACCCGGAATGAGAGTAATGGGCTTTCACACATATAAATACTAATCGCGCATGTTCAAATAAATACAAAATAGCGCTACATGTACACAAATTATTTTATGTATGTACATAAATACTGATGTGAAACGCACGCACACATATATACATACATGTATGCATACATGTACACACACACACATACATACATGCACACATGCATACATGCACACATGCATACATGCACACATGCACACATACATACACACTATCGTACACACAATCAAACACAAGTGGTAAGTTGGTTTAGTACAAATATGTATCATGTTTACATGCACATATTAATGAGATCGATTTGCTGATAAAAATGTCAATGTCAAACAGTACGATGTGATATGTGTTCGTCGTCCGCCAACGTTGGTCGTCGCTACCATTCACAACGATATAGATCAGACTGTCGGTCTGTGTGCGCACGTACAACCGACAGAGATCTTCACCCAGGCGGACTGCCACTTGTAGTAGCCGGAGTCGTCACATTGTTCCGTCAAACGTAGAACGTTTACGTTATAGTAGATAGGTTCGCATTGGCTGAGACCGTCGACGCCGATACAGCGGTCACAGCGACAGCGGGCTTCCGTCAGGATACTGGGGTAGCGCCGCAGGTCTTTGTTGAGCACGTTGTACCACGGACAGATGGAACGTTGCTGCACGTACACGTCGTGAGAGGCCGGCTTCGTCGGACACTCCTGTTCGTTGCCGAACAAGTGCGAGTCCGTTGTGTCTGTGTCTGAAGTTGACCGCAGGTCCCGGATGGAGTTGGTGAATGGCGGCGTGATGTAGATTGACTCATGGGCATCACGTGACTTGCTAGCGAGCCACAGCTGGTGTAGTTCACTCGCCGTGTGTATCTTGCATTTGTTGTTAGTAGGTGCGGAGAGCCCACACGGCAACGTCATGAGGACAACCAAGACAGCCACCTGAAAAACGTGAACACATATGTCTGTAGATACTCGTGCTATGCAGTGTATGCAATTGTGTCTATAACTGTAATAGTCTGGGTGGGTTCATTCATAACAGTTTGGTTTTAGGAATCTGTAACCGAAACAAGGGTTCGTTTTCTATCCTTTCGTATTGCTTTTTTATTGATAAATAAACTTAATTAGAAAATGTTTGTATATGCAACATATCGTAATTAAAAGTATCCGTTAAACTATCTCAGTTGTTCTCCGACATTCGATAGACATTGTATTAAAACGAACATACATGAGCAGTCGACTTGTACGTAAACTCCCTCGCTCATATGAATGTGATTGCCCCTCGGTCGTTCAACACGAATGCATTGACATATTAGCGTAAACGCCCCCCTCCCCATAGTATGCAAGCACGATTTAGTTTCATGATGTTATCGAAGATTTTCTTAGGCCTAATGCGCAGACGTTAAAGGAAAAGAACAGGCAGTTGCGTGGGCCCATACAACTAAAAGAGTTAATACAATCTAACTATTTGCAACTACAATCAACAATATCCCGGTTTACTCAGAATTCATTGTCAAAGTGGAACGTTACAGTTCCCGGCGGCTGCCATATTGAGACACGCACCCGATGCTTCACCAATAAGAACCTAGTGCTTCTTTGACCTTGACGCGGCTGTGACGCGTTGAATGCCCCCGTTTCCTCGACATGTATACGAATAAGCCAGGTCATTGTTGGTTTCTCCAACTGTTGTAATGCCTTACAGTGCAGCATCCGGACGTAGCATGTTTTGTAGTTACAGCGCCAAAACAAATTCGGCGACGCAAACTAGACTAATATTCTCAGTGTGGCGACTGGAGAATTGGGAAGAGTAGGCATTGGTGACGTCACGCTTGCTATGACAATGGCGTTGTCAGTGAAATTTAAATAATGTGTCTTCAACAAGGTTAATCTAGTAAACTGCTGGAATAATATAATTGATTGTAGTTGCTCGTGGTTAGCCGTTACGAACTCTTAGACGCATAGACCCACAAATATGGAGCGCAGTAGCGCAGCGGTACGAGCGGTAAGACTGAGAGAACCCGGGTTCGAATCTTGTGTGGCGATGCCGAACCTTGGGCAAGTTCGTTTACTCTATATTGCTTCAGTTCACTCAGCTGTATGAATGGATACCTGGCTATAGACAGTGGTGGATATTTGTGTACGAATAGTCTTCGCGCATTAATTGCAGCGTGACTGAATGCTTCCCAGATAATTCGAGATGGTGTTCGATTGAACAGGTTTGCCAGTGACTAAAGTGTAAATAAAGCACTTTGAGCAGTCCTGGGGACTGGACACAGCGCTATATAAGAACTTACCTTTCCTTTTTTACTTTTACATGCCGTTTGTTTCCCTTTAATCGACACTATTAGAGTTTACATAGACCACGTAAGGTAAATATACGTCAACAAAAAGACGCCTACCTTTATCATGCCGTTCAGACTTCTGGCGTGTTCCTGTGAAGACATCGTAACCTTCTCTTTTTGTTTTTTCTGCGAATGTTCTACCAAAGGCGCAGTGTTGGTCGCAGGGTGAAAGTGAAGTGTTCTTCCAAAGGCGCAGTGTTGGTCGCAGGGAGAAAGCACTCGCAGTGATAACCAATGTGAGCAGGTCATCTTATATACTTTCTCAACGAACCCACTTCCGTTGTTTTTACTATACATATCAAGTGCAATGACGTTCACAGTTAAATTTCAACTTCCGATTTCACTTACAAGGATTGACGCAAATAAAATTACTAATATACCCCATTCGTTCCTTCCCGGAAGATCGAATAGTATATTTGTCCAGTATGTCGCCACATTAGCTCAATGTAATCGTAATGACGACATTGGGATAGCCTTAGGCAAGGAATCTGTGTTACTATTTTTAACTTTGCTGTTAACGCGGCATCGACTCTTGTCACAGAAGCATGGAGCAGCCATCAAACGTAGACCACCGTCGTAACGTGACTCAACAAAAATCACGTTGACTAACATGCGCTTTTCGCCGTCTCAGACAGACAGACAGACAGACAGACATACATACATACACACAGACAGACATACATACATACAGGCAGACAGACAGACAGACAAACATACAGACAGACAGCGTGCGTGCGTGCGTGCGTGGGAGATAGAGAGAGCGAGAGAGAGAGAGAGAGAGAGAGAGAGAGAGAGAGAGAGAGAGAGAGAGAGAGAGAGAGAGAGAGAGGAG
>CM034537.1:61303112-61498112 GCA_020002185.1 Paraescarpia echinospica
CCTGTACAGCAGGGAACAAGGAGGAGACACAGAGAGTGATTCAGCTTTACTGTACCTGATCCTCGCCCCTGTACAGCAGGGAACAAGGAGGAGACACAGAGAGTGATTCAGCTTTACTGTACCTGACCCTCACCCCTGTACAGCAGGGAACACGGAGGAGACACAGAGAGTGATTCAGCTTTACTGTACCTGACCCTCGCCCCTGTACAGCAGGGAACAAGGAGGAGACACAGAGAGTGGTTCAGCAATGTTGTACCTGACCCTCACCCCTGTACAGCAGGGAACAAGGACGAGACACAGAGAGTGGTTCAGCAATACTGTACCTGACCCTCGCCCCTGTACAGCAGGGAACAAGGAGACACAGAGAGTGGTTCAGCTATACTGTACCTGACCCTCACCCCTGTACAGCAGGGAACAAGGAGGAGACACAGGGAGTGGTTCAGCTTTACTGTACCTGACCCTCACCCCTGTACAGCAGGGAACAAGGAGTAGACACAGAGAGTGGTTCAGCTTTACTGTACCTGACCCTCACCCCTGTACAGCAGGGAACAAGGAGTAGACACAGAGAGTGGTTCAGCTTTACTGTACCTGACCCTCACCCGTGTACACCAGGGAACAAGGAGTAGACACAGAGAGTGGTTCAGCTTTACTGTACCTGACCCTCACCCCTGTACACCAGGGAAAAAGGAGGAAACACAGAGAGTGGTTCAGCTATACTGTACCTGACCCTCACCCCTGTACAGCAGGGAACAAGGAGACACAGAGAGTGGTTCAGCAATACTGTACCTGACCCTCACCCCTGTACACCAGAGAACAAGGAGGAGACACAGAGAGTGGTTCAGCTTTACTGTACCTGACCCTCACCCCTGTACACCAGGGAACAAGGAGTAGACACAGAGAGTGGTTCAGCTTTATTATACCTGACCCTCACCCCTGTACAGCAGGGAACAAGGAGGAGACACAGAGAGTGGTTCAGCTTTACTGTACCTGACCCTCACCCCTGTACAGCAGGGAAAAAGGAGACACAGAGAGTGGTTCAGCTTTATTATACCCGACCCTCACCCCTGTACAGCAGGGAACAAGGCGACACAGAGTGTGGTTCAACAATACTGTACCTTACCCTCACCCCTGTACACCAGGGAAAAAGGAGGAAACACAGAGAGTGGTTCAACAATACTGTACCTGACCCTCACCCTTGTACAGCAGGGAACAAGGAGGAGAGCAACAAATGCCCTAACAGTGTAAAGTACATAGTTAAACATTGTTGGTAAGGCAAAGCTTGATGGATGTCATGTGCATAATTATGCTTGTGACATCAGACTCTGGAACCTTTAATTCATGCTCCCTTTTCAGGGCCTTTATCCACAGTGTGCTCCACTTTGCGTTTTGGTGCTTTCTAACCCATTATGTGACACAACCTTTCCTTCTGGCCACCGCTTCTCAAAATCTAACCACTGCGAAGAATGCAGAATTAGGAAACAACGTCCTAATGTTGCCTCCAAGAAACACAAACTGTTTTGGTTGCGACACAACTCACTTGTGGTGCCGTGTTGTCAGAGATGAGTGTATGCCACTCGTCTAGCTTGCGAAGATCAAGGCTGTAGATGTCAGAGAGGGTCAGTTGTTTGTCCCCCTCCTCATACAGCCCCCCATACATATACAACACGCCGTGCTTCACTGCCAGCATGCTGTTCATGCGTGCGCGTGGCACAAACGCCGCAGACGACAGACGTGCATCGTCCCCCCCAATATCGCCCACATTGCTGCCACCTTGTGGACCGATTGTCACGGTGAACACGCTGTCGGTGTGAACTGTCACAACACCAGGAAGCACTGCTGTTGTTGTTGCCGTGCTTTCGTCTGTTGTTTCCATGGTTACAGTTGGGGAGTCAGTGACCTGAAGTTTCTCGATATCTTCCTCCATCTCGTCACTGCTTCCTTCCTCCTCTCCATCTCCTTCCCCTGCCTCCGAATCCATCTGTTTATCCTTCCGTTTCCGCCGACGTTTCTTCTCCCCAATTTCCTTCTTACCACTGCATGGAAAAACAAAGTAATAGCAAATACACTTCAAGATCTCTCACACATCTATATTATAAAACAGATAGTTCTCTGTTTGTTTGTGCACCCACATCTCCGTCAGTTTTGCATGTATCAGGCTGAAATTGTGTGTGTGATCTAGCGGGCCCATTGAGATGGTTCTGATGCCTTTTCTCCCCGGGCAACTCGGTTAGTACTCTTATATTTGCCAGAAGTATATCCTGATGTAACAGTCTATCTTACCCCCTCGTATATCTTTCCGGGGGGAAACAGCCCAAGGTATCGTCCCCCAACCTGGATATTCCCCCCTCTATTACCATGCTGTGCTACTCGAGGATAAGGCAGCATGAATTGTGAACAGAAAGTTGTGTGCTTTGCTGTTGAGGCAGTTGCTCCTGATTGACATGTACAAACATAGCTTCAGGTTAAATGCTACATAACTGCCATTTAACCCTACAGGTGGCCACTGGGCCGAATTCGGCCCGTGCGATCAGTGCAAAACTGCTCCAGTCCGATTTCGGCCCGATTCAGTATCACTCTTTTCAAAAATTGGTCAACCGCACAATAATTATTTTGTCACTGGGCAAACTTGGGTTTCTACTTTACCCTCGTTCTGATGTTCATGAAGAATAGTCTAAATTTTACATGGGTCTACCTACAAAAAATCATATAAAAAAAACTTCTGAGTATATTTGATTAATTTTTTCTGTACTCATTAGCTTATATACATGGCTACATTTCTCGAATTGTACATTGATACATACAACCACTCGGAAATTAGCTAGTAGTAGGGCAAAAAAAATATTTGTTTGCATTTATTTTATGTAAACTTAAACAGTTATATCTTCATGATTATTTGATGTTATGCAAATATCATCACTGCATAATAATAAAGGGTCTTTTTGCCAACAAAATGATAGCTCAATCATATTTTTGCAATACGTATTAGCGAAGTTGTGATTTTTAAAAACACCCCTACAAATAGCTCCAAATTGTGTACACCGTGGAAGTTTACCATTGGTCACCTGCAGGGTTAAGTTTACCATTGGTCACCTGCAGGGTTAAGTTTACCATTGGTCACCTGCAGGGTTAAGTTTACCATTGGTCACCTGCAGGGTTAAGTTTACCATTGGTCACCTGCAGGGTTAAGTTTAAAATTGGTCACCTGCAGGGTTAAGTTTACCATTGGTCACCTGCAGGGTTAAGTTTACCATTGGTCACCTGCAGGGTTAAGTTTACCATTGGTCACCTGCAGGGTTAAGTTTACCATTGGTCACCTGCAGGGTTAAGTTTACCATTGGTCACCTGCAGGGTTAAGTTTACCATTGGTCACCTGCAGGGTTAAGTTTACCATTGGTCACCTGCAGGGTTAAGTTTACCATTGGTCACCTGCAGGGTTAAGTTTACCATTGGTCACCTGCAGGGTTAAGTTTACCATTGGTCACCTGCAGGGTTAAGTTTACCATTGGTCACCTGCAGGGTTAAGTTTACCATTGGTCACCTGCAGGGTTAACCTCGCATTGATCAAATATGCAGTGCAGCCCAAGTCTGTGATTTATCACAAATAAGTTCCCTTATCAAAATAAGTTCCCAATTTCAAATTTAATTACATGTTGGACGTGTTTACCAAACATATATAGATCACAGACAATGATTTGTTAACTTTTTTCATAACATGATGATTGTGTTATCAGTTATGACCACTTAAAATGCCCAATATTAATTTCTTATCCAATAAGCTTCTAAACATGGTACCAACACAGTATCTCTTATATTTCTCAAAATGACAGCAAATTAAAACTCATCATGTAACGTTTTGATGCAACCTCTCGAGAACTGTTCATGTAACTACATTCTATAAAAATACATCCTTTGCTCATTTGCCTATTGAACTGATGCCTTCTAGGACACTTACAGCAAGTCCACCTCGTGCCATTTGCCCTTGTCCATCTCAAGGTCAAAGAGGTCATTGAAGAAGTGGCCACTCAAGTTCTCTTCATCTTCCTCCTAGAAAACCGAAAGTCTTCATAGAATGCGACTGACGACAATAACTGTACAAGATACTGCATTTGTTTGGTCACAGAATACAATGTAAATCACTGAAGAGTTAACTTTTGAATAGGCAACTAAACAAGATGGACAGGTAGATGGATGGATGGATGGACCGACCAAACGGAGAAAGTAAGCACCAAAAAAAGTATTAGCTTCATCATAAAAAGAAAAACATAATTAAACATGCTTAATTCTGAAGGGGAATATCAGAAGTCACTACAAAATATCTTCACTCCAATTACAGCTCCAGATTTTCAAATATATAATAATTAGACTGATGATTACATTTTCACATATTGTCCATCAAAGAGCTGATTAAAAGTAGTTAACTAGTACACCAGCCAGTAAAATAACATTCTGAACAAATCCCGAATAGATTCTCGGTGATTCAGCTTGACATGGAACCAAAACTAATGGTTGGAAACTAGAAGGCAGGATGTCAGCTCAATGTTTCCATAAAATTAGTACAAGTATTTTTTATAAATGCATGTCACCGTAATTGGTGTCACAGGACATGACAACAACACAGATGAAAATTGTCAATCACCTCCAAATACACCAGTAGTGATAGCAACAGATGATCACCACGCACACACATAAATGTGATAATGGTGAATGTGCATACAATGTAATTGAAACTAATAATGACATTGCCTTATGACATACTTCCATGTTGCTACTTGCTGTTAATATATCTGTACAAGTTGTGATTGTGTTGGTGGAAAGTACTGTAGTTCAAATTTCACCATTTCAATTTGTAACTGTTTTATAATGTTGTACACTGTATATATATTTCATTGTTTGCGTTTCTCATTTGGAAATATAGAACTGAATTGAATACACAGATGAGAATATCCACTCGCCTCATCAAAAACACCTCCAAAGACGACGGCATTGGTTCCTGAAGTGACCGCCAGGGAGCAGCCGCAACGGGCACTCGGTCTCAATCCCGATTGCTTCACCTGTGTCCACTTCCACTTGCTCGGAGCCGCATCCTGTTTTTCATTCTTCCCTATCAATGAAGCATCCACGTTAGAGGTTATTCACAATTGTTAACATCTACGTATTCAAGCAGAACAGACTTATTCTCCAAACCCCCTCCCTTCTCCTGAATTTGTACTTTAAAATGTCAATACCTTTCCTGATTGAAAGTCATATGTAGGTTTTTACAATGTACACAACTGTGGTTTCTAGATTACTCCAGTTGTCACATCTACCCATTCATACAGAGCATACTTGTTCTCAGACCCCTTCCTCCTGAATTAGTACTTTAAAACTAAAATGTCAATACTTTTCCAGTTTGAAAATCACATGCACCAGCATATTAGTGTTATGACAAAACTGAATACATGCAATAACAATAACGAAAAATTACAGAGTGACAAACTTGTGTCGATGGTGTTTGATACCAGTTAGCAAGTCGGCCTAAACAAGGAAGTAAAAGAGCAATACCATCAGGCGCCAACATGAACATGTCTGTGTGAGTCTTTCCGACATCGATGTCCTTCTTCACACGGTCCTTGCTATAGCCGCCGTAGACGACAACTGTCCCTCTGTCTTGACACACGGCCATCAAACAACCTGCACAAGAGAAACCATGTTAGCTCTTAAACACATATACACACCCCTCCTCAAGAAACAGAATAAAAATTTCTCCTGATGAAATTTTGTGCTGGAAAATCTGTGGAACCAGTAGTTTGTGGTTGTCAATGTCCTCGCGAACCAGTGGTGGCAGTTGACTACACTACCCCTGGCAGATATCTTATACAAGTTATGGCAGTCAACTCAATCAGCTTTACTTTGTCCTTGTTCATCCTAGTGTGTGTGCCTTCGCTAGTCGCGATTCTAATGGTAGGAACCATGCAAAAGCCTGCAAGTCTGCACCCCATATCAAAGGGCAACTGCAGGAATTCCCAATAATTACCAGTCGCACCTTCCCGCGGTAGTTAACAATCCAACTCCATTAAAATAATTCTACCAACAAAGTCAACTATTTTGTGTTGTCTTTAATCTTGCAGTAGATAAGTTCAATCAGATGAACAACTTGCACATACAGAAAAGTATGTTATGGTTAAGGTGTTTGTGTGATGTACCTGAACGTGGGGACGGAGCTGTGCCTGTGGTCTCTAGTTTACTCCATGTATAAGTCTCCAAGTTGAATGCATACACATCATTGAAATACTTGTAGTCTCTACAAAACAGGCAAATAAATGTCAAACGGGCAAGGCTTAGATAAAAAATATTCAAATCAAAGCCAAATCGATATTTACTCTTTAGCAACTTTACACCAACAGTGTGAAACAATTTTGTATAAAATAATAATTTATAAGATATTTTGTAGTGCATTATAGTCTGCTATACATCAAGCAAACACAGAAAATTTGAAAAATCTGAAGGAGCACGAGATATTTAACATTAACACTAAGTATTATATTTGTGTACAACTCTAATTTAAAAAAACAATCTTTTGCTTAATGTATTCATATTTTCTGTTAGATATTATCCACAAAAGGCCCAAAAATTAAAATTGAAAATAACTGACATTATTAATGTAAAGTACTTCTTTAACACAAATAACTATTTTTAGGAAAGGCACTCAATAATCATACCGGATGTTGTCATGGAAACCACCAAAGACAATGAGTAGTTTCTTATAGATGACCATTCTGTGGCCACTCCTGGCTGAAGGTCCCCCTGGTGCTCTGGAAATATACACCATCAGAGATATGTGTACTCCCTATCTCAGGGTTGCAGTGTGATTGCTAGAAGCCTATTCGATAATTGTATACATAAATGTGATATCACCATTAGAATTAATATGTTACTTCCTCTCGGTTGTCTCTCTGTCTATCTGCCTGTCTTTCGTCTGTCTAATCTCTCTCATATTCTCTCTCTTTTTCTCACTCTCTTTTGCACTCTTGTTCTCTCCCTCTCCCCTCTCTCCCCCTCTCTCTCTCTCGTTTTCTGTTCTCTCTCCTCTCTACCTGTGTTTCTGTTCCTATTGTCTTGCACCATATTTGAAGATATCTCAATCTGTTACTATCACAATCTGAACATGCTGATGGCTGATTTGGTAAATTCTTACAATAAAGATATACTGCCATTCAAAAAGACTAATGATTAAATAAAGAAGCCGTTTGTGTTTACATGTACCTGCCTATAGTTTGCAACCACCCATAATGCAACACGTTTTTAAGAGTGTATATATAGAGTGGACCCTCACTACTAAGGTCATCCTTGGGAATAGTCAAAGTGACCTGGATAGCGAGGTGACCACATTAGCTGGACTAATGTCCTATACTCTACTGTTAATGAAATAATTCAGGACTGTCCTAGGGTGACCTTAATGGCAAGGTGGCTGTCTTACCAAGGTGACCATAACACAAAGTTCGACTATATTCAAACGGCTAGACAATTTTTATGCATCGAGAGATTTCCGATAAGATGTGCTGAGCTGCTTACTTGATCCTGTCCCAGAGTTTTGTCTTGAAGTGAAACACCCACAGGTCCTTGTAGTGGTAGAACTGGGACTGGGTGGGGCTGGCAAACTCCCCCCCAAACACCCACATCTCCCCGCCCCCCTGTCTCAGGGCCACAGCCTAAAGCACAAAACACTGACGACAGTAACACATGTGAAAGAAATCCAAAAACGGACATAGATAGGACACACACTTCGAAAATACATCACGATAGTCACAGTATAGGCACTGGAATGGAATCCACAAAGGAAATGAAAAACAGTAAGACTGAGAAACAGCTGGAGGAGATCCATTGCCAAGGAATTATATGAAACCATCTGGAATAAAGTAAAGACTAACAGCATGCATTGGAGGAGCGTCATTTCAGCCCTGCGTTCTACTCGGAGCAAAGAGGGTTAACTGAGTAAAAAATGTAAATCAATACATCATTGCATCAGTACATTGGTGAAAGCACCGGTGATACAGTATCGTAAATAAAACATTATTAATATCACAATAATCTAACTATATTTGAGCTAGCATACGTGTGTGTTTGCACATATACATGTATGCGGGTGTTTTAACATTTTCCTCATAGTCCTAGACCTTTCAGAAAAAAAGTAATGCTTTTATTTTTTCAAAGTTCCCTTTGATTAGTTTTTTTTTAAAGGTTTTAAGATTTGTACCATACATTAGATGGATGTCAATTGATACTGTTCATAACGTTATGCATATTTTCTGCGATTGTTCCAAGGCTGCAAGAATCACCAATCAATTGGGGACATTTTATTGTGTTAACATAAAACATTCAACTTTACGTCATCGCAAACATCATTTGTGAATACATTGCATCTGTGCATATATGGCGCCATCCAAAAAATAAGTATTTTTGCAGGTAAAAATAATTTTGAATCAGACAAGAATTGATGTTATAACTAGCAACAAAACTTTATCTTATGATACCTGTGAAACTGAGAAGTTCTTAACAAGTGTCATTTCAGTCCACTAAATCATTCACAAATATAGCTGTAATGAACACTTCTTACTGTATATTGAAATACACAGATGACAATTAAAGAAACTTTACTCATACTGACAGTCATAATTAATAGAAACTGTTCACATGACACAAATGATGTCAAACATTTTTGATATCTGATTAAATGCAATAGCAGTAAGTTTTCTGCAATTATTTTTATTTAATCTGTTATGACAAACATATCTGAATTTAAAGAGGACTGAAACGGTGCAGTTATATGCTATATATTTCAATATATATAATCTAAGTATGCATTAATGCTGACAGAAACCTACTCAATAAAATAAACAAGATAAACAGAAAAACTTATTTTGTCCGATGCCTAAATTAGCAAGACAGAACACTGCGCATTGCCATATTGTTTCAATGCAAGTTCCAAGCGAGTGGTTTCAGTCGCTCCTATCTAATCAATGTAAATTTTTTTTAATTCATTTAAAAACTAGACATTTCTGTGCGAAAACAAAAATATGGTGCCTTTTTAGACATGGTAGTTGTTATACAGGCTAACAAATAATTTGGTTATAAATTCAGAATAACAAAGAAAAAAAACAGCAACGTTTTTAACCAATGAAAACTTAAAACCGCCACATATCTGAAACACACGAGACATGCAATAACACAATAAGGCCGCCAGGGTTTTCGCAGAAGGGATCAGCCGGACTATTTTTATTTTGTTGACTAAGTTCATGTGGTGGGGTAGAGACTTATTACACTTCCGGTGGGGTAGAGACTTATTACACTTCCGGTGGGGTAGAGACTTATTACACTTCCGGTGGGGTAGAGACTTATTACACTTCCTGAAGAATTCTGAGAAATGGATACGATAAACAAAGGATCCAGTTCGACTAGTCAAATGGAAACTAAGGCTGGTACCGCTGACATACACAAGGGACCTATGACATACTGCCATAAGGGTTTCACCTTGTGTATGGGCAACGGCCGACTCGCGGTCAGCCTGAGTAGGTCATTGAATGTGGACGAGGAAGCCAGTCCTGGTATGCCAGAATTGTGCATTGCTTGTATACCTGAATTGTACAATTCTGGTATATACCGGGAGTGCGTCTTCAAGCTGACTTGATTCCGTTTTGTGACCTTGCAGGTGCGTGCGTTACGACGACGGCGAGTGAAATTGTGTGCATCAAATGGGCAATGTTGAAGTGGTCCTTGCATGATTTGCATGCAGAGTCATTGATTCGGCCAGTACGGCAAAACCTTAATAGGTAAGTTTTGGGTAGTTAAACTGGTATTTAATAATCATCTAACAAAGCCTGAAGTCAAACAAAATTGGATGTGCTGGTTAACAGTTATTCTAGCAATGGATAAATAAAACTTAAATAGAGCAATTGCAATTATACTCTGACCCATCTCAGTTTTCAGATTCACCTTATCTTTGTAAAAAAAGATTTTAAAAAGATTTTTATCAAATTATATTTGACCGTTTTCTTTACTAATTTATGTTCTTGACAGGATGTGTACATCCTTTTCTCAGTTGGTCTACACCCATCTTGTGCACTGATAGTACAGGAATAAGTAACTTATTCACTGATGATCACTTTACATATTTTGGGGTTAATACTAGGGGCATCTATCAAGAAAACAATTAGTTATTATTCAAGATACAGCTTCAAACCTTGTACAAGTTTCATTGTCAATGAAGCACTTTTTGAAATCTGATTTGTGATAATAATGTCAAATGTGATATTAACTAAGTAGTATCGAATACAATTCAAGTTAGCCACTATTACATATTGTGTGCCCTTTCTAAGCAACACCCATCCTATTTGTTTAATCTCCTTCGTTTTTTTGATATCCCCAGGAATCTCAAATCACCAGTTCCACAACTTTTTGTTCCGAAAACCAAGCTTAATATTGGCAAATGTACTTTTTCTATAGCTGCACCCAAAATCTGGAATCAGCTTCCTGTCACTTAAAAATCATCTGAGACTATAGCCACCTTTTGAAAACAACTTAAGACTTATTTATTTGAAGTTGTATTCCCGGCCTAACCTCTGGCGGTCCCTTGCTCTAACGATGACTCTTATTTGGCCATATTAACGATTTTGTCCAATGATTCTTGTATGTTGAGCCTCTGAGCTGAGATTCCTGAGGATATAGGTGCTATATGTTTATTATTATTATTACTATACTTTTTTTAAAGTTTGTTTTCCAGCTGAATGCTTTGTTGCTTCATTTGCATATGCACTTCAATAATACTGGCTTAAACATACAAATTAAACATGATTTTTAAACATTGTTTTGACTTATTACTTTACTTTAACTAAACTTGATGATAACAGACTAACTCTACAGTTTTCATAATAATGGCTCCTACACCATTTATATGTAACACACAAAAAACTACATTAAAAATGCAGACTCACATATGAACGAATACATCTATTGTTCAGTGTCACATATGAACGAATACATCTACTGTTCAGTGTCACATATGAACGAATACATCTATTGTTCTGTGTCACATATGAACGAGTACATCTATTGTTTAGTGTCATATATGAACCCACACACCTATTGTTCAGTGTCACAGTCATATGAACCAATACATCTATTATTCAGTGTCACATATGAACCAATACAGCTATTGGTCAGTGTCACATATGAACCAATACACCTACTGTTCAGTGTCACATATGAACCAATACATCTATTGTTCAGTGTCACATATGAACCAATACATCTATTGTTCAGAGTCACATATGAACCAATACACCTATTGTTCAGTGTCACATATAAACGAATACATCTATTGTTCAGTGTCACATATGAACGAATACATCTATTGTTCAGTCTCACATATGAACAAATACATATATTGTTCAGTGTCATATATGAACCAATACATATATTGTTCAGTGTCACATACAAAGCAAGGGTTCACATATAAACCAATACATCTATTGTTCAGTGTCACATACGAAACAATACATCTATTGTTCAGTGTCACATACGAACCAATACATCTATTGTTTAGTGTCACATACGAACCAATACATCTATAGTTCAGTGTCACATACGAACCAATACATCTATTGTTCGGTGTCACATACGAACCAATACATATATTGTTCAGTGTCACATATGAACCAATACATCTACTGTTCAGTGTCACCTACATTACTTGTTCCTACTGACAGTAAATATGGAATCCACCTCCACCTAAATATATACCAATCATCTGTACAATACTTGTTCCTACTGACAGTAAGTATGGAATCCACCTCCACCTAAATATACACCAATCATCTGTACAATACTTGTTCCTACTGACAGTAAGTATGGAATCCACCTCCACCTAAATATACACCAATCATCTGTACATTACTTGTTCCTACTGACGGTAAATATGGAATCCACCTCCACCTAAATATACACCAATCATCTGTACAATACTTGTTCCTACTGACAGTAAATATGGAATCCACCTCCACCTAAATATACACCAATCATCTGTACATTACTTGTTCCTACTGACAGTAAATATGGAATCCACCTCCACCTAAATATATACCAATCATCTGTACAATACTTGTTCCTACTGACAGTAAGTATGGAATCCACCTCCACCTAAATATACACCAATCATCTGTACAATACTTGTTCCTACTGACAGTAAGTATGGAATCCACCTCCACCTAAATATACACCAATCATCTGTACATTACTTGTTCTTGCCGACAGTAAACGTACATCGATCATCTGTTGCAATACATTACTTGTTCCTACTGACAGTAAAGATACTCCAATCACCCGCCTTGTTTGGGGACATTCATCTATTGCATAATATGAAGTGAATGTTGATTATTTTAGTGGATCTATATAGTATGTGTTCTCTGTAGGATGAAGGCAACCATCAATAGATTATATCGTTACATCACAACTTTATACTTTATTTTCTGTGACTTCATTTCCGTCCACCAATAAGACATGATTGTGACCTTGGCAAAAGGTGAGGGCTTCACAAGACGATGGCATATTGCAAGGGTTCCTAGCCTTTCTCTCTCTATGCACCTCCTCTCCCCGACTCAAGATAGGATCAACCGGGTACCCCATTCATAGAGACAGTGGACAGAAATAAAGTCACAGTTTTGGCTAGCATAAAATGCTATAGGATGTGAAGTCACAATGTAATTTTATGCAAATAAAATGTGTTACGTGTATGTCATTCCCCATTTAAGTGCTGTACACAGTAACTAGAATCTACATTAAAACGTGTTAAGTGTATATCATTCTCTGTTTAAGTGCTGTACACAGTAACTAGAATCTACATTAAAATGCCAGTGCAAATACATATCAAAGTATACAAAGATACCTGGTTATATGTTTGTCATAACAGATTTTGTGTTCGTGCAAATAGCTTTACCCACCCCATGGGAAGGGTGTCAGGGTGTCACTGACCTGGTGGGAACATCTGGGAGGGGGCGCATTGGGGGCGGTTAACTGCACCCACTCATTTGTGAGAATCTTGTAAAACAGCAAGTCATTGTACACAAACGTCTGCAAAAACATCAAGATACAACCAATTAACAAGCATTAAACTATTGGATCATTCTGTGTCAAATCAACCATTTTACAGGGGATATTCAAAGTTAATGTCAAATATTCAAAGTTAGTGTCTCAGAATTTATTTGAATTTTAACCAGTGAATAAGTAGCATGCAATATTTGTCTGTAATGCCCTAATATATGAACAGGTAGTAAATGCCCAAAACCACACCCATTATACTGACTTGTTTTCAGGTGCCTCTGTAATGAGATGTTTACAAGTTACATATCTGAAATTTACTACATATTGGTAGTGATTATCAATAAAAAAAATTCCAGTATGATTTGGTATACAAGATGCAGAAAATGGGAAAAACGCATACAGTATATATTGTTATTTCCTGGAGTGATTTCAGTAGCATATATTTCATATATATCTTATAGTACAATGTCCAAATTGCTAGCATCTAGCGCCAGTGATACAGACAACAATCTTTTAGGTTTGTGGGTATGTACTTACTATAATTTCATAATAATTCAGCCTTAATAAATTTAATATATTTACATATGCCAGCACCCAAAATGAAAATGGGGGATAAGTCAAATGTGCATTTTTCAGTTACGTTTTTAGCCGCTTTCAGCCGTCCTCACCAGACTGCCGCTAGACGGCATGTGGCACAGTAGTCTGACGTAAACAGCTGAAACAGACTAAACATAACTGAAAAAAAGTTAAATTTGAGTGTAGATTATGAAAAAATAAACAATTTAAACTATTACCTTGCTTCCATTGTAATACTCGCCACCAAACATCACCAGTTCATCTTTGTCTGGATGCGGCGTCAGAGACAGGTTACACCTGCGAGAAAAACATAAGTGAGACACAGTGACACCAAGACGTGGCACCGTTTTACAGGGACATCTGTCTAAACGAGGACCCAGCAGGTGGCACCATTTCTGAAAGAGGAATTCCATCAGAGTGTAAATGAAACTTCATTGATATACCATGTTCAATTTAAAGTTCCTAGTTACTGGTCAAAGTCTCATTTCCAAATATACTTTTGTTGATACAGTGCTACCATCTTGGAACCAATTTGAACAGTCAAAGACTAGCCACAGCATAAGTAACAGCCCAGCAAACTGATGAAGTCTGATGAAGTAGAAAGCCTGATCAGCATACAGTGGCATACCGTCTACTTGGTGGTGGGCATTTCTCCTCAATCACTTGATTTCGGAGTCTGTCCTGTTCTTGAAATGCAGCAATCATCGACTCGATATCCTCCTGAAATAACCAGAAATTACTTCATTAATTATGATATGTAATTATATCTTACCAGTACAGTATTTTAATCATAAAAGAGCAATAATAACCGACGCCAAACAAACACCACAGCAACAGCTGTGCCAAAACCATGGCTTGCAAAAAACTGTTGATTTGAAGGTAGCATAAAGCCAGCCGTAAGATTTGGTGCTGGCAGAAACCGGCAGAAACACCCAGAAGCTTATGCCAACATCTTTCTGTGCTGTCTCACATAAACCATAGATATATGAAAGGCAGCAATGTCAGTTTCATGCATTTGGCATGTGACTCACTCATTTCGCTTCTATGCTGCTTTCTGTAAATCTCATTCAAATTGGCCATTTCAAACAATTATTACTACAAACAGGCTTGTTTTTATGCACATATGCATCAATGAAAAAACATATTTTATTGATAATAATTAATTTATATGCATGCGCTAATTAATGCCTAATACTAGCAGAGCGTTCATAGAATCCAGATTCTATTTTTTCACAGATGTGAAGTTATTCTCATCATCGTTAATGACGCATATATATGTGCATATATCCAGTTTGTAGGTATTTATGGTGATAACAGAAGGCGCCATAACATCCATCACGTTTGTCTTTTTAAGGCTGATCGTGAGGCTAAAGACCTGGCATGCACGTGACAGACGGTCTGTGAGACTCTACAGTTGCTCCTCTGTATGAGAGGTCAGTGCAGCATCGTCTGCAAAAAGCATCTCACGCACTTTGGTTTTTGCCTTCAAGCGGGAGATGTTGAACAATCTTCCATCTAATCTGGTATGCATGTACACTCCTTCAGTTGACGATCCGATGGCTTGCCTCAGCAACAGCGCGAAGAAGATCCCAAACAGGGTTGGGGTGAGCACACACCCCTGCTTGACGCCACTACGAATGTTGAAGGCCTCTGAGGATGAACCCTTGTACTGTACTGTTCCTTTCGTGTCTGCATGGAATGATTCAATCATGCTGAGAAGTTTTGGCGGACTGCTGATCTTGACCAAGATCTTGAATAGGCCATCTCTGCTGACAAGGTCGAAGGCCTTGGTGAGGTCTGTGAAAGCGATGTATAGAGGCTTCCTCTGCTCCCTGCACTTAATTCTCCTGTACTTGCCTCAGTAACAAAATCATGTCAACTGTGGACCTATTTGCCCTGAATCCACACTGCGACTCTGGATATACCCTATTGGCGATTTTCTGCAGTCTGTTCAAGATGACACATGCAGAGTTTTCCAACGATGCTCAGCAGCAAGATTCCTCTGTAGTTGTTCCAGTCACTCCTGTTGCCTTTGTTCTTATACAGGGTGACTATGTTCGCATCTGTCATGTCTTGCGGTACTGATCCTTCTTCCCAACACTGATTGAGAAGGTCATGCAGAGGCGCTAGGAGGGTGCTCTTGCCACACTTGATGACCTCTGAGGCTGTTAGACTGTCTATTGCCTTGCTCAGCTCTTCAATGGAAGGGTTCTCATCCAGCTCCTCCATCACCGGCAGGCATTCTATGGCATCCGAGGCTGCTCAGACACAGTGTTCTCTCTGAAGTACAGATCTGAGAAGGGTTCCACCCACCTCTCCATCTGTTTGCCTTTGTCCTGGATGATCTCACCTGAAGCGGATTTCAGTGGGGCTGTTTTGCTCTGCGTTGGTCCGATGGCCTTCTTAATACTGTTGTCCATGCCCCTGATGTGCCCTGAGGCAGCTGAAGATTGAACACATTGGCAGAGCTACAGCCAGTAGTCATTTGCGCAACGTCTTGCAGTTTTCTAGACCTTGCTTCTGGCTGTTCTGATTGCCTGCAATGTCTTCTGACTTGGACAGCATTTGTGTTCTATGAGTGCAATACGCCTCGCCTCGATGATTGGCATAAGTTCATGGGATCTAGCCTCGAGCCAATCGTTGGTCTTTCCCTGCTTCCTCCCAAATGTTGCCATTGCTGTGCTGTGAAGGGTGTCCCTAAGGTGGTCCCATTTTTGCTAGGCATTACCAAGTGGGGGATCAGTGTGTAATGCGGCATTAATGGTTTTCACAAACTCTTCTCTTCTGTCAGGGCATGATGTCATACTGCCATAGATGCGAGGCTTCCCTTCTGGTTTGGCATGATGGACCATCTTTGGCTGGAGTTTGACCTTGCAGCAGACTAGGGAGTGGTTGGTGTCACAATCTGTGCTATGAAATGTGCGAGTGAGGAGGATGTTTTTGATGTGGGTCTTTCTCATAATGATCAGATCAAGCTGGTGCCTGTGCTTGGATCTTGGATGCTTCCATGACACCTTGTGCTGTGGCTTTGTCTTAAAGAAGGAGTTGGTGATGCACAGGCTTTGGTACCTGCATAGCTCCAGGAGTCGTTGCCGTTTTCCTTTATCTTCCCAACACTATACTGCCCCAGACAAGAGGCCCAGGAGTCATGGTCAGCACCCACTCTAGCATTGAATCTCCAAGTAACAGTAACTGTTCCTGTCTTGGAATCTGGCCGATGGTGGACTCAAGCAGGTCATAGAATTGATCTTTCATTTCCCCAGCAGTGTTCAAGGTTGTAGCGTATACACCGACAAGGTTAACAGGCCAATCTGATGTGTGCAGTCTAAGTGTGAGGAGTCTCTCCGTTCCATTTACATCAGGTTCGATCGTTCTCAGCAAGGAGTTCTTGACAGCAAAGCCAATGCCATACTCTCTGGTGTCCTCTTGTCCTATCCCTGCCAGAAGAAGGTATAGTCCTTTTCATGCAAGGTTCCGGAGTCAGCCAGACTTGTTTCTTGTAGTATGGCAATGTCAACCTCAAGTCGCTTTAACTCATTGTTGATCGTTGCAGTCTTTCGGGCGCCACTTATCTCCCAGAGGTCCTCTGTCAGACTGGTTATCATGGTGCGTACATTCCAGGTTCTCAGTTTAAGATCTGTTTCATTCCTTTTATTCTTTGTATCTTCTGTCGCCTGGTGCAAGACTTTCAGTCCTCTTGTCGGGTTGAAGAACCCTAAGCCCCACGCACCCAGTGAGGCAGGTGAACTGTTGCGGGACAGCACCTATTTGGCTGGGGGCTGACGGAAGAAACGCCTGGCGCCTCGCTCTACGCCAATCAAGCACTGAGGCTTATAACCGGTAGACTGCTGCTTCCCGTGTTATTTCTTCGCTGTGAGACGAAGCTGGAGTTTCCTCTCCATGGTGCTAGCCTGGGCAAAATGATATGGAGAACAGGCTTGTAGCCCACGCAGCGGGTCCCTCCTCTTTACGTCACAGATAAATCCAAGGGAAAGGCAATGCTGATACTGGTTGGTACCAGTCACACCGCAGAAGTTGCCAGAAGAATGTTGATTACAACACTAGACTGCCTTAGGGACTCCAGCTCCTGATTTGTGCACCTGAAAAGAGTGTGGTGCAACAAAAAACTGACTGAATACAAAAGTGGCAGTTTACAGGGCATGCGTCCTGAGCATGCTCTTGTATGGCAGCGAGTCATGGATCCTCTACTCGAGTCAAGAGAAACGCCTGAACTCCTTCCACATGCGTAGTCTGCAACATATCTTTGGGATCTCGTGGAAGGACCGAGTCTCAAACACAGCCATCCTCGAGCGGGCCCAAATCCCAAACATGTTCAGTCTGTTACGGCAACGGCGACTTCGCTGCCTTGGGTATGTTCACCGTATGGAGGATGGAAGGATTCCGAAAGATCTGCTCTATTGTGAACTGGCCTCAGGCAGCAGACCCATTGCATGCCCCCATCTCCGTTTCAAGGACACTTGCAAGCATGATCTAAATGCACTAGACATCGACACTCACAGGTGGGAAAAAATAGCTAAGGATTGGAGCCAGTGGAGACAGTAGCTGAACAAGGGCCTTGCGAGGGGAGAGGAGAGGATCCGACAACTTGCAGATCAGAGGAGAGCCCGGAGGAAAGGCAGCCAGGTCTCTGCCCAGACTGAGACAGACTTCAAGTGCAGCCAGTGCAACAGAGACTGTCACTCTAGAGCGGGTCTCCTCAGCCACAGTAGACGCTGTTCCAGAAACTGAGAAATCCCACATGAGCGCATGTAGATCTATAGACTCACAGACGCCTGTCCCTAACGGTTGCCGTTAAGGAGTTTCATGACTTTGATACTCATTAGGTGGAGCCACAGTATTATGAATGGTTACGTTGACGTTCGCTAGTTGGTACTCTCGTGAACAATACAAACCTAGTTAACAATAATATTAAATAATACACTACACAACTTGCTATATTTAATTGATGTTCTTTTTTTCTTTTGGGCCATGGTGAAATCAATCACGCCCTCCAAATAAAGGCAAACAGAAAAAGTTTTGATGTCCAAAAGGAAACATGAGGATGTGAACGAGTGGAAGGCAAGTGTTGGCCCAGATTTTCTCTCCAGCTATGCTAAGCCACCTAGGTAAACATTACAATGGCTTGCTTACATCTGTGGCTACATGCTCATGGCTTCTCTGAGCTCACTTTGGACATCAAAGCTGCTTCTACTCCTCTTTGCTGGAGTAAAAGAGCCACATAGCGGCTGCAACAAGCTGATGATGCCATGCTTGACTCGATTGCAGTTTGATAGTCCTGTGTACACGCGATGACGTTTTATTCAGGGAAATTTTGACCTGCCCGCAAACGTCAGGTTACCGTTATGGACAGGTAGTGGGCAGTGCAAACTAATAGGAAGTCATTCGGGACTTTCAAACGTGACAGTTATATCCAGGTTATGTTTATGGACAGGTGGCTGCAAAGACAGGTTTATTGTATATATATATATATATGTATAACATGTTGCCTGAGCAGAAATTTGAATTGCTACAAGTGCTGCAACATGGTAGGAAAATGGATCTTATGATGACATTCATGAATGCATATTTCAAGATAAATTAATTCGCAGCTCTACAATATTCATTAATCACTTAATGACATTATTGGCATTTCGAAGATTGTTGTGGCATTATTCTGAATGTTTTAAAACAAATATTCATAGTTTAAAAATACTAACTTCGCCCTGTTCTTTAATTAGTTTCTTGGCTTTTTTCTGTGCATTCTTTTCTGTTTTTGTGATGGTTTTCTCGGCCCCTTTGCCTTTCTTCTCCTTCTTTCCCTTTTTCTTTCCCATTATTTTAACAATCGTTTGAATACAAAAAAAACAATAGTTGGCCGTCCAATAGTTAAACAACACAGTCTGTCAGATTAATCAAGCAACATTCAATGTTCCCCAATAACACCGCATTTAATTAAGCATTTCACAATGTTTTCGTTGCCCGTCCATGCCATGTGTACTTCCGCACCGTCTGCCACTTGTCAGCATGTATGCACCGGGTGTGACATAATTGGACACAAACATGCTTTCTCTAAGTAAATGCAATAAACAGGTGCTGCAGTGTGTTGTATTATATATTCATAATAGTACTACTAAAAATATAAATCAGCATTAAATTATCTTCATAATTGATAATATCGAAATGACTAGTGATAATTTTTCAGCATATTTAACCAATAGCTATGGAGAATAACCAACACGCCATAAATGTCAAGTACTATAGTGCCCGGATGTTAGAGGCTGGGTTAAAATCGTATGTGGATACGATTTGTCAAAGGATCTGACAACAATACACAATTTGTTGATTATTTAGACGTGCTTCCAATCAGCAATTGCTGTTGGGCGGTAGTATGGTCTGTAAGGAAGAAGTATGTGTGTGGTTCAAAGACTTAAGTGGTGCGGAAAGGATAGAACTGTTCTGTTCATTATTACATATGTGCGTACCGATAGAATTAAGATTCATCGGATCGTGTTTAGAAGATCTCGCTCGAAAGGATTTCATATATCTCAGGGATGCGGAGATTAAAGCAAACGACATTGCAGAGATAAAAAAATTGACCCCTGATTTCACGGATGAAGGAACCCGGAGTAGGACTAGCCTCTACTTGGCGTTGCTATATTCATCGAATAACGCTTGCTCGCATACGATGTTCGAGCTACTGAGCTGTCTGGAGCCCAGTTTGCGAGAGGAATCCGCCCAGAGCATGGACCCTGTGGATTCGGCATTTGCTGAAGACGTTATTTTAATATTAACGATGGCAGCAAATCACCCTGCTTTCACATTTAGTCAAAGACAACAACTTTACAAAGATTTAAAAACTGTGGAAAAACTTCTACAGGAACTCTCAGGGAAGGTAAGTCAAACTCAAATGTTTTATATTGATGGTGGGGGCAAACGTTCAATTCGTGACTGATCAAATTCTTCCGTAAGATATCTATGTGCAAAATGTCTGACACCTATTCCGTCAAATTTATGCAAACAAACTGTTAGAAAAGTTGTTTTGATTGAAGTAGTTAAAAAAAGACCAAAAATCCCAAACTGGTATTACGAGTCGTAATAGGCACCTGTGTCAAAAACTGTGCATCCTATCTGCGCTGTGTAAATTGCAAAATTATGGCCAGAACGTGTAACATGAATCTGTGCAAGACCGGGCAGTGTATTGGCAATATGGCTGAATCAGAGAGTTAACAACTACATAATACCCCTTGATGTTCAACTTTCTGACATTCAATACAGCAGGCTTCTTGTTACAAATTACTGCGCCCGGTAATTCCAGGCAGACGAACAGACCGTATTTAAAATATGTCAAGAGCGTTAGAACACAAGATTTCATTTACAGGATTTTTTACCTGGTATGAATTTTCCAGCTGTAGTAAGTAGGCATTGGTTATTACATTACCTACAAAAAGCGTGTTCAGACTTCAGACTATATTAACGTCAAACTCAATTGCATCAATGTTTCAGACTTAATAATATAAACTTTAAATATGATTTAAATTGACACGCACCATGACTAACCTCGTTGTAGGCAGCATATACACATTCATCTCACACAATCTTGCCTGGGCACTGCTGCATGAGACTAAACAGAATATTTATGTGAAACAATGTACAGCTGTATAAGGCAAAACTAAACACATTTGTAGTTAGATTTATCCAATATCCATGTCAAAATGTTCCAGCTGTAACCCTGTCTAGTAATCGTTCTGTAATGAGTAAAAATGGTACCACAGAGCTTGGGCGATCAAAGAATTGCTAATTAATTTGAGGCTTTTGAGCTAATAATTCAGGTCAGGATTGGCCTGTACATGGTGTGCATAGTAGATGATGACATCTACACAAATATCTACATGTGTATTGTCCTGGTTCCAAGAAAATGACAGTTGTTGACAACAGTTATAATAGCTACACGTTTGTGGCTACTGTAAACACCTAACTGGAGCTGTGGTTGAGTTCACAGATCATGGACCAATGTGCACATTTAGCTGCACTGAGCAGTGCTTATCAGTATATTTATAGCTTAGTAAAGGTGCCCTATTTAAAATAACTTGTCAACATTGGATAATTGTTATGTATTTGGTTTCTGTGAGTCTGAGTTATGTTACATCATTCTTCCAAAGTGTAACAAATCTAATTTAGTGCCATTTAAATCAATCAGGTTTCAGTTTCTGCCAAGCAATTTAAATAATCCTGCTAAGATCAAGAATACACAGTGTTTTTAAATCACTTAAAATCTGCAACATGGCTAGGCTAATTTTACCTAATTTATAATGATTAATTGTGTTTACTTGTCTTTCTTAATGAATTAGCTTTTTTATTCTCAGTTACAAATAGGGTACTTGCATAAATTTATCTATTTTGTTATTATTAAAGACAACTTAGCCAACCATTCTTCTCGCAGTGGTCTAGTATATTTTATTAAAATTATTTACTTCAAAGAAACCCATTTGTTGGCTTATTAGAATATTTTCTCTTCCCTCTCAGCAATCTTGAGGTGACTGCATTTGTGTGCAGTGCTTGGTATAGTAAATAAGTTTATTTTTGGACTGGTCACTAGTTAACTTTTCCCATAAATTTCAGGGCAACTCATATAGAGAGGCAGTCGACAACACAACATTAAAATAAATAATAATGTTTCTACTAGTAGAAGTAGTGTGATATAACTAACATGTGACAGTACTAATATAATTTGTTGAACACATTTAGTTGTTAGTTCTATGTACAGTATTATTGTATTACATGGAGGGCAGCACACACACACACACACACACACACACACACACACACACACACACACACAAGCACACACACAAGCACACACACAAGCACACACACACACACAATCACACAATGCATGTAATTATTACACAGCTCTAGGTGGTCACTGTGTTGACCCTGAAATCCAAGATCGGACTACTGTTAATTAAGAGTATGTTTAGTCTGTTGTACCTACAATATAATGATTCTCCACTGGTTGTTCTATAGTGTGACTGATACTGATAGATCTTAGATGTGTATTGGTATTGATTGTATTGTGATGCAGAATTTCTACTCACTCCACATTTCATGCCCTTCCATGGTGGCGGTTATAATAATAGAAATAGTGAAATATAGAACTTTGCTTATTATACTTAAATTAAAGGTTTATGTAAAGTTACTTGGATATGTTCAGAATGTTGGGTAATTAAGTTCTCCCTAAGACAAAGGACACATGTAGTCTTCAGCATTCAAAATAGCGCTTGTCCGGTTGTCTGGTACAAGTGATTTGTTGTCAGGACAAGTAGAATGAACAAGTGAAAATTTACAGTAAATAGTGACTTGTGCAAAATTATAACTTTCTAATTTGTGGGCATTCTAGTGAAATACGGTTCGCCAGCGATCATGCACATTGCAATTTTGTTAGCGTGTTGGCGTCTTGTCTTTCCGCCGCCATCCTGTGTTGCACATCAGTTTTCCGCGAAGCATAATGTGTCCGTTAACTGCGTCATCTGTACCGATCTAACTCTGCCGTTCTCGTAGGAAAAGCTAGTTCAGTTTTACCGGCAGTCAACTTGCTTCCATGTATGGATCACATTTGATGAACTTAATAAATGGTATGTTCGAGTGTCATTACCTTTTATTAGAATAATTGTGTATTTGGCCAGTTAAACAATATTAACCAATGCAGATTCGGCAGTCTTCAACTTCGCAAAGTCACCAAACGTTGGTTCAGCAGATCGGCAAAATATTGTCAGCACTGCATGAATTTTCAGCTCTCCGGTGAACTCGTGGTGATGGTTGGTGAACGGAATATTAATACACATCTCAATAAATGTTGTCATATCTTCATCATATTTATTTTACCACAAATCGTGAGTTTAGGGGCACTGACTTTTTGCGAATGTGGAAAACTGACGGAATAAGCATCTGTCGGATGAATATTCCCTGATTGCAAACCTTACAGAATCAATGTTTTGAAACATGATTTCATTTAATAAACATAAATTACAATTTATATACGGAACATTAAGACAAAATAACGAATACATGACAGGATCTAAACAACTCAAATCCAGATTAATTTAAGCAAGATGTGCTTGTGTAGGTTGAATAAAACAATATCACATCAGTTTTGACAATGTGACAAAATTGTGCTTCCTGGCTTTGCATTGCTTGTACTCTGGGTGGAGGGGTGGGATTTTCAATGACAAACCGATGCAAATGTCTGACAGTGCATTTTATTTGTTGGTAGAAGTTTCTTACAACATTATGAAAAATCACAAGGAAAATATTCCTAACTGTTGTCTCGTTCATATCATAATCGTTGTACTCAGAACTATGTAGCCACACAACTGCATCTGAATTCCAAGTAAGACTGCCTTTTTAATCATGTGTCAATGTTTTGATTAATTATCTTATAAGTGTGGCCCATCTGAGAACCTTATGTGATAAGAAAAATATGTTGCTGGTCATTCAAATGTCACTGGGGTTGCCGGATACTATCTGGGCAGTTTCAGTTGACAAAATCACCACTTCAGCTATAGAAGCCACTCTGCTAAAGCATGGCATAACAAGAACTCAAAGACATTAATCATCCTGTCTCTGGAGTAATTCATCATTCATCAATCTTTTTACATTGGTAGCAATCCAATAACAAATCAGTTGTCATGGCATGCGTACGTGACATGTATCTCTAGGTGACAGTATAGCACCCTCAGGAAAAGAATGTGTAAAACATTATTATTTATGTTTTGATTCATGGAAGAAATGTTTGATATAATAAGTTAGAAAAGTTAACCATTTTATTGAAATACAGATTCAAAGTAGAAACAGCAAGGCCATGAACTTGTAAATTGTCCAATGACGTCATCATGACATATGTAGGGGGATTATTTTAATCTTTCACACGTACTTGCCCTGGTGATTTGTAGTTTGAATGGCAGCTGAGCTGTTCAGATAAAGATAAGTATTGTCATTAGTTACAGGTAGACAGTCAATTACAGTTGTGGCAAGCTGTTCTAATCATGGTGAACCAAATTCATAGCTAATTAGTGTTATTTGAGGGGAGTAGAATGCATTGTCCATTCTTTAAACAAGTCTAACAGGCTTTCCACCTTGTTGCCTGGTTGTGATTCAGTGAATATTTTTGAAATTTTAATTAGAAAATTCCGACAGCCAATTTGTATATTACCTCCCGTGTTTGATAAGGTATTATTATTAAGATTTGTAGTAGTCATAGCAGACTAGCACTTGGTGTTGATTGGCCGCGTAGAGGATGATCTGTTGGCTTGACATTTATTGATAGTGATACTGAAGCAGCTACTCCTGTCGAGAAGTTTACATTGGAGAACTTATATTATTTGGCCGATGTGGACTGTTTAGCAGTGCTCATTTACACGCTGATGAGTCATTAATGCTTCTTGGGTAGTTCCCCAAAGAGTTGTACCTGTTGTTCGGGTGAACCAGTCTTTGTAGACCCGACATGGGTTCATTTGGTGGCAGACTTTGGGTTTGAACTTCTGTCTGCTACAGCATTACTGGGTCTCTTAATGGAAATAGAACGCACTCCCTGTTATTTTTAGCATGACCACTTAGGAGCACTGCGGAAAAGTAGCGCATATATCCTGTTACGTGTCTGTGCTAGGACGAATTACTGTCATTAAAGGCCATATCCTGGGAGACAAAAAAATTGCTAATTATAAAAATATGCATGTACATATGTGTTCTGCAATAAAATGACAACTCCAAAACCACACATTTGCTGAAACATTTCTAAAATTGACATTAAAAGGGACGTGTCTTGGTGCAGGCTTCGAAAAGTCTGTTTTCCGGAAATGCCGCGAGGGGCAGAATCGTGACGTCAGTTGTGGAAAACATTCCCGGGATCGCAAGCGTTCTCGGCGGCTGGATTTCTTTGGTGGATGTTTGAACTGGGATACATTCGTTCACATATAGAAAATGTGTTGTTGGAAACTGCAACAATTCGAATCTGACTGGCGATTCTGTGCACAAATTTCCCAAAGAGCCAGTTACTCGGCAGAAATGGGAACGTTTTGTTCGAAACGGCAGGGCCGACTGGACACATGCTACGGCAACTAGCATTATTTGTGGTTCGCATTTCGTTGCGCCTGACGACTTTGAAGGCTTCATACAATGGAAGATGGGTTTCAGGCGTAAGTCAGATGTAAAGAAATCTGCCGTTCCTTTGAAGAACACAACAGAGGCGAAGCCTAAGGCGAATCGGTTACCGGCGAATCTGCGCAAATGGGCCCGGTCAGTTGTCGGAGCATCTTCACTGGTTCGTGTCTATACGGTGCCACAACGTGCTGACTAACATCAACATTGTCGATCTCGGCAATGTCATCCTCACTGTCACCGAAATATATATGATCAAACGTTTCGTGATCCGCGTCAAAATTGATATCGCTCTGAATTACTCGAGTAAGCCGCCATTTGTATCGAGTTGTTTACATGACACCGCGCGACAGCGCAGGGCCGCAGGCATGAAGCCACTGCACTAACTGACGGCGGAACCACAACTGACGTCACGTTTCAGCAACAAATGCAAACCCAGCATCGCTCAGGAGTTTCCGTAAAATGGCAAATTTAAAGGCTCTTTTTATGTCGTATGCTCATGTACGATATTTAAACATTTTGGCACTATCATCATTTGAAAGGATATCAACCATTTGTTATTAAGGGACAGAGCACATTTTATTCCAGGATATGGCCTTTAAATTAAAAGATCTGCGGACAAAGCCATACGTATTGCCTGACACTTTATGTCTGAACTCTGTAGTCTGACATTGGGTGACTCTATTGCTGTGACTGTACATGGATAATGTGGTAGCCGCAGCCAAATGCTAATAATGTCTTAAAACAGATTATGTCAAGTCTAGTCATAGTCTGTACTAGGATTCTTGCCAACAGAAGCAGGTTGTAACTGTTGACAAGCCGTAGCGATACAGTCGTGACAAAGCAGTCCAAAGTACGCAGGGTTTTGCGTGTTATACTTGTGTACTGACTCGTAGATCTAGTACTTCTTCGACTCGTAGTCCTCATACAACATTGTAGTTGTAATTTTGGATTGTATACATTACAAGAATAAATATTGACTTACAAGTCAATTGAACAGCTTATTCATTTTTTCTGGCAGGGTTCATTTCATCAGTGTCAGTTTTGTGATGCTGCTTTGATCAAGAGCAAATTCTTTAAAATGTTTTGAGTTGCAGGTTTTGCAATGAGCACAGCTTGCTATTAGGTGTCTGGACCTAATTACTAAAGCTAGTATTTATACCCTTTAAAGATTTCTATATTTATTCTTGAGAAGTCAAAGTGGGTTTAAAGATGCACACAACTGGTAGTGGAGATTAATAAATAAATTGCATTTTAAGTGACTTAAGTCCAATTTAATCCCTGTACATCTCTGTATACAGAATTGAGATGTGTTCAAAAGTGTGGTGTCTTACAAAATGAACTCATGTAATAAATCTGGTTTTGTTGCCAGGTTGTGGAGGAGAACAGCACTGTGAACCACCATGACGTCTGCAGCAGCCGTCTGGAGGCTTGTGGCCTCGCTGGGGCCAACATCTGTGATATCAGCCAGCAGTTGGTACTGGCACCGCCGGCACCGTCAGCATCACAGCAGCACTGTAACAGTGGCTGCAGCGGTGCAAACACTTCTAGTCAGTGTCAATCATGGTTGTCATCGTCGCCATCGTCAACGGTGTGTGGACAGCATGGCAGCGCGACTACAACGTGTACAAGTACAAACGCAGGTAGGTGTATGCTAATTGACCCCCTTTCATCTGTCGGGTCCACTCACTGTAGGACACTTGTCCTGTTGCTAGTTACATGGCGTCCTTACGTCAGGACCCTGGGTGCAGCCGGTGCTAGCCACGTCAACTGGCCGACAGGGCAGGGTGGATATCCAAATGGGTGTCAGTCTGTTGTGTGTAATTTCTTGACAGAATAACCGTTACATAAGGTGTAGGAAAACAAGAAACATGATCGTGCCATTCATATGCAATCACTGTGTAATTATGTGTAGTCTGTGACTGTGCATTGTGTCCTTTGCTGCACGTAACTCACAGAATGCTTGATTGATGACGGATGTTAAGTTTGATGCATTGTCGCAACGGTTCGAACTAGTGCATTATGGGTCTTTATCACTTCTTTATGTGTCCAAGTCGTTAAGACATCTTTCAGGGAATTACATTTTTACACAAAGTGCACTACACAACGGGTTACCCAAGTTACAATTCTATTCTAAAATAAAGTCCAGTGACGTCAAATTCTTGCTGATACTGTGTGCATTGCTATAGAGTGACAATGTTTGTTGGGCCAGAGTGTCGTCACAAGAGTTTTTGGAATGTGGCCAATAAAATTAATTTGTACCTATTTTCTTTGACCTTTTTTCTAGTGAAAGATTGACTTTATTTCCATTGCTTTTTTCCTGTGACTTTATTTCCACACACTGAAAAGATCAAGGCACATGTATGTTTTTTGCCGATGGTAGTAGTTGCCTTTTGCTGCCAGTCATAGTTGATTAAACACAGCTTAGTTAGATTTAGTAGGTGTTATTATCCACGTTGTGTGTATATAATTATTTGTCATTTACAATCCATGGTCATAGAGTGCACATATTGAAAACAGAAATATGTAAGACCAGCATTATTTTATCTGCATTGCCACGCTGCAGTAATTTACGAATTGTAATCTCTGGAACACTTTGGTGTTTTCTACGCAGCATGTGGGTCGCAGTACATGTACATTTCCAAGATATTGGATATTTGAAACCATAAAGCAGCCATGTATGATTGAATAGCTAGGAAATGTATTGTAGAATATAACATGTAATAACATTACATTGTTTGTTTCCTCTGAACAGTTTACTGTTGTCATGTTGAAGTCACTCAGTGCTGATAAAATTATGTCTGATGGAAATCTGAATGCCAATGGGGTAGACAAAAGTAATTAATTTAATTGCTGCAACTTGTTTTTAAACGGTGAATGGTCCAGCACTAATCTGTATGTATGTGTGCGTGCATGTGTGCGTGCATGTATGGAATGACAGGAATCTTAGCAGGCAGAAATGTGTCACAATTATGCATTGTTGAATGGATTGACGATCTGGTTTTTGGTTGTTATAATATGACATAATTACCTCACAAGAAACTGTTATTCAAAAGAGAAAAAAGTTTCTTGTGAGGTAATTATGTCATATTAAATATGCATTTGTTAACTAAATTATATATATTTATATTAAATCTTGGTAGGCATGGTAGCAGAGAGATTCCATCCTATCCAGTCATGCCTGGCAAATGTGGGCCAGATGATGTTGCAATATATTCATCCAGAGTCTTTGAATCGTTTCTACATGCTCAAAATTATAAATAGGTTTGACTGAGTTTTCTGTCAGGCCAGAGTTTTCTGTCAGGCCACACACATTGTTGCTGAGTGACCTGCCATTAGTTTGCAGAAGGTGATTGGATCTTATGACATTCACAGCAACTGAAGTAGATTATTGACTGCCCGCTAGCAGAAAATTGCAAATTTCGACACAGTTATTTGACCAAAGCATTTACTCAAAGCTCGGTGACATTTAATTAGCTCAATTGCAGTTTTATCACGCCACATTCCTCATTATTTTAAATTGGAGGGTGTGCATGTCGTGCTGTACTATGGTTGTGTGTACGTAGTTTGGGTCAAGAGCAATAAGACGTATAATAGATAGTATTAATTACTTCTGAAGGGGATTGTGTACGCGTTGCTCTGTTTACATGGTTGCTAAAACAGTGGTTCTCTTGCTCAAAGCTTGGCACAAGAAGCTGTTTGTCTACAGTGTGTGCTCAAGCATTAACAAGAACATTTGGTGCAATCTTTAATAGCCAAAGGCTTCTAGCTGTATGTTATTCCACTGTCCTGCCAGCAATTTGATTTGTCTGCTTGATCCTGTAAGCCTGGCAGTATTTGTTGGGTGTCGTAATATATGCAAGTTTGTATTGTTGTTGTTCTCCTCGTCGTTCCCTGTCTTCAGGGGTGAGGCTGGCTTGGATACGTCAACATTTTTTTTTTTTTTCTTCCTCTTCATTGCACTTCCACTAATTCTCTACCTTCTCCATTCTCCATTCTCCTTGGTCTTTTGCTCTTTTCCTCCATTCCCCTTTCTATCCCTCCAGGTCTCTCTCCACACAACCTTCCCACCTCAGTCTCGGTCACCCTCGTCTTCTTTTTCCCTCCACTCCAGGCATCTGCTTTCTTTGCCACCTGTTCTTCTCCCATTCGCTCCACATGCCCGTCCCAGTTCAACCGACTTCTCACCAACTTCTTCATGAAACTTTCTTTCACACCAACATCCTCCCTCAGCTCTTCCATTCTTCGCATATCTATTCTCTTTACCCCCGTAATTCTCCTAACCCAGTTGTTTTTTCGCACACTTGTACCCTCTCCTGTTGTTTCTCTGTCATTGCTATAGTTTCTAGGCCATACAGGTAGGCAGGTGTCACACATGCGCATAGTACCTTTCCCTTCAGTTTTAGCAATATGTGCCTGTCTCCCATCGCACCTTCTACTTTCCTCCTTTGCCTTTCCATAAATAACTATGTACGGTAGTGAGTGGTGTACGGTTTATGACATTCCTGATCTGCCCTCCTACTCCCCTTGGGAGTGGGTGAATATGTGGGGGAGGGGCCAGGTTCTCTCAACTGGCATCAGAAAGGTCACCATGGAAACAGCATGCTTTGCAGAGTATACTTTTTTAAATATCAAGTTTGTTTTCTTAATACCAACATCTAGGCAGTAAAGCGCAAGACGGTTGGTTAAGAATAACATGAGTTTGTTCTGTTCTTTTAATGTTTTATTATGGTTAGAATTGGTATAAATTAAAGAAAAACTCAGGCCATAATTAGTCCGGGTTAAGTTTATTTTGGAAGAAAACTGTTTTCTCTGATACAGTAGACGAAACCAGAAAAAAGTCAAAGAAATGCCACTGATTAGCTACCGAAACTAAAGATGATGCAACAAAGAACTCTTATTGTTATTATTAGACTCCTGTTTAGAGGACAGTCCTTGGCTTCAAGTGAACCGATGTGTAGGTTAGCCAGTGGTCAGTGAGTACTGTAAAAATAGTTGTTGTCCATTGGAGGCTGGGGTAGATTGCTTAGCTGCCAGTGATGTATGACCAGTTTGACCACCAGTGGCCTGTGGCTGTCCCAGGCTCAGGCAGTGGTTACGTGTGGATTGGTTACCACACATCTGTTGCCTCAAGTGCTGCTTGCAGATCTCCAATAGGTCAGCCGGGTGGACTTGTGTTCAGCAGTTCCACTCTGGAAAGCGAAAGTGATCAATGATTCTCGTTCTGCATGCATGTGTATGCCTGTGATTAGGTTGTATGTGGCTGGCAGTGTCTTGTGTTCCAACTGATAATACAGTTGCCAGAGGTTTTGATAGCACAGTAGATATGAATGTCAAAACAATGTGGCTGATAAATTGTTTGCTTAAAAGTTCATGAATCTTTGTGGAGTTGAAAACAGTGCTACAATCAAACATACAGAAAATGGTGATTTTATTAAAACTTTTAAAATATTAATTATTGCTGCTGCTGTAGCTGAGCAACTGCATCCTATTGATTCAAATCTGTTTGTTTTTGGAGCATAATAAATAGAAATTAGAAACACATTAAATCAGGCTGCGAAATAAGGCCGGTCCGATCGTCCCGGACGAGTAGTTTCAGTGATCGGACTAGTCCATGTTTAGTTGAGCAGTCCCATCGGACTAGCTGTTATTATGTAAATTAATTTACGCTATGTATACGCTAGTTGGGTGTTGTGATGGAATAAAACAAAATCAGACAGTAAGGTAGCATTTTATCACAGGCAGCTAAATATTCCGTACGACCGTCAGATCGGAAACTTGCTGAACGCAGTGAATGTAAATGGCGGCTGTTTACATCCGGTTAGAGTAGGATAGGTAGTGCCACCTAGCGACCATGAGTGATGGACAAACATACATGCGCGGGTTACTGACATCGTTACGTGCTATCCCGTCGTGATGGTAGTTGCGTTATTCCTGCATTGGGTGATTATTTTAGCAAGTTACCAAACGCCAGCAATGTTACTGATTGTTTAGTCAGCTTCGGGAAAGAAAACGCTAATGAAAAGTATAGGGCAAATGATGCAACTTAGTCCGACAATGTCGGTCCTTTGTCGCCGTCAGGCTTCAAATTCTGCTGGAATCGCCTTGTCCACGACTCCTGTTTGCTGCCCCTGATTAAACTAGTCATTTCTTCTGATAACTTTGCAATTGGATCTACGAAATCACATGTATTTGTTTCTATTAATGACACATTTAGTTGAACATTTAATTGAAATGGGAAACGGCTTGTTTTCTTTATGAAATAAAGCCACTTTTACTATGTGCTATAACTGTCACACATATATGATACCACAGTATGATTGATTTTTAAGGACTAGTAAAACAATATGAGGACTAGTTGTTTCTGAGTCAGCTAGTCCGACGGACTACCTGTCAATTAAATCCACCGTGCACCCTGCGTGACATTGTTCTCATTATTTAGGTAAATGATTGCGCAAGATAAAATCAATTTGATCTGGTCAACGTGAAAGGACCACTGGTCATAATTTTGTTCACTCCTAGGTAAGGAGTGACACGCAGGTGTGAATGACCTTGACACACACACACACACACACACACACACACACACACACACACACACACACACACACACACACTGTCCACCAGACTCACCTGGCACGTCTGCCCAGAATAGTGCTTATTTTAGACGTTATTGCGTAATGCCACCTGGTGTATATATAGCTTCACCAGCAGCATGCAACTTTCAAGGGTCTGGGAGCTAAACTGACCAAGCAGGAGATCATTTATTAATGCACTGATTTATTTAACAACAGCTCATTTATGCACATGATTTATTTGCGGCTATGTGGTTGTTTCTGTTTTCTATCACACTCATATCTCATCCACATACTGGCTGTGTCTTTCTTGCCCCCCTGGCAGTTTTAAAGTAATATGTTTTACATCCTGCTGCCCTGTAGTAGACTTCACCCATCGGTCAAATGAGCTAATCTTGAATATGGAGTCATACATGGGTCTGCCAGTGGCTTCTGTATTTTGATGTCATTAGACTGACTTAAATTCTGTGTGACTGACTCATACAGTCGTTAATCCGTCCAACTCCTGCTGCATTCCACAGGAGCTTGTCAAAATAAGTTTCACATGTTCAATGCAGTCTGGCTAACACACCTCCATGTGGTTCTGTTAAGGTTCCCTCTTTGTCAATCTGTTCTGTACGAGGTAGAATCATTGCCAATCTGTTCTGTATGAGGTAGAATCATTGCCAGTCTGTTCTGTACGAGGTAGAATCATTGCCAGTCTGTTCTGTACGAGGTAGAATCATTGCCAGTCTGTTCTGTACGAGGTAGAAACATGCGGCGTACAAAAGCAGGAATGGCATCAATTTAGAATAACATTTAAAAAAATGAGAAAATGCAAGTGTTTCGTATTCTTATAAATGATGACCTCATTTTACTTGCTGAAGATTCTGTCTTGTTTGAGTCGGTAAGTCCACTACAAGTTACACATTGGGCCCAAGGGGTGTGTGATCTTTTACTTCCCCTGGCATAGATACTGGTGTCGTATGGAATATGGACCCCCGTGAAAAATGGATCCAGGTCCATATAATATGGATGCGAGATTAGAGTTAGGTATCCAAGGAAGTCCAAATTCTACATAATAGAATATTGTACTGGATAGTTGTATTTTCACATAGGAGGGTTACGTCGTGTTGAAGTGCTCCACTTTTCCAGTCTTGTGTTTTGCCTCTTCAACCGGTCGTGTTAGTAAACATAGAAAGATGACAACTGTTGAGTTGTTGTCTGTGCGAGGCATGCCCCTTGAAGAACGTAGTGGCCACTTGCATTCTCTCAGCAAATGAATGCATGTCAGACATGTCTGTCTTGGCTGTTTGACATGCCTTAAACTATGTTTTAATTACATACTACAGAGTACTAATCTGGACCTGGTGCAGTCCTTGTGATATGCTACAAGACCTTGTGACCTGCTTCCAGCCCCTTTGACCTGGTCCAACCCCAGTAGCCGAGTGTTTCATCTAATAGTTATAATATCTAATCTAAATATTTGATTTGGTGTAAGTCCACATAACTTCTAAAGGATGTGTGTAACATGCTGTCTCTGTGACCTGCTGTCTCTGACCTGCTGACCTTGTGACCTGCTGACCATGTGAACTAATGTCTGTGATCTACCCGAATTGATTCTAACTGCGACCTGCTGTCCATGTGATCTGTTGTCTTTGTGACTTGCTGCTATCATATATACTGCAGTAGGTGTGAGACCCTACAAATTTGGATTAAGTAGCTGGGAAGATGAAATGCAGGGAGTCAGAGTGTGGACATTGTTAAGTCAAAGAAATGTAACGTCAAGGTTGCTTTCTTTCATTTCAATCCCTCGAGTGTCATTTAGCTTTTGCACCATGTTCACTTTTTAATGGATCATCCCAGGGAATTAACTGCAAGTTGATGCATGGTTCAGCAAACCTTCTGCAGGAACTCTACACTGTGGCAGTCAACATATACTATCAGTAGTAAATGTGTTTGTTTGAAGCTCCAATAACAACTTTGAAATCGTCACTTTAATTTCAATTGAGTTTTTTTAATAAAATTATATATGTAAGTAAAATGTGACCCATTCCATTGTAATCTTCTTGTTCTTCATACATTTTTTAAATCATTTAGCAGACTGCTAAATGATTGATTGGCCAGAAACAAGAAGCAGACTTTCTGCAGCAGCAGTTGGTACACTGGTTGTGCCCCAATGGCACTGCAGTATTGTTTATTACTCTGTAGTTTCATTACATGCTTAATTTAGCCTTATATAAATAGAAATGCTGCAATAAATGTGATTACACAAATGCTGCCTCTCATCTGTTTCATGCAATGTTATTAAATTTATGCCAGCACTCAGACAAACAAAAATGTAGAACGGGAAAGACAGCAAAGAAAAACAAACAAAAATTATTGTTGGTGAGTACTTTAACCTCAGACTTTCATATCCTTGTTTACTGTGTGAAATCAAGTCATTTAAGGAAATCAAAATTGTTTATGTTTACAGATCATTATATTAAAATTATGTCACTACAACATTTGCCATAAATGTTCCACTGGTGTAAAAGTAGATGGTCTGCTTAACCATGTGAAAAGGAATTGATTTCAATTTTTTGGTGAGATGCCAAATTCATTCTGAGTGAAATTTTTTGGGGAGTGATTGGTGGGAAGACCCTCGGCATTGGTAGAGCAGGCCCTGGGATTAGGCATTCCAAGCCAGGGATCTTGCCTTTACAAGGGGGATTAACCCTATAAGAACAAGGTCACATCACATATCGTTGCGATCTATGTAACCGTAACCGTGGGATACAGGAATCCAGCGCAGGATTTTCATCAGCGTACCTTCTCTAACCAGTAACGTTAATGTGACGAGACATAATTAGCACTCCAGTAGCTGTGCCTGCCTTCACATTGCCCAGTTTGGAATGTGATATTTCAGTGGGAGTTTTACCGTCTTCTGATTGTCCAGTTATGAGTCTGGTATTTTGATGATTCATATCGCTGTAAACACTTGATTGGGGCCGTTTTGTACACTTGACACTTTTACTAGTTGTTGGCATACTCGTACATACCTATGTGCAAAAGACGTGTGCATGTGTGAAGATTGGGGGAGCTGACTGATGTACTGTGTACGAGGTGTGGATGGTTTCTGCTGCCTACAGCTGTTTCTACCAATGTCTTGTCAGTATAGATAGGGAAAGTTATATAATATGTGATCTGTGACAGTTGTTAGCAGTGCAGTATGATGTAGATTTAAAACCTATCTTAACCATTGTGACTGTGATATTTAGTTATGAAAGCTATTAAGTGTCACAGTTTAAAACTCTGTTATTTTGACACAGTCAAATTTGAGGGTCTTTTCTGGTATGATGGTCACTATGACCATGTTGCTATTTACAATTTTAATGGCAACACCCCAGGCAGATACAGAACCGTGACAACATTGGGACGTGTTCAAATAACACCACTGGCCGAAGCCATCCTTTGGTATGTTGTGCCAGTATTGCAAACAGAAACAGAAACATTGAAGACACGGTTGGACACACATCAGTGACACAATCACTTTAAGGCACGACACAGGCTATTTTAAACATCTATGAAATCCTGTTATTTATTAAAAGGTCTAGATGATTCATGGTGGTCAACATGACTAGTTTCCTAAGTTGACATACAAAAGTGCCTCAATTTCCAACATTATCTTAGTCCAGAAGGAGGTTGTCATGATGACGTTGCTTTGACAGCCAACCAAAACACAGGAGCTCCAATCCATCTTTAGAAATATATCTTTTTTAATTCATAGCAAGGATGCCAAACATAATGTTTATGCAACATTTTGAGCCGTTACTGTCAAGAAACTTAACTTATGATATGTTAGACATACATTTGTTTGAATATCTCTGATGCAGCCTCCCGTGAATGGCTTTGTCAGTATCAGGAACTCCAATTAAATTATTATTTATGTATACATATATATACATTATATGATATACAAATTTAAATAACATGGATAGATGTGGCTATTTTATTAGATGTTACTTGAATGTCTTTTTAAAATATTATATTTCTTACTCCCTATGCAGCAGATAGAATGGTCGCAATATTTCACTATGCTGGTTTCACTTTCGTGTTCATTGATTTTTTTACCTGGCTATATTGCAGGCATCGCCATGACGATGGCAAAGCATGTTTCAGTTTCGCATGTCAAATGAATATTCAGCTGTCTGGGCTACATAGTTCTGCTGTTTAGACTGAACCAGATATGATCGTTATTCGCATCTCAAAGGCATAGGGGGCTGTCAGTCTATGTCACGGCAGTGTATCTTGGCGAGATCACCTGCTTACCAAAAGGTAGTAACAACAAGTTTTTCCAGCTTTTTATACAGCCTGTTTTGTTTTCAGTCACACCATATCTTTGCTGTGTGGCAGCTTGTAAAAATAATTTGGGTACTGTAAGGTCAAATTAAAATAATGTAAAGTTGGAAACACTTTACATATCTGTCGTTGACATGAGTGGTGGTTGTGACGTATAACTATGACTGCATGTTTGGTTCATTCGAACACCCTACAAATCTAGACAATTAATTGTTTTGTGTGTACTTTAAGTTTTCAGACACTATAAACATACTTTTCCCTTTGGTTCTATGTAATTGGACACCAATTATTTGTATTTCTGACAATTGCTTACCAACATTGCAGGACTTGTTCCTGTTTGTAAATATTCAAACAGGGTGTGTGAATTATTTTCTGTACCATATATTTTTGGATAGCTGAGAATTTTATAATTTTAGGTGTCCAAATACACACATCAAATACATACACCATGTACATACACCATATACATACACCATATATATACACCATGTACATACACCGTGTACATACACCGTGTACATACACCATGTACATACACCTTGTACATACACCGTGTACATACACCATGTATATACACCATGTACATTCACCATGTACATACACCGTGTACATACACCGTGTACATACACCATGTACATACACCGTGTACATACACCGTGTACATACAACGTGTACATACACCGTGTACATACACCATGTACATATACCATATGCAGTCATTACGGTATATTGTGCAAGTGTATACCAATACTTTGAATTTGAGTAATTTTGTAAAAGATCTTTTTTGGTCCAATTTTGTTTACTACATTTTTGTGTCTAAGTTTTGGGGCAGCTTCAGCTTCTAGTACCATTTGACAGTTGAGGGAATAGAGTATATGTTACCTTGTAAACGACTGGAAGGTGGTCTATGTCTGCAGTAAACACACTCATGTCTGTCAGCTGTTCTATTCTAAATTTCAAATGGCCTCTACTTGCTCACCTACTGATTAGCTGGTAAAGTATAACTTCAGTTTTCGTTGGAGTGTGTCCTTATCCTTGTGTCAGTTGTGTGGTCCCTCTCAGTGGCCACAAGGTGTAAATGAGTTCACTTTAAATTCATAAATATCGTAATCAATTCAGAAAGGCTTGGTAGTATGCACTAACTTTATGTACGGAAATAGTACATTTCTAATGATTCTATTTTGCAGTTGCACCAAAAATCTGCATCTTGAAGCAGACGGTACACCCTTGATTTGTAATTGTGATATCTGGTGAGGTTTCAGGCCAACGACTGAGGCACAATATTATGTAGCCTTTTTATCTGTCAATAAAACTTTGCTAAGATAAAATTGAAGATAACATGAAATGGAAAGTAAAAACTGTATGTTCATATACAGATTGAGGCATATTTTGTATCCACAATGCATGAAATTGTGAATAGAGTACCAGTTTCATCTTAGACATGGTCATTGAGTCTACAGTGTGCAGTCATGTTAAATGATATCTAGGTGAAATTAAAAACATACTCTGGTGCCTGAATTCATGTAAGTCCATCTCACAAAATTGTCCAAGAAAATAAAATAATTGACTGCAAGGTTGCTAAAATATCTTATGTCGCAGCAAGCTACGGATAATGTGACAATAGTCGTTACAGTTTTATATTGAAGAATCTCCTGTAATATTCATCCAACAAATCGGGGGGAGGGGGGGCAATATATTTTCCCAAACGCTGAGCCCATGAACCAGTGAGAGACACATGTACACAGTTGCATGACATCATTTTAGCATCTGTAAGAAATTCAAAAAATGTTAGCGAGACATGTCTTGTTCACCAGCAGATTAAGTAGTTACGATGATTACCGTTGCGAGAGCTATATGTATGTGTGTGCTCCATCACCTTAAGCTGAATTGATGGGGACATTGTCAGGGACATTTCTCCTGTTGCAAACAGTCTACATGATTGCTTCCGTTTGGCCTGTAAACCAAGGTATGGATTAAATTGTCAGGCATATTAGTTTGTAGAAGATCACTGTCAACCAAGCTGCCTTAGTGGTGCCAGATTAGAGAGCTGTAAGAGATGAACTTTGGTCCACGTGGTATGTAGATTTGACTAGTGTTGTTTGAGTGGTATCTGTCACAAACTTGTGTCTCCATCATAGGGCTGTGTGGGTTTTTTGCTCCCTGGATTGTGTTGATTAGGGTTTGGACACCTGCACTGTACTGTCAGTGTACACATAACAAGTCAGGGGATAGATCGTTGTCATACCCATTCAGGGTAGACGAATGACGTGCCAGTGAATCTGAGGATTTTTTGCACCCTGACAAAATTGTTTATGAAGTTGAACAGTGTAAAGGGCACATTTGCAGAATACGACACTTCTGTTGTGTAGAGGCTTACATTTCTATTTGTTAGTTGGCTGCATATGCACATGTCAGTGATGGACGGATCCCCTCTGTACGAAGACAGAATCCAATTTGTTTGGGTAACACATAACAGGTAGCATCATCCATGTTATTTTTAAAAATTGTAGAATTTATACACGTCTTCAGCATTGGGCTGTAAAAACGGGACATCAGGATCACTCAATAAAGTGCAACAAGACGGCCTAAAGATATTTACTAGGCTAGTAAAGCTTATAATTTTATAGCCTTAAACGTACATTGTCTTAATTGGATAATTTAAAAACACCAAGAAATGTTTTCACTTGTTTTTTAAAACTGCTTTCTACTCTAGGATCATGTAGGTTACATGGTTTCCACTGAGTATCATTAACTTAGTACTAAAATGACTAATGCATTGCATTGTGTGGAAAAAACTGGAGAAAGGTTTATTTTTAGAAAGGATGAGAAAGGATTGGTGGAAACCATAACTAAAGCAACCATAACTTATGCAAACTGCATCTATTATCCATACCACTGGCACTGAGTCAAACAAAATGTATTACCGTTTCAAGTTCTCATGTCCGTAGCTTTAACATGTCCATTGGCTCTAGTTATATTGTGTTTTATGTACATTTGTGTGTAACTGCATAAGTTATGCAGAAACCATAAAAAGGTTGCCCAGTATTTAAGACGTGCACGTATATAATAAAAATGCTAGTGTAGGTCAGTGATAAGACATACATCAACGTGTACAGATTTTCTTAAAACCAAATCTTAAGTTTGCACACAGTGTGGGATTGCTTACATTTAAGCTAATGCTGTCTGCTCCTCAGTTTTGGGGAACAGAATTGAACAAAGAACCTTGATTTAACATTGATTTCGGTGTGGCAAAACAATACTGGTTTGTAGCCCTAGCACAACATGGGAAGAGGTTGAACTCACTCCACCTGACAGTCTGACAGCTCTAGGCTACACACCTACCAGAGCAACGCGCACTAGCATGTGACAATGCACATGAGTAAGATTAGCAGCAGGTCTCAGGAAGTTGTTCCAAACCACTGCTAAAAGTCACTGTTTTTTTCTCACTTCTTGTTTGAGCTCTGTCATCCCAACCCTGTTGTTCCACTGAGCTAAGCAAGTCAATTAACCAACACTGGATGACAATGAAAAATATGGTCATCTTCACTTCGCAAAGGACAAATGATGACTTGTAGAGCTCTACTTACTGGGTTTTTCCGGTCAGTACATATCGTATCATGCTGTGCCTGGTTTCTCTGGCATGTATGATGACGCTGAATGTTTCTGAAGTAGGTAATTAATCATAAAACTACTGTGCATCAGTAGTGTAACATGGTATCGTTAGTATCAGTAAGTGAGAGATAATCCAGTGCTATTGTTTCTTGTGCGCATTGTGACAACTCATCCATCATTGTCATCTATTTATATTCAACTATATACCTCTGTGGCTAGGTTGATTAATTTGATACAGAACTTATATATGTATATTTTATTGAAAAATTGGGCGAGAAAATCTTGGGACTGGATCATTGAGATTTTGCAGTGCAGGAAAAATTGGAAAAGCAGTGGAAATATTGATAAGTATAATTTTGCGTCAGTATTACTCATAAACTACCTGCAGACATATTAAGAAACAATAAAAGCTAAACGTTAGTCAGAGAAAGTAGTTTAGACTACCTTAGCTTTCGTGAGCGATATTAGAAGGTTTGTTGATAAACGTAGTGTTACACCCACTTGCTAGGGGACACATAGCGTATGTCTAGCATAGGATAGTTGGGCACTAGATGATAGGTCAGTCTAATGCAGAGTATTGTTTACATTATTGAAAATATGAGAATAAGTGATTTGGAGTATATAAACTACACATAAAGAAGTATCTGCCAAATAGCGTAATAACTTTGTTTCAACTTGACTAATGAACCAGTGCGAACTGGTTCAACATACACACATGTAAATATATAGTTATGTTGTAGTAGAAGGCCTCTTAACTGGTATACATTTTACAGAGGAAACAGTCTTTCTAAAGACTACGTAGAAAGGCATAAACTATTTTGAATAATTTTAGATTATTATCATAATTATTAAATAAATTCTTATATGGCTCCTTGCAAATGGCAAGTCAAGCAAAGCGACACATGGTGTGCGATGACTGCCACAGCTGGATGGATTTTGCATTGTCCGGCTGTGGGAAGTCATGTGCAGATACTAAGGAAGAGGGATTCACCTTTCAGTGTGTGGAGAGCTGGAAGGTGGAATGTCTGCTGAAGGAGTGGTTAGGTTGACAGATATTGTGAAGGAAATGGAGATGAGAATCAGCAAGGAGACAGGTGGAATGGTGAGAGATGACAGGGAGAGTTGGGAATACTGTGAGACTGAAGAGCAGAGTAGTGACAAGAAGACTGAGGCAAGGAGATTGAGAGAAGGGAAGGTAGTTGGAGGGGAAGAAATTGGAGAATCGACAGCAGGAAACGTGACAGAAGTGAAGGTGACGGGGAGAAAGTGACCGTAGAGAAGGAGGTCGGAGGGAAAATGAGACGGGAGAGGAGAGAAGAAAATGTGATGGGATGAAAAGAAGTGAGAATAAATGTGACAGAAGAGAAGACGATAAAAGGGACGGTGACAGGAGGAAAGGTGACAAGAGAAAAAGTGACAGGAAAGAATGGAACGGAAGAGAATGTGACAGGAGAGAATATGACAGGGGGAAAAGACAACAACCAGACAGATGCAAACCGGAGAAGGAGTTACTCTGAGGCAGTGATTGAGAGGGCAGTGAAAAAAGAGAGGGTATTCATGGGTGAGTTTATTCTGAGAAAGACAGATAAGACACTAAGCGAGGGGGAGGATGTTGTTGTTTGTTTACCAGGGGAGGGGGGGCTAGGATAGAACATGTGACTGAAAGGGTAGAGAAGGTATTGGGGCATGGCAAGAGAGGGTCTATACTAGTACACGAAGTGACAGAAGTACAGACACTTAGTGAGGAAGTTAAAGAAGACAAGAGTTGAACAGATTAGTATATCAGGAATTTTGTCAGAAGTGGGAGGAAGGGGGCCAACATATAGAAACTGCAAGAGGATAGCAATCAATGCACTAGTTGAGCAGATGTGTGAAGAAGAGGGATGGGATTCATAGATTTATGGGGATACTTTGTGGAGAGGGAAGATGGCTTCCATCTAAGTGGAAAGGGGGCAGCAGTTTTCTCAGAAAACCTGCTGTGATCTGTTGACAGTGGAACAGGTTGCATTTATTTAAACTAGATGCACAGGGGGGAATTCACAGAGAAACCTGAAACTGGAGGCATAGAAAAAGACAGCACAAATAAATCAGCAAAGACCAGCCTGGAAAACTGTTCTGACACTGGATATAGATGTGTTTGTTTAAATGCAAGGAGCATAGTAAATAAAAGAAGTGAACTAAACATTATGGTAGAAGATATTGACCCTCACATAATAGGTATAACCGAATCATGGGCCACCACCGATATATCAGATCCCGAATTGGGACTGACAGGATATGTAATGTTTAGGAAAGATAGAATAGGAAGAAATGGAGGTGGATTTATTTTATATATTAAAGAATCTATCCAGGCAGATGAAATAAAATTAGAAATAGAAGCAGATTGCGAAGAAGCTGTTTGGTGTAACATAGTTACAGGAAACTCGGTGTTAACTTTGGGTTAGTTTATCGAACGAAGTCCAAACATAAGCATAGAAGAGAATGAAAAAGTACAAAAGGCTGTAAGGGAAGTTAGCAAACGGGACTGTATTATTATGGGGGATTTTAACCATGGTCATATACAATAGAAATCTCTACAGACTACAGGAAGTGAAGACCACAAGTTTTTATTTTTGGTACAAGATAGTTTCCTTTCTTAGCAATGTTAGCATGTGCTAGAACCAACCAGGGGTGAGAATGTGTTAGACATAGTTTTGTCCTCACAGAATGAATTAGTTGACAATGTCAAGATATGTGAGCCACTGGGGAGTAGTGATCACAACCAGATACATTTTACCATCAAAGTAAAATTAGAAAGGAATAGTAAAAAGAGTACAGGAGAAATTTCCACAAAGGAAGATATAAGAACATGAGGAAATATTTAACAAAAATAGACTGGAACAACACACTGACGAATAAGCCAGCAACAGAATGCTGGAATGTATTGAAGAGTGAAATTGAGTGCATCGTCAATACATTTGTTCCCTTGAAAAAACAAGGGAAACGGTCCAGAAAGAAACACTTATCAAAAGAAGCCATTAGAAAAATTAAGTACAAACAAATGACATGGAAGTCATATAGACGTACTGGAAATAAGGAAGACTACAACATTTATAAAAAAACACTTAACCAAGCTACAACTAAAATTAGAAAGGAAGCTATGAAAAAAAATTTGCTTGTAATATAAATCATGACAGCAAGAGTTTTTATGCATATGTTCGAAGCAAAGTTCAGGATAAAGTTGGTCCTCTAGAAGATAGTGCTGGAAATATAATATCAGAGGGATTGTTAATGGCAGAAGACCTGAATGAGTATTTTAGTTCGGTGTTTACCAGGGAAGATATTAGTTCACTGCCAGTACCACAGGCTAAGTTAAAGGGATGGAATCAGAGTATTTAGGACAGTTATAAGGGCTATGAAGGATAATAAATGACCTGGAGTGGGTGGGATGATACAAAAGTATTTAAAAGGATTAAACGTGATAGAGATAGATGATTTACAAGATGATCTTGACAGGTTGATCAAATGGTCTGAAAAGTGGCAGATGTTCGATTTTGGGAAATGTAAATGTCTCCACACAGGACATGGGAACAAAGATATACAATATACAATGGGGGTACTGTACTAAGTAGTACTGTAAAAGAAAAGGACTTGGGGTTAATCATTAGTACAGATATGAAGGTTTCAGAGAAGTTTGGAATTGCAGCTTCAAAGGGAAATCAAATCCTTGAAAATGTGCTAAAAAGGGTACTCTCGATAAGCCAAAAGGCTTCCTTGTCCACCTGCCATCTAGAGTTAATTCTCTGGGTGGCAATCTTGTTAAACCTTGTTAAAATATAAACTGATGAAAACGCCCAGATTTTTTTCGGATTACAAATAGCATTTCAGCACTTCATCATGCATGCATCATTGTGACTGGTCAGGCATTGAAAGAAACTTGTGACTTTTAACTTCAGGTATCATATTTTTGATTACACCTGACTAGTCTCTGTGCTGACTGGTGCTGTATGGGTCGTGTGCGAGACTGTAATGAATTTGTTTCATGTCATTCTGTTCAGATGTGCCATGTAATAACTGTCTGTTTGATTGCAGTTTATGTGAAGAGCCTTGAGCTGAAAGGATCGCCTCAGCGACATGTTGACAGGCAGCACGAGTTTCACATACAGGTATGTGACGTTACTGCTGCCATGTGTGGTATTGACAAAGGCACCTTATGAAATATGCAAATAAGGACTAGTTGCACCACATAACTACAAGAAACAGACATTCTACATTAATGTGTTGATGTTGGGTAAGAGGAAGTTATGCAAAGTTATGGATGTGACAAGCAGAGTGGAATGGGCCATTGTGAGACTTGTCTGGAGCTATAGTGAACATGACTGGACTCTGGAGCCAATGTGAATATATCTGGAGTCGTGATAAATTTGTCTGGACATGTGGTAAACTTGTCTGGAACCGTAGTAAACTTGCGTAGAGCCATTAGTGAACTTAGCCAGAGTTCTTTTCTGGAGTTGTGGTTAACTTGTCTGGAGCCATGGTCAATTTGTCTAGAGATATGAATTTGTTTGGAGATATGGTGAACTTGTTTTGAGACGTGGTGAACTAGTCTAGAGTCATGGTAAACTTGTCTGGAGTCATGGTGAACTTGTCTACAGCCATGGTGAACTAGTCTATAGTCGTGGCAAACTAGTTTAGAGTCATGGTGAACCAGTCTAGAATCGTGGTGAATTAGTCTAGAGGCATGGTGAACTAGTCTAGAGTCGTGGCGAACTAGTTTAGAGTCATGGTGAAGTTGAACCAGTCTAGAATCGTGGTGAATTAGTCTAGAGTCATGGCGAACCAGTCTAGAGTCATGTCGAACTAGTCTGGAGTCATTGTGAACTGGTCTAGAGACTAGTTTTGGGACATGATAAATTTGTCTGGATACATGGTTATAAAGACAGCAAGAGGAACCACTCAGCCTAAATATTGGTCGAAAAATGAAGCCGTGCAATTAGTGGCGCCTCTAGGCAGCTAGCTAGGAGAACTACGCAGTGGCGATAACTTCTCAATACTATTGCACGCCGGTTTCACTAAAACAGCACTCGTGTAATAATATATGTGCATTCGTATGTGTAAACATGTTCAAAAACATACATTTTTTTAAAAACAATTATATATTTTGTGTACACCATAAAAAGTCTTCAAAACGGGCACTTGGATATTTTATTGTCGAAATATATTGGGCGCATATCTATGCCCATTGAATGCTGCTGTCCTAGGCATGTGAAAACTGAACTGAAGTTCTCACACATGTGAGAATGTCAGTACTTTCCTGTTTCCCCCTCTTGATGTGGTGAATTTGTTGTTATTGTTCCTCTAGACAGCATGAAGGGAAATGTTGATAAATAAATTAAGTGCATTGTCTGATTGCTTGCCAAGAAAATCTGCTTGTCTACTAAATTGCACCCATTTTCGGCATCTGTACACAGAAAGAAAGAAAGAAAGAAGAAAGAAATTATTGGATTAATTTATACCCCAAGTCTTAAAGGATTCTTCTGCATTTGAAACTGGCATTGCTGTCGATATCCTCCAATTTGAGTGTTAGAACGAGCAGACAGAAACATCTACCACACTTTAGCTTACCACAAGAATTCTAAATAATAGGAACAAAATGTATTTACATTGATGCAAGTTTCGAATTGTCTAAATCATAGTTGAAACGGATTGTCATCCGTTTGAAATGCGACACTGCCTGTTGTCATCCTCGTAACACTAATCGGACTCGGAGTAGAACATTATCCACACTTTTGTTTATTACAAAAGCCCTAAATATTGCACTTACACTTCAGACAAAACTTGCAACTTTCTCTTCCTCAGCCAATTGCTACATATCGGCGAGCATTTAATTATTCTCGACTAAAGCGACTACCAGTGTATTGGTGTATGCGAAGCCGAAAGATGGGTGTGTGGAGCAAGTGAATTCTTCGAAAATATCATGAATGTCAAAAGTGAATTATGACTCAACCATACTCAGTTACATGTGTCTGTTGGCATCTTGGAAAACAAAAAAACCTCCGATCATTTCTAGTTTGAACAATTTGGTGCGTTGCACCAAGCGGTTTCTGTCATGTCTCGTAGAGTAGTTCTAGCTCGCCAACGGAGGCCACTGCTGCACGACGGCTTTACTAAAAACAGTGAAGTGGTTCCACATGTTGTCTATTCTTTTTGACGTGGTGCACTTGTCTGGAGCATTGGCGAACTTGTCTTGAGCCATGGTGAACTTGTCTTGAGCCATGGTGAACTTGTTTGGAGTTGTGATAAACTAGAAATGTGTTGCTTTACAGTCACCTTGGTAATACAGCCACCTTGCAATTAAGGTCACCCTGGGACAGTCCCACATTTGTTTATGTAACAGGAAAGTGTAGGAAATTAGTCTTGCTAATATGGTTACTTTTGTCCAGTCCCGAAGGTGACCTTAATAGGGAGGTTTAAGTGTTTGTGATTATGAGACGGTCCCCTGTGTGTAACAGTTTCAAGTGTGTACATGTGATTATGAGATGGTCCCCTATGTGTAACAGTTTCAAGTGTGTACATGTGATTATCAGACGGTCCCCTGTGTGTAACAGTTTCAAGTGTGTACATGTGATTATGAGACATTCCCTCTGTGTAACAGTTTCAAGTGTATACATGTGATTATGAGACGGTTCCCTGTGTATAACAGTTTCAAGTGTGTACATGTGATTATGAGACGGTCCCCTGTGTGTAACAGTTTCAAGTGTGTACATGTGATTATGAGACGGTCCCCTGTGTGTAACAGTTTCAAGTATGTATATATGTGATTATGAGATGGTCCCCTGTGTGTAACAATTTCAAGTGTGTACATGTGATTATGAGACGGTCCCCTGTGTGTAACAGTTTCAAGTATGTACCCTGTGTGACTTAGGTGACGTGGTCAAACGGGGAAGTGACAGAAGCCACCCGCACCTACGAGGAACTACACAACTTCCACGCCGAGGTATGTCGTTGACATCTATCGAAGATAGGGACCAGATCAAAATGGTGATGAGTTAATGTTATGTGGACAATGTGTTAAATGAGGGATAAATCCTCCCAGGCCAAGTGATACACGGTGGGATTGTTAGGTTTTACTTGGGCCAACAATGTGGGAGGGTAAGTCTGATAGGTCGCGTCCGCCTACATACATCTGTCTACTGACTGTATTTTCCAGCATATTTGTCCCCAATTCCATTGCACACAACAGCTGAACAGCACGTATTACCATTTCGTGAATAGCACTGGTATTAATATATACATAATAGAACGACGACTAAATTTGTAATGTTCAGTCTCTCTCATCAAGTCACAACTTGGGTTCACTGATGTTCAGATGTATTGTATATGAACATTGTTGGCAATATGGTAAGTTGATTTAATAAAATAGTGTACTTTTGTTAAAATCAACAAAAGGATTGACATTGATCATTAGATTGGGTAACTTGCAAAAGTGTGAACAGGTTATATCACACTATTTAGAACCAACCAGACTACTTTTGCCTTTTTTACATAATTCTGACTGAGTCAGTAAAAAATAATTAGATGGTTATCAGATGATGTCAGCGTAACTATTTTTTTTAAATTGCCCAAAATGAGCTGGCATGTTATAGTTGATACCAGATGGTTAAAAATGTTTACTAAATGATTTTGAAGTGAGACAAGCAAACAAGATAATTGAAGAAGGAACTTTAGTGATATTACATTAATTACTCATGAAAGGCAGTAGTGAGTTCTGATCGATCCGCCCATCATGTTCAAGTCCCTGAGCCACCAACGAATGGAAAAGATTTGTCATAATTAACACTGACTTGTTCGCAATAGATCCATAATGCAACACATAACGATATGAAACTGATCAATTGGTTTCCCAGTCGAACTGAAATATCAGACCAGTTCGAGGTATACATTGAAGTTTGTAATTAGAAGGTTTGATAGGTCTCGATAAGCCCATTTCAATATGACCATATATGTATTTTTTTCATGGCTTGCTGTAAAATACACAAGCTCTCAGACAGGTTTTTTGTCACCGCTCGAAACTGAACTGAGTTGTTTCTTTTTACATGCCATTGCTACTTGATGCAGTTAACTGTGTCCAAGTGTCTGCTGTGTAACGTTATCGATGTGTGATACGTTTCTTTTATAAAGCTCACTCTCAGATGATTACTCTACTGTTATGCATTAGACTATCTCGGGGAAGTCTTGTGGGAAATAAAATTCTCATTTTATCTGTAAAATCATACAGCAGACGTGAGATATCATAATGTGTCGATGGGCCGCTGTTCTTGTGGAAAATTCTCTCAGCATTTAGAGTTAGGCAGATAACTTTAATTTGGAAAGGCAAGATTTGTATCAATTTGTCAGTCTGTCTCCCGGAACTTATGTATTTATCCCAGAGCCAAGGGAAGGCATCCCTGGATTGGCACCCCAGGATTTTCCATGATTTCTTACTCCAGTCAACTGTGTCTGTGGCACATTCCAGGACTGGTTTGTTGAAAACTATTTTTAACAGGCTGTTTCCTTGCAAGCTTTAAGTTTAATGTCACCAATGGTTGCCAAGTTTGAGACTACTTAAATAGATACACTGTCTGATTATTAAATATCCATTGTTAGTCTCATGGCCGGGTTGATAAATTATGACGGCATGCTGTCTCGTACTTGTAAGTCATCCAGAGTATGAAAACTACATCTGTTTGTTGGTATTCATGAATGAGTCGGCCATAGAGGGAGTAGGAGGTTCTGGTGGTAGTACAGAACCGATAGATGCAATAATATGTTTTAAGGAAGGGAAATAATAGTAAACAAATAAACATGTCAGTTGGGCTGCCCCAATACATCCATAAAGCATTAGTGTTCACTTGTCATGTGTTGTTGTTAAATTTATCAGCTTTGTACCAAACTGGTGTCGGTAGCATGATGCAATGCTACAAACTTACTTGGTGTTTAAATTTAACAAGTATTTATTAGCTGTTTTATTAGACTGTAGACTGTATGAATTGGCAAAATTACATATACACTGAGGATGGGCCAATCTGAAAAACTCCCCGAATGCAACGTTATTTTTTTATGGTTCATAGTTTAGTCGCAACAATGGTAAACACTGCATTTCTTTGCGATATCATTTAACAGCACACAGCTGTTCTACTGCCACATAAAGTGGCTAGAACTCCATTTATATTCCTTCACTGGTTGCAATGTTTTCTCTGCAGTGCCACGCAGTGCAGTGTCTGGGTAGTGGTGTTAACGCTGAATGTTTTAACCATTTTCTTCTTCCGTTGTTCTAAGCGTCTCATCTAATCCAGCTGACCTGTTTCTGTTGCTTTAGCTGATCCGGCTCTTCCCCAAGGACTCAGGAGCCCATCGCCAGGATCGACATATCCCCTTCATTCCCCAGGGTAAGTTAGCGTTCTAATAGCTATTTTCATGTGTGACATGTATAAAGTGAAGTCTTGTGTTGATCCGTATCTTGATAATCCAAATACCTTAGCATTCGGACATTTCATGGCAACGGAATAGCCAAATGCTATAATATACCATGTTGTATGCACATGTTCGTGTAACATGATTTTGCAGTAACAATGATATTTTGCAATAACAATGATCAGACTTTGATGACTGGCTGGTGTAGTTTGACTTGTTATTAGCATCGTATTATATTCATGCCTTTTAAATTATTTCTAGAGCTACCCCTGATAGTCCTTCTATATTCAGTAATCAGTGTGTTGTGCTTATAAAGTTAACATTATAAACAATATTATAATTGTTTTTCTGAATTAAAATTAGTACTTGTAATATGTCTAACCCCAGGCCTTATGTTTTTATTTCATTTTTTACAATAAATTATAATTTTTTTATTAAAATTGCCAATTTCAGCTATGCCTATGTGATTCTTTCCTGATATAAAATACATGCTTGGAATTGTTATGTCAGATAAACATGTTTCTGATTCAATGCGTGTTCCTGATGCCCAACAGGATGCTGATAATACATTCTCGCTGATGTTTACTTTTACTTGTTGTAAACAGTTCATTGAGGAAAGAAATGTTCACTACAAATGGCCTTTCTGTGCAGACTTTGCTACCAGTTCAACTGGTGATGGTAACGCAATCTTGTGTTTTATACCAACAGATAAGGGATCAGCTCACAGCCGCAAAGAACTCACACAGCAAATTCACAAGTACATCAGGTACAAAACTATTGTCATTTAATTCTTTTTGAAATTGCCTGATAGGTATTTGTGCATTTGTAATTTCTCTAAACTCCTTCTATGAAATACAGAAAACGTTTATAAAATGATATTGTGTGACGGGTTTGCACAGTGCACATGTGATAATAACGATGTAAATGGCCTTATAAAGACCAGCCAAAAATGCTTATCCTCCAGATGGCGCAGCTTTGCACACAGAATCCCCACAGACACAGAAAATTGTTTTACCTGAGTATTAGTTAGACAAATCTCAGAAAATATGCACATTTTGTACAATCGATTAATGCCCATCTAATGATCGGTACAAACCCTTTCTTCTTCTTCCCCTTGCTCCCTTTCAGGGTGGGGTCCACGTCACTTGGTAGCTTCTTCTACTTTTCTTATCAGTTCTTTCCACCTCTCTCTCTCGTCCACAATGGCCATCCATTCATGACTGTTCATGCCAGACCTCCCCAGGTCTCGTTTTATGCTGTCGTTCCAACTCACCCTTGGTCTTTCTCTCCTTCGTCTGCCACCCTCTTCGAATTTCCATGCTCTTTTCGCCAGTCTGTTTTCACCCATTCTATGTACATGTCACACCTGTTTCCGGCTACTTTCCTCTTTAGGTGTTTTTTCATTCCAATCTCTTCTCTCAATTCCTTCATCTTCCTTCTATCCACTCGCGTTACTCTACGTATTCTTCTGACCCAGTTGTTTTCTGCTACCTGTAGCTTTTCCTGTCTCTCTGTCAGTGCCAGTGTTCCCAACCCATATATATACAGGCTGGTACAACGCAGGCTTCCAACACTTTTCCTTTTCCCGGTACAAACCCTAATACCTGAAGTCTAATCGACAGAAAATTAAAAAAAATACAGATGAATATCCTTCCAAAGGATTGTACATTAATCGATGAATATTTGGCACCCGAGATTGAAGCCATCTGGGAGGAAAACGTTAACATATCAGCACACACCCCACATGCACGTGTGTGCGCTAACGTTAACATACCAGCACACACACCACACGCACGTGTGTGCGCTAACGTTAACATACCAGCACATACACCACACGCACGTGTGTGCGCTAACGTCTGTGCGCTAACATTAACATACCAGCACACATACCACACGCACGTGTGTGTGCTAAAGTTAACATACCAGCACACATACCACACGCACGTGTGTGCGCTAACTTTAACATATCAGCACACACACCACACGCACGTGTGTGCACTAACGTTAACATACCAGCACACACACCACACTCACGTGTGTGCGCTAACGTTAACATACCAGCACATACACCACACGCACGTGTGTGCGCTAACGTCTGTGCGCTAACATTAACATACCAGCACACATACCACACGCACGTGTGTGTGCTAAAGTTAACATACCAGCACACATACCACACGCACGTGTGTGCGCTAACTTTAACATATCAGCACACACACCACACGCACGTGTGTGTGCTAATGTTAACATACCAGCAAACACGCCACACACACGTGTGTGCACTAACGTTAACATAACAGCACACACCACACGCGCATGTGTGCGCTAACGTTAACATACTAGCAGACACACCACACGCGCATGTGTGCGCTAACGTTAACATACTAGCAGACACACCACACACACGTGTGTGCGCTAACGTTAACATACTAGCAGACACACCACACACACGTGTGTGCGCTAACGTTAACATACTAGCAGACACACCACACACACGTGTGTGCGCTAACGTTAACATACTAGCAGACACACCACACACACGTGTGTGCGCTAACGTTAACATACCAGCAGACACACCACACACACGTGTGTGCGCTAACGTTAACATATCAGCAGACACACCACACGCACGTGTGTGCGCTAACGTTAACATAACAGCACACACACCACACGCACGTGTGTGCGCTAACGTTAACATACCAGCACACACACCACACGCACGTGTGTGCGCTAACGTTAACATACCAGCACACACACCAGATGCACGTGTGTGCGATAACGTTAACATACCAGCAGACACACCACACGGACATGTGTGCGATAACGTTACCACATGCACGTGTGTGCGCTAGCTTCATTATTGCTAGATTTGTATTATCTGATTGTGTATGCTATGTGTTATACTTTTATCTCTGATAGAACTTAATCAAAGGATTACAAGAACATATGTTGTAAAGAACAACGCTATTAAACTCTGGACAGCTGTCGGTACTAACTGTTGGTATAGTTACGAGAATATTTCATTTACACACTTGGTAAACATTTTGTTTGCCTTGTTTCAGACAACTTTCCTATATGCCTGAGCATATCATCCAATGCAATCACATGACCGCGTTCTTCCGCATGCCACCGCTGTCACTGATGTCGACTGTCATCATGTCACCATCAGTGCTGCCCCTTGGAGGCATGACGCTATCGTCATCACCTTCGAGTCACAGTCTGGCATCGTCTCGGACTGGAGCTAGTGAGTGATTGTGTCAGTTGTAAGGAATGACGCTGTACATCACTGAGGGTTGTGTAGTGAGATACTGGAGCTGGTGAGTGAGTGTGTCAGTTGTAAGGAATGAAGCTGGCTGTCACTGAGGGTCATGTAGTGAGACCGGAGTTAGTGAGTGATTGTGTCGGTTGTAAGGAATGAAGCTATCTGTCACTGAGGGTCATATAGTGAGACCGGAGTTAGTGAGTGATTGTGCCGGTTGTAAGGAATGACACTTTTTGTCACTGAGGGTTATGTAGTGAGAGACTGGAGCAAGTGAGTGATTGTGTTGGTTGTAAGGAATGACACTTTCTGTCACTGAGGGTTGTGTAGTGAGAGACTGGAGCAAGTGAGTGATTGTGTTGGTTGTAAGGAATGACACTTTCTGTCACTGAGGGTTGTGTAGTGAGATACTGGAGCGAGTGAGTGATTGTGTTGGTTGTAAGGAATGACACTTTCTGTCACTGAGGGTTGTGTAGTGAGATACTGGAGCGAGTGAGTGATTATGTTGGTTGTAAGGAATGACACTTTCTGTCACTGAGGGTTTTGTAGTGAGATACTGGAGCAAGTGAGTGATTGTGTCGGTTGTAAGGAATGACACTTTCTGTCACTGAGGATTGTGTAGTGAGATACTGGAGCAAGTGAGTGATTGTGTTGGTTGTAAGGAATGACACTTTCTGTCACTGAGGGTTGTGTAGTGAGATACTGGAGCGAGTGAGTGATTGTGTTGGTTGTAAGGAATGACACTTTCTGTCACTGAGGGTTGTGTAGTGAGAGACTGGAGCGAGTGAGTGATTGTGTTGGTTGTAAGGAATGACACTTTCTGTCACTGAGGGTTGTGTAGTGAGATACTGGAGCGAGTGAGTGATTATGTTGGTTGTAAGGAATGACACTTTCTGTCACTGAGGGTTTTGTAGTGAGATACTGGAGCAAGTGAGTGATTGTGTCGGTTGTAAGGAATGACACTTTCTGTCACTGAGGATTGTGTAGTGAGATACTGGAGCAAGTGAGTGATTGTGTTGGTTGTAAGGAATGACACTTTCTGTCACTGAGGGTTGTGTAGTGAGATACTGGAGCGAGTGAGTGATTGTGTTGGTTGTAAGGAATGACACTTTCTGTCACTGAGGGTTTGTAGTGAGATACTGGAGCAAGTGAGTGACTGGAGCGAGTGAGTGATTGTGTTGGTTGTAAGGAATGACACTTTCTGTCACTGAGGGTTGTGTAGTGAGATACTGGAGCGAGTGAGTGATTGTGTCGGTTGTAAGGAATGACACTTTCTGTCACTGAGGGTTGTGTAGTGAGATACTGGAGCGAGTGAGTGATTGTGTTGGTTGTAAGGAATGACACTTTCTGTCACTGAGGGTTGTGTAGTGAGATACTGGAGCAAGTGAGTGATTGTGTCGGTTGTAAGGAATGACACTTTCTGTCACTGAGGGTTGTGTAGTGAGAGACTGGAGCAAGTGAGTAATTGTGTTGGTTGTAAGGAATGACACTTTCTGTCACTGAGGGTTGTGTAGTGAGATACTGGAGCAAGTGAGTGATTGTGTTGGTTGTAAGGAATGACACTTTCTGTCACTGAAGGTTGTGTAGTGAGAGACTGGAGCTAGTGAGTGATTGTGTCAGTTGTAAGGAATGACACTTTCTGTCACTGAGGGATGTGTAGTGAGAGACTGGAGCAAGTGAGTGATTGTGTTGGTTGTAAGGAATGACACTTTCTGTCACGGAGGGTTGTGTAGTGAGAGACTGGAGCGAGTGATTGTGTCAGTTGTAAGGAATGACATTTTCTGTCACTGAGGGTTGTGTAGTGAGAGACTGGAGCTAATGAGTGATTGTGTAGGTTGTAAGGACTGAGAGACTGTTGGTGTGTTGCAGGCGTGGACGAGGACCAGTGCAGTGCAGACAGCACCAGCAGTAACAGCAGCCCACTGCGGTCACATGGCCCTTTCAAAGGTCACACCCCCTGCACCCCTGCCAGGAAACCACCATGTATGTACTCATTAGTATTCATAATGTGCGTTTTCTGTGAAATGGGACTGATGACTCTTTGTTGACATGAAACATAACCACAGTACTTAGTGTAATTTTGAGTAGTAGGCCAATTACACAATGCTTGAGTTCAAACGTAAACATTATCAACTGGTACTGTAAACAGATTGTTTGAGATGTTTTTGAGTAAAATACCTACCGTAATAGAACAATACAAAAATACACCACTTAAGCTGCTGAAACATGTGACAAGAATAGGTTTCACAAATCAGATTTTTCATAAGAAAGAATTAAACATGTTGTGTTTTACTCCCAGTCACTGACGTGTTCGACCAGTTACATCTCTAATGCAACATTTAGCAATTGTAAATTGTCGGTTTAACTGTATGCAGCTTGCGAATTTAATTATAATAATTATACAGTCCAGACAAGCGAGCAGCCATAATCGGGCAAAGGTATATGTTTCAATGGTTTGGGCATGACTAAAATTCGGACCTTATATTTTAAAACAATCTGTGGAGTTGTAGCAACAGAACGACTTTTCACATAGTATAGATGTTTTGTGTTTCAGGCCAGTCAAGTATGTCGTCTCCGAGGGCAGCTATCCCAGCAGCCCACGGGATCATCTCTCCCATCAACTACAGGTGATCACACTTCTTACCTCTTATGTTACTAGTAATTACGTTTTCAGGGTACACAGCATTCCTATGTCTTCTCTAGTTTTATTGCAATTCATATATTTTGCTAGTAAATGTGGCGATTTGGAGGTTCATTGATATTCATTATTACAAGATTATTTTTGTGGTATAAATCGACATTCAACTTATGAATGAGGATCAGACTGTAGTATGATGAGCCAATATCAAACCATAGTCAGACTGTCAACATGGTAACATTTCCTGATGTAATGTTGAAACTCGGTAGTTGCTAATTACCACCTGAAACAATGCAGTGATTTTATTAAAATATGCCATATTTTGTCTTCTAAATTCCTTCGTTTTTCTTATAAATGTTAGGTGTGAATGGGCAGATTGTCATTGATCATCAACATACTACAGAGTAAACTAATGTTAGGTGTGAATGGGCAGATTGTCATTGGTCATCAACATACTACAGAGTAAACTAATGTATTGTTCTATGTCTCTAGGTACTCAAACAGTGCAACGTCGACGAACCACTCAGTCGGCGCAACCCTTAGCTCAACCGTTGCCATGACAACTGCCGCCATGACGCCCGTTGTCACGGCAGTTCGGCCTGCGTCGCCGATGAGCTCTCCTCAGCTGTCACCACTGTCGTCACCATACGCGTCACCATCGACGTCGTCAACACGTCACCTCGGCAACTGTGGCGGCAGTGGGTGTACGGGCAGCAGGGACTGTGCAGTGTCCCCTAGCTGGACCGGTCAAATGATCAGCATCAATGACTGGCTGAAGAAGATCCGCCTACACAAGTACAGTGAGAGTCTCAGCAGATACACGCTGGCGCAGGTGGGTGGCTCATTTGGATTTCTTTAAAGGTGCCTCCTCAATTCGGTTTTTTGCATGTCTCATTTGAAATTAATTTTATGAAAAAACTACCTAGTATCCACGACAATATGTTGGTTTGTTTGTGCAACTTTTTATTGTGTGGTTTTGGTAAAATCGTCAGACAAACTATTAGCTTATTTAATTCCTTGAAGGGAATTTATTTTAATGATTCTAAAAATTGGAATCGTGTGAATGCATGAAACGATTAAGGATGTGTTTCTGTGTCAAAGTTGCTGACTTTCTTTGCTCTGTCCAAAATCGTGTGACCAACAAATTCAGTGTATTTGAACTCTTAATATCAGCCCAGCAGTTGGCTTTGGCTAGTTACAAGATGTAAGTCAAAATATATTATTTCGACTATTTAAGCCAATCTTTGTTCTTACAGATAGTGAACCTGATAGGTGACAACCACAATAATCAACCTGTACATAATGCCTGTGTTCTGTTCTACAGATAGTGAACCTGATAGGTGACAACCGCAATAATCAACCTGTACATAATGCCTGTGTTCTGTTCTACAGATAGTGAACCTGATAGGTGACAACCACAATAATCAACCTGTACATAATGCCTGTGTTCTGTTCTACAGATAGTGAACCTGATAGGTGACAACCACAATAATCAACCTGTACATAATGCCTGTGTTCTGTTCTACAGATAGTGAACCTGATAGGTGACAACCGCAATAATCAACCTGTACATAATGCCTGTGTTCTGTTCTACAGATAGTGAACCTGACAGATGCTGCATTGGAGCAGATGGGGCTGACAGCGGGTGCTCGCAAGAAGTTCCGCCAACACGTCCCGCTTTTAAGGTGAGCAGCACTCAGCTTTGTCTGAAAACTAAGGACCATTTCACTAAAATAATGAGTTCATAAGAAAATTCATCAATACACAGGATCCTTCCCAGAGAAGTCCAGGTGGTATTCAATTGAGCAGGTCTTCCAGGGAGGAAAGTTTAAAGCACTTTGAGCAGTCCTAACAACTGGATGCTGTGATATATAAGGACTTACCTTTCTTATTATTTTCTCACAAATATACCTGCATTAAATTAACAAATCATCCAGACATATCCCACTTACCTAACATGTCTAAATAAACTAGATTTACAAACGAGTAAATTGCACAGCCGCCACATCATTAATTACAGGAACCTTTGTTTGTTGTTTACAGTGAACAGCTGATGCAGCAGTCTCCACCAAATGGCGTCCTCATGCCGGGCAGCACTGTGAGTAGCGGCACTATGAGTAGCGGTAGCAACAGCAGCTGTGTGATCGCTATGTCGTCTTCGTCAAGTGACGCGGTCCTACCGACGACGCCACTGCTAGTAACGATGCCGGAGCTGTCTAGTAGTTTGAGCTACGTGAGCAGCGTCGACAGTTCGGCAGCGTCGATGTGCTCGGAGGTAGCAAGTCCCCCCGTCAGTCCCACACTGGTGGTGACACCTGGTGATGCGGCAGAAAAAGGTTCGTGTCCACTGCTGGTAGATAAGCAAGATGCTCAACTTTCAAATACAGGGAAAAATTAGTGGGTCAGGCTGCTGGAAAACATACTTTTCAAGTATCATTTCTGTTATTCTAATAAAGTTATTATGGCAGTAGTGAGATATAGATATCAATGAAAACTCATAATAAAAAATTATGTAATTCATGCACTATCGATTGATTCCAGACAGTATTAAACAAACAGTTTACAATAAATTATTTGGAGTACAGTTCTTGATGACGGTAAGCAGGTGGGGAACACATAAGTAGGGAGGGGGGTCAGTTTTAAATCTTATGTTCAGTTACCTCGAATCAAATGAGAGAATTGAATTTACATAGATCTGAAGCCAATACTTGGTCATTCGAGTCTCCTTTTTTAGAACTTATCCTCTAGATGGCGCTACATAGACACAGATGCAAAAGTGTTCGTTCAGTCCATTTGTTATGATGTAAATTTGAAACGGTTTTCCGCATTAATACGGGTTACGTAGAACATCTCCAACTGATCAGTGTTCCTCAAATCAGTCACCGATTTTGTGTGTAATCAATTTGAAATCTAGCATATGGTACGAACACTTAAACCAGTAAAACAACTTAACCCATTGGGAGTTTTAAAAAATAAAGGCACGACTTTTCTTCCAGAGGGTGATAGATGAAGGCTAGACACAGCAGCTGAAATGACATATTTTGAAAAATATACCCAAATATGTTTTTTACCGTATTCCGATAGATTTGTATGTGTTCTATCAGTAACATTCATTTTTATAACAATTACGTACCTTTAAATCACTTTTTGCATTGATAAAGTGAGCTCCTGTCAATTAATAAATCCCGTTTTAGTTCTCTCTCTCCATGAAAGTTTGATGTCCAAGATGCAAGCTGTCTAGAAGGAAAACATACCCACGTACATACTCACATACAGACAGACACACACAGACACACACAGACAGACACACGCAGACACACACAGACACACACAGACACACACAGACACACACACACACGTGCTAGGTGAGTTGTAGTTAGATACATTACTCTCTCAGTTGTCTCACACGGAATGTTTGTATCCTGCAGAGCTTGAGCAGCCGGCCATTGTGAAAGGAAACACCTGGCCACGATCATACTCAAGTCACGAAGCTCTGCACCAGACGACCTCAGCAACGCCCCCTACGATGAGCATGTCAACTAGTGACCTGGGCGGTGCTCGAAGACTCTCCGCGTCGTTCAACTCGTCACGACCACCGGTGCCACCTACGACATACCACATGCCACTGCACATACCGGTGGCAGCACCACACCCGCAGGTGATTAACAGCAGCTTTGTCCACAATGCGCCAGTGGACGTCTGCCAGGCTCTCGACATGCCCCCCGTGCTGCCTTTCCCGGCGGGCAGGAGACCCCTCGGCCCAACGACGATCGAGACGCACCCCTTCTGCCAGCCCCACATCTCACAGGGGATGTTCCCGTCGACCCGGATGCCTCCACCACACATGATGCGGTCGCCACGGCAACCGGGTGCAAAGCTGATGAGCAGCTACTTGCCGAAGACATCAGCGACGACGCTGGTTAGTTGCGGCAATACAATAGCGAGTGATGGTACCTCGTGGCCAAGTCTGGTGACAGATGCAAAGATGAACATGCCGAGCAACATCGTGTTGACGGGCTGTGGCTGTACAACGACGACCAGCTCTGTTACCACGACGATGAGCGTTGCTACGGCAACACCCGAGAGCAACAAGCCGAGGCCGCAGGTCATCTATCATCCCGGGGTCAACTCGCAGATGATTGCATCAAACATGCCACCGCGGCCGAACAGCCTTCAGGTGGCGCCACCGGAGGCAGTGGTGGCCCCTGGTGTTGCGTATGAGATCAAAGGCGCATCGGTAAGCACTGCGTCGGAGCCGACCAGTGTATCTTACATGATGTACCACACGGCAAGCAGCTCATGCAATAACAACACAGTCAGCTACAGCAGTCCAGGATTCAACAACGCCATGCCGTACCCGACTGTCTCCCTCACCCCTACACAATCACCAGCGCCCTCTGGCTCGCCGGCCCCCCGCATCCCGACGACGCTGCCTCCGCCCGCCAACTCGAACACAGGGGGCGACACCGGTGCACCCCCGTGCTCATGTTCGTCATGCGCACAAGTGCCGGTGGTGACCTCTAGCTACCAGTACAGCTACCCCCCAATGTGGCCACCCCATGGCGCCATCTATCCTGGGGCATACCACATGGGGTTCATACCCCCTGCCACCTCCAACGGTCTCATCAACCCCAGCATGTCCTACCTACAGGTGCACCCCTCCTACAACCTTCCCAACGGCTACTCCCCCGAAGTCCTGTACGCAAACCAGGCGAACTATGCCTCGGTGCTGCCACCAAGTGGCAACACTGCCAGTCAGGGCAGCACACCGCAGCAGCCAGTGCTTGTCAGTTGTGTGCAGTACGTCGCAACGCCACCGATGCCAGTGTCAAACCATCAAGCAGCGCACCTGATGGTGTCTACGAATAGCAAGGCGAACAAGAAGGCCATGTGTTGTAACTGCGGCAACGCCGGACACCGTGGCTCCACCTGCAAGGAGTCGACGATGGATCGCATCTCACATATCGGTGAGAACAGTTTGTTGACTGTCCTGTCGGTCTATCTGTACAGTAGAAAGTAGTACAATCCTTTATGTAGTTTTCCACACATTTGCAACTCTTTCCAAGACACTTGCTAGTGTAGGGTTACAAGTTAGACTCGCTATAATATCACACAAGTAACAAAACTAACATACTGAGGAAACACAACAATGTATACCATGAAAAGAATTCGATGAAAATGTTGTCATAAACAAACTGCAAACTTTATATACCAGGCCTAATATATCTACGGTTGAAACCATGTTTGTGTAGTGTTGAACATTGATGTTTTGAAACCATCCGTTGGCTGTAAAGAAAATTCATTCATTGTCCGAGCATTCATCACAGACAGTGAAGTGATCATGTGAATAACATTAAATTGATTACATCTGGTTCCATCAGTCACTAAATTGATGTACATTTTCTTGTTGCCAGCGTGCTTCCGTCTCAACTACAACTGGGTGAAATCGGACTCGGAATGACAGCACCCATTGGAGCGAGTGAACTACCCCCTGCCAGGCCCTCATGTCTCACTGCCAAGGTCAAGGCCAGCCTTGAGACGGCGCCCCCATCAAAGCAGATATCACTCGTCGACTTAACCCGTGTCTTAGCCGTGTCAGTGACGCGTCTGTCTTGTGTCAGCACCAATTCTGGCTCTGATTGTGTTGTATATGTCTTGTGGTCTTACATCCACTATGATGTAATGCCCCCTGGTGGACTGCCTTGGACCATATTCGATGATTACTTGTGACGTGTGCGTCTCCGAAACCTATGTTGTCACTGGCAAAATGAGAATGATCAATGTCATTAACTGTCATCTCACAAACAATCGCCATGATGACACAAATTAGTCAAGTTAATTTGTTGGATTCCTAGATTCTCGGATGACGAGATTGCGGCTTTGTAGCGCCGAAACACTGCGGGAACTTGTCGCGTTGCGTTTCTACTCAATGTCACACACACGCCGTAGCCCAAAGGCTTGATGGCAAGCCGCAGTTTTGAATGTTAATGTATGATAGTCAGTTTGTCATATCTGTGTCAGGAACACTCGGCAGCAGTCCTGGCTTGAGTTTGTTTGTCTTGCTGTGAACGCTAGTGTTTTGATACCGACAGTAAGAAGCATGACTTTAGGCTGTCAGGTGACATGCTCTGTTTACTGATCTTCTGCCTGGTGCCAAAAGTAGATAGCTGAAAGATGAGATCAACTTGTGTACAAGGCTGGTAGACAACGGTGTTACAAATGCGTTTTTATTGATAGGTTAAGGTGACAGTATTGCGAGAACTAATTATTTCTCGACAGTTGTCGTACTTTTGACGCTTCTGTCCCATGAACTGCCATTTTGGTTTCTTTCCGAAGTCAGCTATTTTGATTGCGTATCAAGGCGATATATTTCATCGGACACGATCGTAATACTATTGGAAGGACGTGTTTAAGAGGGAGCCTCTTTTATATAATGATGTACATTTTAGTGGTCAATCCTTTGGAGCCATCCAGTTTTATTCCGATTTTGTTGAGGTATTTTGTTGTACAATTCTCTTTGTTCTTGTTTGTAAATAAGATAAGTGAATATATGTAACTTATCCATGATGGAAGTTACTGGTGCATCCCTAAGTTATGCCTTTTCCCAGTATTCATGTGCCACATATTCTGTAAGTAATAAAGAAACTCAAGCTACCAGAATACATGTCCATCCTGGTTTTCCAGTTTGAAGCAATCCATATTAAAATAAGGTGTTAGGATTGTGATTGCAGAATACAGTACATCGTCTTGAATATTATATTCGGACATCAGCAGTGGCTTTAAGTGGCTTTAGTGGTGGTGTCTCGGATTTCTGTTTCCTGTTATATAAAATGCTATAGTTTGAGGTACATGTGAAAGCTGAAAATGTGATGCTCTATTGTTGATTCTGTAGCCAACAAGTGATGCTTGTTTGTTAGATTGATGATTCTGGGCATGGAGATAATAATTTTATAACAAAACCATAGCTATTTGCTTTGGTATTATGAAAAGAACTACTCCTGCATGGTCAAGTTGATAAGCTGGGTATTTTGAGTTGAATGCAGTAAATTGTTTTTTTGCTAAATAAACATATTGAACAGGTGACCACTTCAATTGTAACCGTCACCAAAATATATTTGCGCGTATATGCATGCATGTAGCTGTGTACATGTAATTCATGTAGCTGTGTACATGTAATTCAAGTGGGTGAACTCGTCTTTTGGATTCATGAGCATTTTCAAAACAAACAAGGTATCTTTGAAGCGTAACTATGAAGAAGATTACTGGCAGACTGTCAGATATCTGTGCAGTAGGAACTAACAATGTTTCACGAGACCGTTTGCAAAGACGAGAGCAGAGGTGATGTGTTTAGCAGTCGTAAGTACCTGTTGATTTGGTCCGGTTTTAGTTATGCTTTATTTATTATTATAATTGTGATATTGACGTCGCAAAGCGGAGATTGTTGACCAAATGTTTCAGGTCAGATGGTGTTATAGTCGATGGATAACTGTAATTTCCACATCGTGAAATGCAGAGCTGCCAGATGCATGGGTGTGGAAGACGTGTCGATGAATGTCGGCGAAGGCAGCAGAGTATGATAGTACGTGAGGTAATTGTCTGTTTTCGAGTTAATGTACAACTTGAACATTGAACCACTATCTTATCTTTACGATTATATACTCTAATCGTTTCAGTCTTGGTGATGAAACAAGTTGACGTGAAAAGGTGTGAATGTGACAAAAGTCGACGCAGGTGTCACGATATGATGCAAGCGACAAATTACTTGTGACATAATAGACGTCTTGCTGCATTGATCTCGTTGTGTACAATTGAGGGTATCTCGTGTTTGTGTGAAGTTGACAGGTCATAATGTTTTGAATAACCCTTGATGATAATGCCCAAAGTAGATTCTGCTGATATATGTCTCGTACATTGTACATAGACATTTTATATTCCTAGATCTATTAATTGCAGCCTCAGTGATGGACACAATTGGTTCGATCACTGTACGACGATGACAGTGTTCGTGGCACTAGTTGCTGGCTATAAATGTTGTGGAGAAGCCACACATAGCTGCTATCATCTCGCAGGAATTATACTCTTAACATCAGTATTATGGCATCGTATGTAGTTGTTAAAATGGAAGCTCGCATTGGCACATTACCAAGACTGCTCGAGATAATGTGACCCAGAAATATAGTATATTTCCCCCAAAGAAAATGTGTCAGTCCAAAACAGCCTACATTTCAAGTTTCACTGATCAACAGTGGGGATGAGAGCAGTCATTCTACATGCCATTCTTCTACTGTGCCCTGAATCATAGGTGTATACATTATTTTGCGGGCGGTATTGTGTTGCCATGACAATGAAACCGCATATAGAATGAGCGTATTGTGCAGATATAGCACAGCTAATTCTTTTGTTTGTGTACAACAGCCTAAAACTGAAAACTTTCACCGAAAAATTCCATTTAGATTCGTATGCATCCCAGTTGAGATAATCGGTGGAAATTTGACAATATCCGTTATAAATTGACTATTTTAAGAACATTTGCATAAATTTATATTTGTTACGTTTGGCCAATTTTCCTGTTTTATTTTCAGCCACATTGAAGTGCTGATCCTGTCTTGTGCATATGACATCAACAGTCCAGTCACACACATCTGTGATACTCAGTCTGCCGCAAGCACCACAGTTGGTACTGGTGGCGCCCCCTACTGTTTCAGTCTGGGTCACATGACCAAGTGTTGTGTCAGCATCGACCAGAAACGTTGATTTGCAGTGGTGAATGGGGTAGACATCAGTATAGCCGTGGGAGAGCAATAGCCTGTCATCTAGTAACACCCACACGTGGCGACGACTGTTTGTTGTCTATACGTGGATATCGCCATGATAATGAGCATAACGTAACAAATGTGTATCGAACGACTCGAGCATTTCCTCTGCTTCTGCTATGTGTCCGTAGACACGTCTGTATAGTGAAGTCTTCGTGGCCATCCGGTGTATGTCGATGAATGCATATAACCCAGTATTTTAAAACCGCCATCTGGTGTGACGGCTGCGAATCGCAACCATTGTAAGTACGGAAAATGTACAATAAATTATTTTATGCATTTATGATATGTAATTTGTCAAAGTTGTTATGAAAAATAAATAAAACCAAGTCTTTTAATTGTGTTCTTGTTATGATTTGTTGTCGTAGAGTGATAAATAGGTAGTCATGTCCATGTTGGATACACATGTGCGGATCAAGTACTTGTAATTCAGTACATTTTTTTAGTACTTGTACTCAGATTTTTGAAATGACAAGTAACAGTACTTTTTTTTTAAATTATTCAAGTATATAACCAGAATACAAAGTAATACTTCTTTACAAATGTGTGATCCACAACACTAAATGCCCATCCTGATTGTATCTACAATTAATAATAACTAATTTTGATCATTATGACCGAAGTATACTTGGAAAATGTACCAGACCTCAACCCTGGAGCATGTGTATTCAACTGTCATACATTAACTTGTATTCATATGACAACTATTGCCAGTACTGTGGAGGCACAAGGGATTGGTTTAGATGAATGATGTGATCAATTGATGCTTCCAGTTTTAAAGGGAGACTCTTCCGTTACACAAAATCAGCTAAGTGGTGCTTATTAACAGGCAATTTGTTGAATTTGTTGTCTCTCTCGAATGTGGGAAGTTGGGAACACTGCGACTGCGCTGAACATCAGGGTCGTACCAAATTGTGAACATTGTTATAGGCTTACTAAACATAATTTGGAAGGCAGTATACCTTCAAACATAGTTATCACTGTCTTAAGAACATCGTATTAATTAATAAATGAAAAACTAGGAACAGACTGCCTACTTTTAACACGTTTCACGATAACTGCATATTGTGAGTGGGAATCATGATGCTGCGTTCTACTGCATTAACATTCTACTGCACTAACAGTTACCTTAAGTAAGAGTTCATAACCCACACACCATCACGTTTACCAGTGGTGAAGTCGGAAGTAAAAACGCAGCCCGTCTTCAATAGGAAAATAGGTTCGTGAACTTGTAAACACGAGCACTTTGGAATAAAATATTATAATATAAGAACTAGGTGGATAATTGACTGTACATTTCTCCCATAGTCACACTAGTCTATACCATGGCACCCACAAACCAATAAACCTCTGAACTGATTTTAATCTGCAGTTGCTCACATACACAGTACACCCAGTAGTTGCCCTACAACTCCGACACAATCTACTTCCTCTGTCCCGTGCGTTTCCCGGTCTCGTTTGGATTCCGTCTGTTGCGGTAGGCATGCTTGAAGTCCCGCACCCCACTGAGTGCAGCCCGACTCGCTGTGTCGATCGACGCAAACGGTGACACGAACGCATTGACGTTTGGGTCGAGGACGTGATATTTGTCCTTGCGTCGAGGTCGTTGATGTGGCTCCCTCTGGTCCTCGCACAGGATCGGGTTGTGAGCGTGTTTCCCACCTCGAGGCATTGGCAGCGAGAACTGAAAACCACAATCGCCAGCGACTTCAACAAACAAACCTCCCTATTAAGGTCACTCGTGGGACTGGGTAAAAGTGACCCGATAAGTGAGGTGACCGTATCACTGGTACTCATTTTACTGTATATGGAACAAATCTGATTTTATCCCACGGTGACCTTAATTGCAAGGTGGCTGTATTACTGAGGTGACCGTAAAGCAAGATTTGACTGTACCTGTTGTTTAAGGGATGGTCCTTAAGTTTGCAAAGTCCAAAAATTACACGTTTACAATTGGTTTACCCCCCACAAACAATATGGCGTGTGAATAATGAAGGTAACGATTCTACGATTTTTACCTGTTTCATTCGCTATGTGGTACAACTGTAGCAATTTATTTCCTTTCAATATGTGGTTATGACCAAATCACCCCATCAAGTGAGGCTGAACATATTTTGGAACTCTGCGAATTTGTGAGGTGATCCCTAAATAACGTATGGCATGTCTCAAAGAATATTACCACTATCTCGTACTCTGGAGTGTGTAAATAAAGTACACCACTATCTCATACTCTGGAGTGTGTAGATCAAGTACACCATTATCTCATATTCTGGAGTGTGTACATCAAGTACACCACTATGTCGATCTCTGGAGTGTGTAGATCAAGTACACCACTATCTCGTACTCTGGAGTGTGTAGATAAAGTACACCACTATCTCATACTCTGGAGTGTGTAGATCAAGTACACCACTATCTCGTACTCTGGAGTGTGTAGATAAAGTACACCACTATCTCATACTCTGGAGTGTGTAGATCAAGTACACCACTATCTCGTATTCTCGAATGTGTAGATCACGTACACCACTATCTCGTACTCTGGAGTGTGTAGATAAAGTACACCACTATCTCATACTCTGGAGTGTGTAGATCAAGTACACCACTATCTCGTACTCTGGAGTGTGTAGATAAAGTACACCACTATCTCATACTCTGGAGTGTATAGATCAAGTACACCACTATCTCGTACTCTGGAGTGTGTAGATCAAGTACACCACTATCTCATACTCTGGAGTGTGTAGATCAAGTACACCACTATCTCGTACTCTGGAGTGTGTAGATAAAGTACACCACTATCTCATACTCTGGAGTGTGTAGATCAAGTACACCACTATCTCGTACTCTGGAGTGTGTAGATCAAGTACACCACTATCTCGTATTCTCGAATGTGTAGATCACGTACACCACTATCTCGTACTCTGGAGTGTGTAGATCAAGTACACCACTATCTCGTACTCTGGAGTGTGTAGATAAAGTACACCACTATCTCGTACTCTGGAGTGTGTAGATCAAGTACACCACTATCTCGTACTCTGGAGTGTGTAGATCAAGTACACCACTATCTCGATCTCTGGAGTGTGTAGATCAAGTACACCACTATCTCGTACTCTGGAGTGTGTAGAGTGGAGTGTGTAGATCAAGTACACCACTATCTCGTACTCTGGAGTGTGTAGATCAAGTACACCACTATCTCATACTCTGGAGTGTGTAGATCAAGTACACCACTATCTCGTACTCTGGAGTGTGTAGATAAAGTACACCACTATCTCATACTCTGGAGTGTATAGATCAAGTACACCACTATCTCGTATTCTCGAATGTGTAGATCACGTACACCACTATCTCGTACTCTGGAGTGTGTAGATCAAGTACACCACTATCTCATACTCTGGAGTGTGTAGATAAAGTACACCACTATCTCGTACTCTGGAGTGTGTAGATCAAGTACACCACTATCTCGATCTCTGGAGTGTGTAGATCAAGTACACCACTATCTCGTACTCTGGAGTATGTAGATCAAGTACACCACTATCTCGACTCTGGAGTGTGTAGTGTATCTCGTAGAATGTGTAAAGTACACCACTATCTCGTACTCTGGAGTGTGTAGATCAAGTACACCACTATCTCGTACTCTGGAGTGTGTAGATCAAGTACACCACTATCTCGTACTCTGGAGTGTGTAGATCAAGTACACCACTATCTCGTACTCTGGAGTGTGTAGATCAAGTACACCACTATCTCGTACTCTGGAGTGTGTAGATCAAGTACACCACTATCTCGTACTCTGGAGTGTGTAGATCAAGTACACCACTATCTCGTACTCTGGAGTGTGTAGATCAAGTACACCACTATCTCGTACTCTGGAGTGTGTAGATCAAGTACACCACTATCTCGATCTCTGGAGTGTGTAGATCAAGTACACCACTATCTCGTACTCTGGAGTAGTGTACACCACTATCTCGTACTCAAGTACACCACTATCTCGTACTCTGGAGTGTGTAGATCAAGTACACCACTATCTCGATCTCTGGAGTGTGTAGATCAAGTACACCACTATCTCGTACTCTGGAGTGTGTAGATCAAGTACACCACTATCTCGTACTCTGGAGTGTGTAGATCAAGTACACCACTATCTCGTACTCGTACTCTGGAGTGTGTAGATCAAGTACACCACTATCTCGTACTCTGGAGTGTGTAGATCAAGTACACCACTATCTCATACTCTGGAGTGTGTAGATCAAGTACACCACTATCTCGTACTCTGGAGTGTGTAGATCAAGTACACCACTATCTCATACTCTGGAGTGTGTAGATCAAGTACACCACTATCTCGTATTCTCGAATGTGTAGATCATGTACACAACTATCTCGTACTCTGGAGTGTGTAGATCAAGTACACCACTATCTCGTATTCTCGAATGTGTAGATCACGTACACCACTATCTCGTACTCTGGAGTGTGTAGATCAAGTACACCACTATCTCATACTCTGGAGTGTGTAGATAAAGTACACCACTATCTCGTACTCTGGAGTGTGTAGATCAAGTACACCACTATCTCGATCTCTGGAGTGTGTAGATCAAGTACACCACTATCTCGTACTCTGGAGTATGTAGATCAAGTACACCACTATCTCGATCTCTGGAGTGTGTAGATCAAGTACACCACTATCTCGTACTCTGGAGTATGTAGATCAAGTACACCACTATCTCGTACTCTGGTGTGTAGATCAAGTACACCACTATCTCGATCTCTGGAGTGTGTAGATCATGTACATCACTATCTCCTACTCTGGAGTGTGTACATCAAGTACACCACTATCTCGTACTCTGGAGTGTGTAGATCAAGTACACCACTATCTCGTACTCTGGAGTGTGTAGATCAAGTACACCACTATCTCGTACTCTGGAGTGTGTAGATCAAGTACACCACTATCTCGATCTCTGGAGTGTGTAGATCAAGTACACCACTATCTCTTACTCTGGAGTGTGTAGATCATGTACACCACTATCTCGTACTCTGGAGTGTGTAGATAAAGTACACCACTATCTCAAGTACACCACTATCTACTCTGGAGTGTGTAGATCAAGTACACCACTATCTCGTACTCTGGAGTGTGTAGATCAAGTACACCACTATCTCGTACTCTGGAGTGTGTAGATCAAGTACACCACTATCTCGATCTCTGGAGTGTGTAGATCAAGTACACCACTATCTCGTACTCTGGAGTATGTAGATCAAGTACACCACTATCTCGTACTCTGGAGTGTGTAGATCAAGTACACCACTATCTCGTACTCTGGAGTGTGTAGATCAAGTACACCACTATTTCGTACTCTGGAGTGTGTAGATCAAGTACACCACTATCTTGTACTCTGGAGTGTGTAGATCAAGTACACCATTATCTCGTACTCTGGAGTGTGTAGATCAAGTACACCACTATCTCGATCTCTGGAGTGTGTAGATCAAGTACACCACTATCTCGTACTCTGGAGTGTGTAGATCAAGTACACCACTATCTCGTATTCTCGAATGTGTAGATCACGTACACCACTATTTCGTACCCTGGAGTGTGTAGATCAAGTACACCACTATCTCGTACTCTGGAGTGTGTAGATCAAGTACACCATTATCTCGTACTCTGCAGTGTGTAGATCAAGTACACCACTAACTCGATCTCTGGAGTGTGTAGATCAAGTACACCACTATCTCGTACTCTGGAGTGTGTAGATCAAGTACACCACTATCTCGATCTCTGGAGTGTGTAGATCATGTACACCACTATCTCGTACTCTGGAGTGTGTAGATCAAGTACACCACTATCTCATATTCTGGAGTGTGTACATCAAGTACACCACTATCTCGATCTCTGGAGTGTGTAGATCATGTACACCACTATCTCGTACTCTGGAGTGTGTAGATCAAGTACACCACTATCTCATATTCTGGAGTGTGTACATCAAGTACACCACTATGTCGGTCTCTGGAGTGTGAAGATCAAGTACACCACTATCTCGTACTCTGGAGTGTGTAGATCAAGTACACCACTATCTCGTACTCTGGAGTGTGTAGATCAAGTACACCACTATTTCGTACTCTGGAGTGTGTAGATCAAGTACACCACTATCTTGTACTCTGGAGTGTGTAGATCAAGTACACCATTATCTCGTACTCTGGAGTGTGTAGATCAAGTACACCACTATCTCGATCTCTGGAGTGTGTAGATCAAGTACACCACTATCATGTACTCTGGAGTGTGTAGATCAAGTACACCACTATCTCGTACTCTGGAGTGTGTAGATCAAGTACACCACTATCTCGATCTCTGGAGTGTGTAGATCAAGTACACCACTATCTCGTACTCTGGAGTGTGTAGATCAAGTACACCACTATCTCGATCTCTGGAGTGTGTAGATCATGTACACCACTATCTCGTACTCTGGTGTGTAGATCAAGTACACCACTATCTCATATTCTGGAGTGTGTACATCAAGTACACCACTATCTCGATCTCTGGAGTGTCTAGATCATGTACACCACTATCTCATATTCTGGAGTGTGTACATCAAGTACACCACTATGTCGGTCTCTGGAGTGTGAAGATCAAGTACACCACTATCTCGTACTCTGGAGTGTGTAGATCAAGTACACCACTATCTCGTACTCTGGAGTGTGTAGATCAAGTACACCACTATCTCATACTCTGGAGTGTGAAGATAAAGTACACCACTATCTCGTACTCTGGAGTGTGTAGATCAAGTACACCACTATCTCGTACTCTGGAGTGTGTAGATCAAGTACACCACTATCTCGATCTCTGGAGTGTGTAGATCAAGTACACCACTATCTCGTACTCTGGAGTGTGTAGATCAAGTACACCACTATCTCGTACTCTGGAGTGTGTAGATCAAGTACACCACTATCTCGTACTCTGGAGTGTGTAGATCAAGTACACCACTATCTCGTACTCTGGAGTGTGTAGATCAAGTACACCACTATCTCGATCTCTGGAGTGTGTAGATCAAGTACACCACTATCTCGTACTCTGGAGTGTGTAGATCAAGTACACCACTATCTCGTACTCTGGAGTGTGTAGATCAAGTACACCACTATCTCGATCTCTGGAGTGTGTAGATCAAGTACACCACTATCTCGTACTCTGGAGTGTGTAGATCAAGTACACCACTATCTCGTATTCTCGAAGTGTGTAGATCAAGTACACCACTATCTCGTACTCTGGAGTGTGTAGATCAAGTACACCACTATCTCATACTCTGGAGTGTGTAGATCAAGTACACCACTATCTCGATCTCTGGAGTTTGTAGATCATGTACATCACTATCTCCTACTCTGGAGTGTGTACATCAAGTACACCACTATCTCGTACTCTGGAGTGTGTAGATCAAGTACACCACTATCTCGTACTCTGGAGTGTGTAGATCAAGTACACCACTATCTCGTACTCTGGAGTGTGTAGATCAAGTACACCACTATCTCGTACTCTGGAGTGTGTAGATCAAGTACACCACTATCTCGTACTCTGGAGTGTGTAGATCAAGTACACCACTATCTCGTACTCTGGAGTGTGTAGATCAAGTACACCACTATCTCGATCTCTGGAGTGTGTAGATCAAGTACACCACTATCTCTTACTCTGGAGTGTGTAGATCAAGTACACCACTATCTCGTACTCTGGAGTGTGTAGATCATGTACACCACTATCTCGTACTCTGGAGTGTGTAGATCAAGTACACCACTATCTCGTACTCTGGAGTGTGTAGATCAAGTACACCACTATTTCGTACTCTGGAGTGTGTAGATCAAGTACACCACTATCTCGTACTCTGGAGTGTGTAGATCAAGTACACCACTATCTCGTACTCTGGAGTGTGTAGATCAAGTACACCACTATCTCGATCTCTGGAGTGTGTAGATCAAGTACACCACTATCTCGTACTCTGGAGTGTGTAGATCAAGTACACCACTATCTCGTATTCTCGAATGTGTAGATCACGTACACCACTATCTCGTACTCTGGAGTGTGTAGATCAAGTACACCACTATCTCGTACTCTGGAGTGTGTAGATCAAGTACACCACTATCTCGATCTCTGGAGTGTGTAGATCAAGTACACCACTATCTTGTACTCTGGAGTGTGTAGATCAAGTACACACCATCTCGTCTCGTACTCTGGAGTGTGTAGATCAAGTACACCACTATCTCGTACTCTGGAGTGTGTAGATCAAGTACACCACTATCTCGATCTCTGGAGTGTGTAGATCAAGTACACCACTATCTCGATCTCTGGAGTGTGTAGATCATGTACACCACTATCTCGTACTCTGGAGTGTGTAGATCAAGTACACCACTATCTCGTACTCTGGAGTGTGTAGATCAAGTACACCACTATCTCGATCTCTGGAGTGTGTAGATCAAGTACACCACTATCTCGTACTCTGGAGTGTGTAGATGAAGTACACCACTATCTCGTATTCTCGAATGTGTAGATCACGTACACCACTATCTCGTACTCTGGAGTGTGTAGATCAAGTACACCACTATCTCGTACTCTGGAGTGTGTAGATCAAGTACACCACTATCTCGATCTCTGGAGTGTGTAGATCAAGTACCCCACTATCTTGTACTCTGGAGTGTGTAGATCAAGTACACCACTATCTTGATCTCTGGAGTGCGTAGATCATGTACACCACTATCTCGTACTCTGGAGTGTGTAGATCAAGTACACCACTATCTCGTACTCTGGAGTGTGTAGATCAAGTACACCACTATCTCGATCTCTGGAGTGTGTAGATCAAGTACACCACTATCTCATACTCTGGAGTGTGTAGATCAAGTACACCACTATCTCGATCTCTGGAGTGTGTAGATCAAGTACACCACTATCTCATACACTGGAGTGTGTAGATCAAGTACACCACTATCTCATACTGTGGAGTGTGTAGATCAAGTACACCACTATCTCGATCTCTGGAGTGTGTAGATCACGTACACCACTATCTCGGTCTCTGGAGTGTGTAAATAAAGTACACCACTATCTCGTACTCCGGCGTGTGTAGATCAAGTACACCACTATCTTGTACTCCAGACTGTGTAGATCAAGTACACCACTATCTCGTACTCTGGAGTGTATAGATCAAGTACACCACTATGTCGTACTCTGGAGTGTGTAGATCAAGTACACCACTATCTCATACTCTGGAGTGTGTAGATCAAGTACACCACTATGTCGGTCTCTGGAGTGTGAAGATCAAGTACACCACTATCTCGTACTCTGGAGTGTGTAAATCAAGTACACCACTATCTCGTACTATGGAGTGTGTAGATCAAGTACACCACTATCTTGTACTCCGGAGTGTGTAGATCAGGTACACCACTATCTTGTACTCCGGATTGTGTAGATCAGGTACACCACTATCTCGTACTCTGGAGTATGTAGATCACGTACACCACTATCTTGTACTCCAGACTGTGTAGATCAAGTACACCACTATCTCATACTCTGGAGTGTGTAGATCAAGTACACCACTATCTCGTACTCTGGAGTGTGTAGATCAAGTACACAACTATCTCATACTCTGGAGTGTGTAGATCAAGTACACCATTATCTCATATTCTGGAGTGTGTACATCAAGTACACCACTATGTCGATCTCTGGAGTGTGTAGATCAAGTACACCACTATCTCGTACTCTGGAGTGTATAGATCAAGTACACCACTATCTCATACTCTGGAGTGTGTAGATCAAGTAAACCACTATCTTGTACTCCGGAGTGTGTAGATCAAGTACACCACTATCTCAGTCTCTGGAGTGTGTAGATCAAGTACACCACTATCTCGTACTCTTGGTGTGTAGATCAAGTACACCACTATCTCGGTCTATGGGGTGTGTAGATCATCAAGGTTTGATCATACAAATGGTGAAGAATACTAAATTAAACACTGCACTTAAGATATTGCCAAACCACGTGGCAATTAGACTGTATTGTAATCTATAAATTAGAATACATAAAGTATAGAAAATAATTTTTCAACATACTAAATGAATGTTTAATAACATCAAATTGCAGCCTACCTTTTAGAGGTAAATCTTTGCTAGAATCTATAAACACAGTTTTCAGTGCCTTGTAGCTGATCAATAGACTGGAAATATTTGGGAAGTGAGAGAAACAAACAAACTCAGACGAACCTTCATGCCACGTGTGCTGATTGGACGTCTCTTTGACAGGAAGTATTCGACAGTCCCGTCCCTGTTGACTGTCACCGACACTTTCTGCAGCGTCTTGTTGCCGCAGTGAAAACAGAATTCTTTCGTCATATTTCTTGTAATTCTGCAACATAAATCAGTTAAGTTAAGAGATTACCTACGACCTCTGACAAATGATATCTGAAATAGCATTTTTTGATCACAAAGTGACACAGCATCTTGGGGATATTTTTTTAGGATAGTCCGATGGTTTTGTGAGTTTTGTCTGGTTAAAAAACTATAAAAAAAACAGATTGATCAACAGATTTTTGTCTTGTTAGAGTACCATTTTTTAAATATCAACAAACATTGTTGGTATAACGTATTCTTTGCTAGGTATTAACACAATAATTTGTTAAACATACAGAGTTAAGGATTGGCCATGATATGTCGTGGATATGCTAGTATTGTGATCCTATAAATTTAAAGCACAAAACTTACATATCAGTAAATTTATATTAGGCACCAGGGATTGCACTGGTTATTTCCAGCATTCAACCTTTTAACCTTCTTTTGTTTGACTGCAACAACAGCATACTTGACGTCTCTGCAGGACTTGCCATTCCTACAAGCCTCTTCTACAACTAGTCCTTTCTTGACATCCAATTCCGTTATCCAATAGAAGTCATGAAACAGACGACTATGGAGTGTTATTGCATGTTTGTTACGAAATAGCATATCTGACTTCTCAAAGAAACATTCATGGATTGGATGGACTTTTCAGCATCTGATGTTCTTGTGGGAGCATTCTTCAGTATATTCTATTGTTCAGCTGCCGGACTATGACCCTCTGATGTCTACAGCTGCTTGATCTTTTTTGCATTTTTCTAAAGGTTTTCCCTTGGCAGATTTTGGTATAGGTGGTTTTTCCAAAAAATCACAAGAGTTTAGTCAGTTTGGGCATAATGATAGTGCCGCCAGTGAAGATGCCTCATTTTGATTTACCTAAGTTAGTAGAATACCATACATTCGTTTCATGTGCTTTTGCGGCTATAAAAATCACTATATCGTGTTTCCTGAGCGCTGTGTTTCGCGATAAAGGAAATTGGGCAATAATGATTGTAAAACACATGTTTGTAAACAGTTTTGATGTAAATACTAAATAGCATCTTCCGGTGACCAGTTTTTACTATAAGATGATGTATACATATGGAACCTTACGCTGTTAAATTTCCTCAGAAAAGTAACCAGTCACACAGACCGGTAACTCAAAAATGTTATTGAACTTGTCAGTGACCACCGGGTCAGCATCAATTTTGAACGCTGGTTATTTCAGGTTGCCTATGTCCTGGAGGGATTGGGCCAGTATCAGGGGATGGTGGTCAAGCGGTCAGAGTGCCAGACTGTCAATCGAAGGAACCCGTGCTGGTACCGGCCGCCATGTTGAAACGTGGGCAATGTCGCCTGTGTCTTTCGGAAGTGGCACTATAAGCCATTGGTCCCTTCAATCTGTGTCTCTGACAGGGGAAGTAAAAGATCCCTCGCATGGAGAAACCTGTCATGTACTCACCGAGCTTGGATCTCATTCTCTAAACTCCCATTGGTGGTAATGTCTAACAATGGGCCTGTCAATTAAAAGTACAAGTATCTCTGTATAGTAAGCACATACTTGAAACAGGCGAAACAACGTAGGACGTAGCTCTTGGCTCTTCGGATCAACATGCCATCAACAGAGATGACATTCAGTCCCATCTGGAGGAGCACGTTCTACAACAGACAACCCGTAGTTCAGTAAGCAAACACTCGGGCAACATGCTCCATAGTGTTTGTGAAATTATATTTTTGACAAAATTGCTCTTGCTTGTTTCTGTCATACGCGCATCTGAATCACTTGCAGTTATCCCAGGGATAATTAAATGGTTTGTTCATACGACTCCATGATTTGTGCATGATCAACGATAAAAATAATACGAAAGTTTTCATTGGCCAAAATTGCTGTAACTGGCATAATGGGCCAATCATAGGATTGCTGCCTTCCTGTCATGTTTGATTGTACAGAGGCTCTATTTTGTATTTATCACAGATGTTCATGATCTTGACTGGATTAATCATGTCATGACAGAGATTTAAATGCCTCAATTTTAATGGGCGGGCCCGTCGGGACTTTAGGCTTTGAATATTAGGGGCCCGGCAGTGAATCTAGGGGCCAGAACGCCCCCACTAAATTCTGCCAAAATCACAAAATTAATGGGACAACACTTGGACAGCTATTTCTGCGAGTCAGGGGCAGCGAGCGATCTCAAGACAGTGTCCGCTTTCAGGGATTTTTGCACCTTGACAAATAGTTTATGAACAGCGACAGGGTCCCATTTGCAAACTATGACAGTTTTGATGTGCAAATATTAATTTTTTCAACATGCATTTGATCAGGTTTTTGTTAAAATGGCAAAACAACATTGAATGTACAATTTGTGCCCTCACCAGTGTACACCAACTAACCTGTGTACACCAACTAACCAGTGTACACCAACTAACCTGCATTGCGAAGTCTGTGGTGAGACAACCAACATTGACCCGTCCTATGTCGTCTGCCTCATATTCTCCCATCGACTGCTTAACTGAGCCGATGTTACTTGGTGTAATCCACCCATCATCATCGTCATCAACTCCACTGTCATCATCGTCATCACTCTCACTCTCTTGTAGACTCTCCGCTGGCAAGATGTCGCCTTCGCTCAGTTGACCTCGCAACTCACCGGTGGTGCCATCTGTGAGTGGATTTGTGTTCTTTTCGACGGTATCATCGCCGGTGCTAACTATTTCTACCTGAACAACATTTGTCTGGTCCGCCGTGTTCGTGTCACAAGGTCCACTAGAGTCTACCTCTTCTGTGATGTCACCTCCCCTCACAGTCTCGCAGTCTTCACTATGTGTCATCTTCTCCCCACTTTCAGATGGTCCCCCGTCTGTTGAAGGCATCGTCTTCTCGTCACTTAGATTCATGTTGTCCAGTCGCGATGACACATCTGATGTGACAGCCGGGTCACTTCCCTGGCTTTCCGATGTCGTCCGTGACGTCTTACCCTAAACAGGACAGTGCAGAAAACAATGTTCTGTTGTACTCACGGCATGGCTTAAAACACAGTTTTTTGTTTTACTCAGTAAGACATGTAATAAAATAAAAAATATTAAATTATGTACCCTATCCAAATTTACCTTGGATACGTTATATAATATGATACAAAACTCTGTTTTCAATACAGCAAATTGTACAGAAATATTTAACGAACAAGAAATAACAGATGATGGTAGCATTTGCCAGCATTACTGGGTCTTTAAAGTGACACATCAAGTCAAAGTCTATCAGTGTTATTTAACAAGAGGAACAACTGAAGAACTGCTACAGACTGGTGTAGTGTGAGCGTAGACAGTTACCCCAGTCTTCATGTAGAAGCCAGCAATGTCTGTCGACTTCTCCAGGGGTCTGGCCGTGGCTGTCCATGTCACCTGAAGTCACATGTCGCAGTCTTCACAGTTGACAAGTCCAACATTTAACAAGTTTTGTACGTTAAAAATGTTTACTAGGGATTTTCTTGTGACAATAACCAGCATTAAGTTATTAGTACTAGTCAGAGACATGACGTACTGAGCAGACATGCCCAAGAACTGTGTACCACTGACCTCACCAAACAAAAGTAATGTTGTCTGATATCACTCATATCAGACATCGACATTCTGAGATGATCCCTTACTTGTAAGTAATCTTCTCAAAATCAAGTCTGACCTTTCTCTCTGGAGCGGTGCGGATGTGGTCTGTGCCGACGTGATCTTTCTCCAGCTGATACACCAGTGCCATCACCTGGATGTCCATGGCCGACAGACTCGGGTAGTCTCCGGTCTTCTTTGAAAACTCCCTCACTGAAATGTTTCTCAACTTTGTTAACACTACAAACTTTCAACAAATATTTACAAATTACAATACATTTCCATCTGCTTACTTGACATTGTTGCACTGATAAAAGAACCTCAGTGAAGGCAGTTACAGAGTTTGTCAAGCACTTGACAGGCTGCAAAATAAGTCCTGCCCGAGCGTCCTAGACGAGTAGTTTCAGTGACCGGACTAGACCATGTTTAAAGGAGCAGTCCCATCGGACTAGCTCTGATTATGTGAATTAATTTATGCTGTGTATATGCTGGTTGGGTGTTGTGATGGAATAAAACAAAATAAGACAATAAGGTAGCATTTTATCATACGCAGCTAAATATTCCGTACGATCATCGAATAGGAAACTTGCTGAATGCGGAGAATGTAAATTGCCGCTGTTTACATCCGGTTAGCATAGTAGTGCCGCCTAGCGACCATGACTGATGAGCGACATGGACAAACATACTTGCGATGGTTACAGACATTGTTACATGCTATCCCATCATAATTGCGTTATCCCCATAGCAGTGATTATCTTGGCAAGTTACCAAACGCCAGCAATGTTACTGATTGTTCAGTTGTCGGCTTCGGGAAAGGAAACGCAAATAAAAAGTATAGGCCAAATGATGCAACTTAGTCCGACAATGTCGGTCCTTTGTTGCAGTCAGTATCAGGCTTCAAATTCTGCTGGCATCGCCTTGTCCACCACTGCTGTTTACTGCTCCTGATTAAACTAAAATTGTTTATTCTGATGACTTTGCAATTGGGCTTACGAAATCACATGCATAAGTTTCTATTAATGACACATTTAGTTGAACATTTATTTGAAATAGCTTGTTTTCTATAGGAAATAAAGCCATTTTAAATTTTACTGGTCCATAACTCACATATATAAAAAAATTATTTTTATACATGCATGTATATAATACGATAGTATGATGGTACCCGGCACATTTATTTTTAAGGACCAGCAAAGGACTAGTTGTTTCTGAGTAGGCCAGACCCACGGACTACCTGTCAGCTAAAGCCACCTTGCACCTCGACTAAAAATAAATATCTTGAAACTGAAAGTAAAAACTAAACAGAAAACTGTACATATATAGGGCAATATTACAACTTAGAAGTATGAGGCTGTAGATATGACAACTAACTTGGTACACTCACCACACTGGATGGCTTCAGTCGATGGCTCCTTGAAGTGAAGCTCATACGGCAACACCTGAAGACGAGCCCTGGTCGTCGCATCTCGGATTTCTTTCACGATGTCGGGCACTGTGTAAATATTCTCTCCAATGTCCTGTAAACAGAAAACCGTGCGTCTGACTTGCCGTTGGTTCTCAAAGATGACAGTCAATGTGGTTTCCATGGTTTGGAGCTCGCTTTGTCATCAGAATGTACTTGGTTCAAACCAAAGACTGGTGACAAAAACTAATAGTAACAATGTTATCAATTCAACCACTTTTCAGCACTAGCCCTGTGCCTTGCCCTACCCACTTACACATGTCCATGCACTCAGTCTTGATCAGTATATAATATTATATATTGTTATTATGGTTGTCTTGCAAGATTTCTCACTCTGACCGAGTTCAAATGTGAATAAAAATTGAATGATCAATAACTAAAATCACTGGTAACAATGCACCCTCAGGCTTCGAAATAATGCTGGTCCAATCGTTCCGGATGAGTAGTTTCAGTGATCGTACTAGTCTGTTTAGTGGAGCAGTCCCATCGGACTAGCTGTGATTATGTGAATTAATTTACGATGTCTATATGTTAGTTGGGTGTTGTAGAATAAAACAAAATAAGACAATAAAGTAGCATTTTATCACACGCTGCTAAATATTCCATACAACCGTCGAATAGGAAACTTGCTGAATGCGGTGAATGTAAATAGCAGCTGTTTACATCCGGTTAACATAAGATAGTAGTATTTCCCTGGTATAAGACAAGCAAGGCGGGCTGCCTCACTGTTTTACGATACCACCTCGCCCAAAATATGCCGAAATTGTCACCTCGTAGCTATTTTGTGTGCCCATTTTTTCTTTCTTTCACGATATATTCAGCGTCGGCGAGCGAAATGACCACACAGTCACTTATATTCCTGCAAAATCACACATTTGTAGCAACATCGTTTAGTTGTTTTAATGTCGCTCAGGGCCGGTTAGGATGTACCTCTTGGAATTAACTCCATTGGACAACGAGAATTACATCAACTGTCAGTTGTCTAATCACGGAATATTCCTGCGGGATCCCCAGTGTTTGCAATGGTGACACCTTGCGGAGTTTCAACATACTAGAAATCTATACATTCATGTATCATGTCATCCAAACGGTAACTGCATTTAGCAGACCACGGAGAAAAAAAAGAGAACGGCTAAAGCCATCGTGCACCCTGACCCTTTTCGTGCCTCGAGTGATGTAGTACTTCTTATCATTATTTACCCCCACAATCCCGTCAGCATACCATTCTATGTAACATTGCTGTCAAGCCTGGTGAAGGGATTAACCAAATAATAGTCAACTGTCTTAGTTCCTCCTGTTCCTTTCAGGACATCGGGCGACAAGCTTTCTCCATCTAGTACGGTCTTTCACAATTTCTTTGGCCTCATTCCAGGTAATTTCCATTTTTGTCAGATCTTCTTTAAATGTCTTGCTCCAGGTCTTAGTCGGCCTTCCTCTCCTTCTGTTGCCACCTTCAGGCACCCACTCCATCGCTACATATGCTATTCTATCTCTTGATTAATGTTGGATATGTCTCGCTAGTCTCCGTCGTCGAGACTTATCTATGTCATGCAGTAGGAAGGTCAGACCGATTTACCTCCCCTTCTGACAACATGGGAGACAGGGGTCCCAGTTTAGTGGCCGTAGTTTATTATCATGCATTTTACCTGTTGGTTTGTGAATGTTCTTATGTTGTACTAATGTCAGTGTGTGTACCTGCACTAAAAAAATATTGTTTGGCGGCGTTTATTAGCGGTAATGATTTTTTTACTCTCAGTGTCGTATTTTGGTTTTCTTGATTTATGCGTGCGGCCATTTTGGATCACGTTGACAGGCCCCACCTATCAAACTGATTTGCGAGATTATGTTAATGAGTACATCCATATTGAAATGTGACGAAGAAAGAGGAAATTCAGAGGAAAATGAATCTGAAAATATCATTGTAATCCATCGATAACAAATTATAGTAATTATGGATTTAAAATGACCTATGTTTGACGATGTTTAGGGAGTATTTAGTTAGTCGGTTGCAGCGGAAAAGAATATGTAGAAGGGTAAAGAATTGTGTCAACGATGACGTGATTACAGTGATGGCTTACCAATTGATAGCACAAACATGCACAATGTCCGTTTATGGAACCCCCGTCTCAAAAGACATCGCCATTTTGCCCTTCTTCCCCGTACGCACGCAGTGCATCGTGGTATACAATGCACTCGTGACTCGGATAGCGATGTGATTGGCAGCGACTTTGATTAATACTGCCAAGTACCTATGCCCTCACCTCAGTAATTCATTGCTGCCATGTTTAATCATGCACTGATTGATGTTTATATTAATATATTATTAGTTTATTTATTGGTATTCTTGGTATTACTTTAGTTTAATTATACAATTTTTTAGCTATTTAGCATATACATAATATTGTGTGTTGGTTACATTATTACAATTTATGATAATTTATGATAATTCATTTATTGTATTATTTGTTTATAAAATTTTGTATCGGTATAAATGATTTTGATGTAGGGCCTACTATTTTTGTATTTAATATTTATATACCAGTTTTCTTTTTTATATTTAAAATTACAGAATAAGATTATATCTTTGTATTTGTCACTGTATAGTATACATAAATATACATTAAATAAACATTATGATTTATTGTATCTATTAATTCTATATAATCATAGACAAATAAGTATAACAGTACACCCTATTGTTGATAACAATGGGTTTAACCACAGTATATTACAAGTTAATTGGTTTGGCAATCATATAGTAGTTATGGGCTTTGCCCAAGATAATAAGTGTTGTGTAATGGGGGGCTATTATTGGCATTTTGTGCCACTGTGTATTACGATTTAATGGCTTATCAATCATAGCAGTTTTTGGCTTTGCCCAATATAACAAGTGTTGTGTAATGGGAGACTAGTATTGTCATTTTGTGGTTCTAATCCACAGCCCAATCAACAAAGCCTTTCATGTGGTTACAACTTCATACAGTTGTTTTAATGTTATGAAGATGGAACCACACTGATCATCTTTGTTCAGTTGCTGTGCTAATTTTAGTTATGTAGCATGCAAAACTCAACAGACCAAAACGCTCCAATTAAAGGCCATAATATCCATGATTATGAAGATTTTATACATATTATGCAATGTGTATAACCATATTAAAAATGGTAATAAATATGCATTAAAAAATAATTTAAAAATAATAATTATTTAATTAATTAGTCAATATTGAGTAATTAGCACACAACCTCGACTGACCAAAACATATCAGTAAAAGGCTATAATGTCCATGACTATGAAGATATTTATGCATATTATGTAATGTGTATAACCACATTAATAATGGTAATAAATATACATTAACAAATCATTTAATAATTTATTTAATTAGTCAATATTGGCTAATTAGTGTGCAACCTCAACAAACCGACACATTTCAGTAAAAGGCCATAATGTCCATGATTATGAAGATATTTGTATAATTTATTAAAGCAGTAAACCACATTAATTATATCATAGTAATAAATATACATTAACCAGTCATTTCACATTAACAGTAACTTAATTAATAAGTTAATATTGGCTAATATTAGCACGCTAACGACTGACCACTACATTTCGATAAAAGGGTGGAATGCCATAATTATGAAGACAGTTATATAATTTATGCAATGTTTACCACCGCATTAAACATTATAATAAATATACATTAATCAGTCATATATCATTAACAATAACTTTATTAATAAGTAAATATTAGCTAAATAGCACACAAACTCAACAGATCAATACAGTAGTCATACTTCACTGTGTCTATGTATGACTGTGTCCTGACAGGTTGGATGAATGTTGCAGGCTCAGTACAGTCCAGTAATAAATTGTCACCGCTTCATAATGTAATGTTCTGCATTTCAACATGAACTTGATGAAGTAATGTTCATAAATTGTTCACAGTATTCCGTCGCTGGACCCAACATCGTTTGTGCCAAATGCTAGTCTGCTTTCTGCGTTACTCCCCATGGGAGTCAACTCATGAAGAAGAAGAAGTCTGGTGTGCTCACAATACAGTCTTTTTGTAATATTGGCAGTTGATTGTCTCATAGTTTAATGCAGACTGCAAGATCTGTGCAGCAAGGTTCATATTTCAGTATCTTATAAAATAACATTGTGTTCTTCGACATGATGTCTATAAGTAATGTTCATGTCACTGTCATGTTGATTGGACAGTGTTCAATGTAGATATCAGATATATTATCAGCCACATTAAATGTGTACCTATGCAGGCAGGCGATAGGTGTCATATTCAGACGACTCTCTGGCTTGGTACCTTCACAGGTAACTGTCAGACACAGTTTTGAACGACGGATGCAACTTATTTGGGCAGGTGAAGTGTGTCACAGTACTAGGACCAGCAAGTGATGGGTGTCATATTTAGACGACTCTGTGGCTTGGTACCTTCACAGTCCACTGTCAGACACAGTTTTGCAAGACGGATTCAAGTTGTTCGGACAGGTGAAGTGCGTCACAGTACTATGACCAATCTATCATGAGCCAATATGTATGAAAAGGTAGTTCACCTTAGGAAGGAGAGCACATACCATGGATGGTCTATTTCAGCAAGTTCAAGATGTGCAAGCAGCTGCAGCAAAGGTATTCACCATTGACATAGGAACAAATGATCCAGGCAGGATTATTGTAATTGAAGTTATAGTATGCTAGATTTCAAGACGTATACTAGTAAACAGTTTTTTTTATATAGATTTTTGAAGAAAAAATATTTGGTTATAAGTAGGAATTTGCAGTTAACAAATTTGTAGTTATAACAAACTTACATAGAAAAATAGGTCGAGAAATGTTGTACATGAGTAACACAAGGAAAGTAGCCAACCACTACTGTAAGCATCGCTTACCAGCAGCTACAGCCGCTCCCCTCATGTTACCCACATACCTGGCCATGTCAGATGCACTCATGTGCACAACACCATCTCTCGCGTAATTTTTCTCGTTCGACAACTTAATATGATGATAAAAAATTATGTTTTCCGAGTCAGCGATCAATGCCCGCACCTTATTTGTCGCAATCTGACGAGCACGATCAAAACCAGACCGTACTCTAAACCGGCCAAACTATACAGGTATACGTGTCAATATCTCACAAACTACTACCTGTGCCACAAAAGGTATTGTGAGCAGTTCGCGTGCGAATGCCACAATACCCTCTGCCAGCTTCCCAGGGTCACAACCATTGCCCAGATCATTTGTCCCGATGTCAATCAGAACAACAGTTGGCGCAACTGCTCGCACCACTCCCAGTTGCCGAAAAAGGCCACCCAAAGTAAGGCCCCCTTTCCCGTGGAAAACAACCTTTCCAAACATATCAGCCAAGTCAAGATCAGGTCGATAGTATCTGCGACTATCTCCACCTATCCAACCAACTTGACACACACGGTCCATCTGTCGCACAAAACTGTGCCCAACAATGAGAAGCGTAGGTTTCTCCATCATGTCCTGGAAAGAAAGATGAATCTCATTGCATATTACACATAATGGTTTTTGGACATGGTTTCTCTTGGTAAAAGCTGTGCAACGACGTCAACGTGGAAACCTGATGCACAGTTTCTTCTAACACTTAACTACATTCTGCTAGTGTCATATCACAACTTTAGGAACTCTCTCAAATTTGAAGACTACTTAATGAAGAGATGCAATGTGAAATAATCATGAGGATAGGTGACAACATTGTATGTAATTCCTTGTCAAATTAACTAATGGGCATAATATAAGTTTAACCAATATACATATGTATCTGTAAAGCAGATTTTTAAAGGAAAACAAATACGCAGAACAGTAATTTTTCTGCTGCAATAAAAACCCAATGAGATTTGTTTGTAAACTTCAGTATAAGTTATTGCACAAGACAAGGACTCCCCAAGTACAGGTCCAATTCCCCATCCAAAGGAATTAATTAATTTGATAATTTGTGTCAGTACACGGATTTGGAATTGATCTTTGGTAAATACACATGAAATTGAATTGGAATAAATAAATGTGAATAGACCAGACCTGGGGCGGAAGTACTCGGTACTCGTGTACTCGAGTACATTTTTGAAGTACTCGTACTCATAAAACTTATGGGTCATGTACTCGTACTAATTGTACTCAGATTTTACGAGTACATTACGAGTACATCTGAGTACTTTCTCAATATATACTGGGAACAATTAATTTATTTGCAGTTATAAAATCAAACTTTCCTGAAATATTGAAATGCTCAACTATTTTTTTAAATACTTTGTTATTTCACATAGAATGCCACCTTGCCATCCCTACACATAGCACATCCTCATTCTCTGATAGCCATGAGTCCATGACTATGATACCCTAACATGGCAACAGGCAGCATCTTTCCCCAGTCAGAAACACCCTGTTAAGCAAACAATAATTGTAGGCTATCAGTTCAGGCCATAAAACAGTTTAATCAAGCCACCAGGATGTCCATAAAGAGCCAACTACTAGTAGCAGTTAACCCACCTGTTAGACAGGGAATGCATTTAATGTAGTCTGGAGACCATGCCACTTGGCACTGGCGGACAGTGCTAACTGCTAAGAACAAGAACTGCCAGTCTTCCTCTGTAGAAGTAAGGTGGCTCAAGTCAGACATCACCCTACACTAATATAATCCAGTGCCAAATTAGTATGACACCAGTGAAGCCATGTGGCATGATAGTCTAGGTCAGAGAGAACAGGCACTGAGGGAGCAGAGATAAGAGAAATGCTAAACAAAGACATGTAGCCAGTGGGATGCCAGGTAACAAATCCTCCTGTTGGTTGCTTTGTTTTACATGCTTAACCTGGAGACAACCAGCAAAGTTCAAATGATTGGCTGGGGGTATCCACTGGTCAGTCTCTTTTACCCACTCATTTGTGATCATTAAAGACAGATATCAACTTGATTGGCTAAGTTTTTTCTCTCAAATGTCAATCGTACTTTGATTGGTTTACGTGTGCCTAGTTGGTCGGTGACTCAATATTGCCCCTAGATATATCATGACAGTGATACCACATGCCTACATTGCAGAGAGATCCACTAAATTGTCGATTTTACGATACGTTATTATTTAATATTTATATTTACAAAAATGTACTTGTACTCGTATTCGTGAGAATGTACTCATACTCAGCTTTTAGCAATGTACTCGTACTCGTCCATCGTCAAAGTACTCGTACTCATAAAAATGTACTCGGCCCCAGGTCTGGAATAGACCCAGGTTAAGTTCAGTCATTTAAGTTTTTATCCTCAAAACCCTTCTAACAATTTGGTTTAAATCACTCAATTAAACAATTCATTTAAGAATTATTAGTGAATTTGAAAGTAAAATAAATCTGTCAAAATAATTGCATGCCATTGATTGGCATAGCCATGGCATGGCATAGCTACTCATTGTCTCACTCAGTCATACTATGATACTTATTATACTAGTCACACAATACTCAATAGTTTCATACTCATATACTAAAAAGTCTAGCAACTCTAAACTTCTACTAATATACTTGGCTTTGCCTGTTGTGTTGTAGTGATTTAATTTCAGTAATATGGAATAAGTCACAATCTGGCTCCGATGACATCATCGATCACGGCGCAAGTGGCTTCACCATCACAATGTCACAGATCGGTCAAATAATCGTGTCATAATTTTTGAATGGCTCAAAAACCATATATGGCGCCCGAATCCGCCGAAATTTTTTTAACACAGACTAGCATAAATCCCCATAGATCAGGCTAAACACTAAATCTTTTCTCTTAGACACACTTATATAGCTTAATCCGACCTGGTTTTGTATACGCGCATGCGATTTCATCGACACGCAATGCCTGACAATGGTGAAACTTCAATTTTTTGGAATGGCTCAAAATCATAGATGGCGCCCGATTCCGCCAAAGATTTTTCAACACAGACTAATATAAACCTAGTAGATCTTGCCAAACACAAACAATTTCTTCTTATACTAATGCAAATGTGCTAACTTTACTAATGAAAAATAGCTATGTCATCAAATCGATAAAATCTAGCGGAATATTTGGTCAAATTTGAAAAAGAAAGACACGTAAATAAAATTCGACTTACCAGCAAAATGAATCCATCAGCAGATGACGTCAACGACAAGATAAAGCGCGCGAATCCAAGAGTTAAAACAAAGCACTACCAGGGCGGTGCGTAAACGACACGGCTGAATCGTGAACGGCCTGCGGCGCACAGAAAATTACGTAGCGAGCAGAATCGTTTGAAGTGCCTACCTACATGCAGGCTATCCAGACCTGCACTCATCACTTCTTCACTAGTGATGTGCTCTCTCCATGATATGCCCAATATGAACCGGAGGCATCGTCGGTGGAATACGTCAACTGTACTGACAATAAAATCCCGATGGACTAAAAATGGTAATCCTTCATCTTCTTGGCCTTTATTATTAACGCTATTAAACGATCTTTTTACCTAATTCTTTTCGATGCTGCCGTATTCGTTTCATCATTCCCCATCATTATAGACACAAAACCGAACTGTATTTGTTAAATTTATTGTGTTTGGGGGACTTTTATGCAACAAAACAACACTGTTTGACAGGTGCGTGTTTTGTTGATATGGCGATCATCCGAAATGTACTCCAAACGTGTCGCGGTGCCATCACAACCGGAAAGTTACAAAATCACTGTAACTTAGTCTGTTTCATGATACTGTTGTCGAGATAATTGTCAGTGAAATGGTCTTTTAGATGTAAATTTTTCGCGTTTTTTAACATTAAAATATCGATTTATATATTTTGTATCTTATAGATTTCATTTCAATGAGATTTCAGAATACGTGCGTAAAGCAGAACTAGATATGCATTAGTGGCATCGCCTTTCCGGTTGTGATGGCACCGCGACACGTTTGGAGTAGATTTCGGATGATCGCCATATCAACAAAACACGCGCCTGTCAAACAGTGCTGTTTTGTTGCATAAAAGTCCCCAAAAGGCAATAAATTTAACAAATACAATTCGGTTTTGTGTCTAGTGATGGGGAATGATGAAACGAATATGGCAGCGTCGAAACAATTAGGTAAAAACATAGTTTAATAACGTTAATAATAAAGGCCAAGAAGATGCAGGATTACCGTAAAAATTTCTATGAAATATTTTGGCTTGTCGCCGCCGTTTTAGACAGTCACACTCACAGGACAGTGTGTCGCCGTTTTGGTCTGTCGCTGTTTTGGTTGTCGCCGTTTTGGTTTGTCGCCGTTTTGAATCTGTCACCGTTTTGGTTTGTCGCCGTTTTGAATCTGTCGCCGTTTTGGTTGTCGGCATGTCGCCGTTTTGAATCGGTCGCCGTTTTGTCTTTTGACCTGTATCAGTGTATGTAGTATGTACCCAGTGTATGATGATGTATCCGCACGTGTTGGAGTTATACATCATAGTGCGCCGAATAACTTGGTGTTAAACTACTACTGTAGCATGTTCTACTACACAGCCAACATGCACAGATACACAATTCATTCAGTTCATATTTATGTTTGAAAAACAATCACCTTGATAGGAGCATTTCGAATAAATCCACCAGAATCAACAACAACATGTTTCACACGAGTTCCGTCCGTCGCCATTTTTACACGTGACTTCTGACCATATTTATTCATTTATTCAGTGTCTCAGTGTTAGTTTAAAACAATCCGCTAGAGTGTAGCTCCGGAAAAGTGTTAATCAATTCCCCAGATGGCGACACTGATTATGGAATCGAAGGTTATCGACGGTGGCGCCACCTTGGGGTAGGAGTTCCTTTTAGCTCAATTTTTTTGCCGTACAGTCTACTACAGAGAACTGCATTACTGATGTTTTATGGGTAACAAAAAAGTAAATAAAACATTTGTGTATATTTTTAAGCCGTATAAAATTTGGTGCCGAATTTCTAGATATAAAAGGAAGATTCGAGCACCAGTCATCAGCCCTGGGTGGATCCAGAAAGCGAGTCTGGGGGGCACAAAACCTCCACTGGCTGCCGAACATTTCAAACGGTCTAGGGGGCACGGTCACGTGGGCCCATACAATAGGTCTACGGGCACGCAAAATTACAAAGGTCTAGGAGGTACATGCTCCCACGCTCCCTGGATCCGCGTATGGTCATTTACATGTTCATATTATTTGTCTCTCGTGTTATTTGCGTGCATTTTATAGGTCAACTATTAATTAAACGAATGCACTTGTGCATTTTTTAAATACTCCTTTTTATGGTATTTTTACAAGTACACAATATGTGTGCCATTCTTCAGTAAAATGCAATTCAGTGTCCCGGCGTTAGCTTGTGTCTCACTTTGACTTTCAGCCAAACCTGGCTCTGTAGATGAATCCCCTGGAGAGATGCTTGTCAATTATACTGTAATAAATGCAAATCTTAATGTATAGTTTTACTCATGCAAGTACTAAAATATCCACACCATAATGTGTCCCCAGATCAGACGTTCGATCAACATATAAAGGCCTTTTACACATGTAAAGTCAGGTAAGCTCTTATATAGCACAGTATCCACTCTTTAGGAGTGCTCAGAGTGCTTTACACCTTACTCCCTGGCAGACCTGTTCAATCAAACACCATCTCGATTTCTCTGGGAAGCATTCAGCCACGCTGCAATTAGTGCGCCGAAGACGATTCGTACACAAATGTTCACCATTGTCTATAGCCAGGTACTCATTCATACAGCTGAGTGAACTGAAGCAACGTAGAATAAACGAACTTGCACAAGGTACGACACCGCCGCATAGGATTCGAACCCGCGTTCTCTCAGTTGAGAGTCCGAAGCTCTCACCGCTGTGCTACTAGTCAGGTTCACAATGTTAACATTTGTATTTTCGTAAAAAAAATTGAGATTTGCAAACCTATGCATTTTTGGAAACTTTATGATATAGTGAATCTGAAAACCAATGTTTACATTTTTTAAAGGTATATATGTCGGCTGAATGAACTGAAGTAATGTATAGTGAGCGAATTTACCTGAGGTTCAAAACGTCGGCACAGGATTCGAACCTGCGTTCTCAAAATTTGTATGACCAAAATCAGGTGCATATATATATATGGCATATATATATATATATACTGTATACATATATATATACATACATACATATACGTATACATATATATATATATATATATATACACTTTCTACCTGTTCGCACCATAACACTATAAAATTCCTTGTAATTATTTTATAACCAGAAACCGTCAATACACGTTTGACGGACATTTGGACACCAAAACTGACCAAATGGCATCAGTTACAACAGCGTGGTAAATGTCGGAGACAATTTCGTATTATTTTTGTCTGCATCATAACTGTCTTCAACATAGCAATATATCGTGGGGAGACTAAGGTGTGTTGGTTTAATTGTTTTAAAGTGTACAATTTTGAACACAGCTGAAAGCCTCAAAGAATTTCAATAATAAAAATAAAAACGTTGGCAATTGTTTTATTTGATAGGATATATAGCTTGTATACATATCGCTGACATTTTGGATTTTCCCCATGATATCTCGGAAATCAGTTGAACAAACTGGCTGACAATTATTGTTTGGCTTGTTTATATCGTTCTGCACGTGACTACCATAGAATGTTTCAAAATGCCTACGTACAGATATATATACTTTATTGCCATGATCAACATAAACTATATGTCAATTTGGAATGTATCTTGGTGTTGAAATGTACATCCACATCACACATACTATAAACATACAATAAAATAAAATAAATAAATAAACTAATAAAAAGTATAACATTGTCTTTAAAATTCCATTAAAATTGCAAGGCTAGGCTAAAACTAACACATAAAAGAAGAATAAAATACACCTGGCAAAATTACATTCCATAATCTCTATCGCTAAGGCCTACATTTAATCTCAAATAATGCAACCGAGGCACGGGGGAAGAAACTATCTCTGAAGCGATTTGTCTTAGCTCGGATATTCCGGAATCACCTGTCTGAAGGAAGTTGTTGGAATGGAAGAGATGGTGGGCGGGGTGTGTCGGGTCAGTGATCATATTGGGAGCTCTCGTGTTCGATCTCACTGAATATAACCGATAGAGTGGTGAGCTCACTGCCGACGATCTTGTATACTGTTTTCACTCTGTCCAGCTTGTTCTGACGCTGACTGATGTTGCCGAACCACACACGTATGGAGAATGTAAATATGCTCTCAATAGCAGAGCAATAAAACTGAACAAAAATCCCTCTCCTCTGACCGAACTTCTTCAGCTGGCGCAGGAAGAAGAGCCTTTGTTGGTCCTTCTTCACGACTACATCCGTGTTTTTCTCCCAGCCCAGGTCACTAGAGATGATAGTGCCCATAAATTTGAAGCAGTCCACCCTTTCCAAGGCTTCAGTATTAACAATTATAAGGGCAATTTTTTTTTTTTTTAAATAAATCAACGATAATCTCCCTTGTTTCGGACACGTTCAGTTGAAGATTATTTTCGTCACACCACTACACCAACCTGTCCATATAATTATGGCGGACTCGGACTTACCTGAGTTCCTTACTAGCCCTTTCAAGGTGGTATCATCTGCACACTTCACAAGCTGTTGGGAGAAACATTGGGACATACAGTCATTCGTGAAAAGCGACTACAGGAGCGGGGAGAGGACACAACCCTGGGGAGTTCAAGATGGTAGTTTTGGAAACCATGTCATTCATTTTGACGACCTGAGGTCGGAGTAGAGGAAAGTCGTGTAGCCAGTAACACATGGAGACGCAGCTTGTCGAAGAGTATATGCGGAACGATCGTATCGAACCCGGAACTATAATCTACGAACAGGATGTTTGCATACATGTTCGGAGAATGTTCAGAGACGTCATAAGTGTACGCGAACTGGGGTGGTTGCATGTTAGAGTTGATGACCGATTTCAGGTACTTTATAACCAAACGCTCCCGCACCTTCATCACCACTAACGCCACAGCCAGGAGTTAAATAGTTCCGTGAATACGGGGGCCTGTTAATCAGCTCAGTGTTTTACTGTGGATGTGGAAACTTTGTCAGGACCAGATGCCTTCCTGTTGGTCTGCTGCTTGAAGAATGTCCTCACCTCGTGCTCCTGCACGGCAATGGGAAGAGAGACTGGCACAGCAGGATCGGGCGGGCTGACCGAATGAAGCGTCGAATTCTGTGAATGAGGTTGTCCGGTGTTGCAGAATCAGAGCCAGGAGTGGAGGGCTTCTGCTTGTAGTTAGTAACACTCTTGCAGGCCCTACCAGAGACCGCAGGTGTCGATGTAAAGGAACTGGCCTTCAAACTTGCGCCTGTAGTCGGACTTTGCTCCTCGTATTGCTCTTTGGACATCGTACTTGGCCTTCTTGTATAGTGCACGGTTTACACTCTTGAAAACACCCTCTTTCTGTTTCAACTTGAATTTCAGGTATCTAGGGAACTATTTATCGTTGCTGAACACTTTGACAGTCTTCTGGGATACACAGATCCTGGCAGAAGCTTATGTGTAAAACGTCACGGTGTCAGCACATTCATGTATGTACGTGCATGCGTGTTTAAACGAGTTCCAGTCTGTACTGGCCAAACAGTCTCGGAGACGCTGAATAGATTCAGAATCCCAGCGCTTGACATTGCGAACGCAGGGTTTCGCTATTGTAAGCTTCTTACGGCAGGAAGGTAGAAGGTAGATCATGGAGTGGTCGGAGAAGCTAAGGGGCGCACGTGGGACCGCATGAGAGGCATCCCTGGTTGTGCTGTAGCTGCGATCCAAAGTGCTCCCCTTTCTAGTAGCACACTTGATATGTTCCTTATACTTTGGAATATATTTTTTTAGACAGCGTAGTGTTGTTGAAGTCACCGAGAAGTAGCACAATGAATCAGGGTTTATATTTTGCGTCAAGTTCTGTTTCTAGTTTGACTCCACAAACTGTTGACCTTGACTGGGATTTGGGATTTGTGACAGTATTTAAAAACCTCCCAACATTTGAAAATAAAGTGGCGCATGAGTTGACGAGCGTAGCGTCGCGCGGCGGTATGACAAAAACCAGCGAAACGGAAATGACGTAACTATCAAGACGCGCCATGTCCATCCACTTAGTCAAATAATCGCTAAACATCTTTCTGCATTAACCCAGAATACGACTACACAGCACAGGAAACATTCACGGTACTTACAACGTTGAAAGTAGCATTTGTTGTTGTAAGTTGATTCATTATTCTATATTAAGGCGGGAATCAGACCATGAGTACACAAGTATCGGAAATCCACCGGTCAGCCCGTCGGGCCGCCCGGCATCAAACCACGGCTAGGCTGCTATAAGTTTCAGGTCGCTTTCGATTTTCTGACGGACCTGTTTCAGTGCCATGGTTTTTTTAACCAACGAGGTTAGGCATATGTGTAGAAATACCTCAGACATTCGATGGCTAGTGGCTTCTAACTTTTGACAAACAAAAAATCGTGACTTCTCAAAAGATATGTAAAGATTGGATTAAAATAAGTATTGTATTGTTTCTTGGTGGACTCATTTGCTTATGGAGAACATTTTGGTTAGGTGAATACATCATGCAAGTGTTGCTCGCAGTAATGACACATGTAGAGCAGTGGCGCGGGAACGAAATTCATATTGGGTGGGGGACTACCGGAGCTTCAGCTCCACTGAAAAATTTTCGCAGGCGCGCCGCCGCATATCTTCATATCTTCCTTCACCTTCTGGCTGTTTTTGTTGGCTCGACTGTGTGACATCGAAAGACGGGCGTGGGGAGGCGGGGGTTGCTTTTGACATTTTTTTGCCGCTGCGCCGCCACAAAAACAAACATTCACGCTCACATTTAATGGGGGGAGGCAGAACCATATGTCTTCCCCCCGGATAAATTCCAGGGGCAGCTGCTCCCCCCCCCCTGTTCCCGCGCCTGTGATGTATAGTTACACAGCGGCTGCCGCATATAAAGACGCATGGAGCAGTGAATACGCTCCACTTCGAGAGATCTGTATTAGCCAACATCCTGACGTCTCTTGTTCTATGTACGCCGTGCGACTGGAGGTCACGGTCGACGGTTTGGCGCTAGTTTATTCTTGTTCATTCTCTTCTTCTCTGACCAGCTGGATGCTTGGTGAGCAAATCTATATACTCGGTGGGAGCTCCACGACATAATCGAGCTAGTTGATGCGCTTTTTGTATATTACTGTCGAGTCTGCAGGCTTTCCATATTGTATACGGACGTCTTCGTTTGTCACGTTATAGATATAGATGCACGGCATCTAACATAGAAATATGCACCAGGCGAACACGTGTTTTGTTCAAGTTGTTGTTACATGGGCAGAGATGGAAGATTATATAAACTAGATATAAGTGTATGAAAGGCAGCACGCAAGAGACAGCTAATGGACAACACTGCCAAACAAAGGGTGGGAAACTGTTACAAACATGTTCAAAAACTACACCTGGTATAGTCCACAAGACTAGACGGTGAGTAAGAGGAAATCCAATATGTATACTAAGACAAGTCAACGTCGAAGAAGGGCCATACGAGAAGGAGAGAGAGAGAGGGAGAGAGAGAGAGAGAGAGAGAGAGAGAGAGAGAGAGAGAGAGAGAGAGAGAGCGAGAGCGAGAGAGAGAGAGGAACTGAGAGAGAGGGAGTAGAGAGAGGGAGTGACGTAGGAAGGGATGGTGGGAGGAACGGAGGAAGGGAGGCAGGGAAGCGGGGAGGGGAGGGAGGCAAGGAGGCAGGGAGGGGGAGGGAGGGAGGCAGGGAGGGAGGGAGGGAGTGAGGGAGGGTGGAAGGAGAGAGGGAAGGAGGGAGAGGGAAGGGAGGGAGGCAGGGTGAATGAAATAGAGACAGAGAGAGAGAAGGCTAAGAAACATTTGAGTTAATCCACCGTGACAAAATGACGGCGATTCTTGACGCGCGTGGTATTCCCGATCACGATGAAGACAAATTCTTTAAAGAAAATGTTCAAGGCTTACAACCACCTTGTAAACATAAATAGCATGACCACGGAAGGAATTGTTTTGGAATTTGAAATACGTCTGCTCCCGAGTAAGCGTTACAACCAAAAATATCAGGAAGACTATCGCATGGAAAACACTTAACCAACTGAGAGTAATATGAAAACCTACACTCCCATATCAGATCAAGCAGCGGCTGTACACTGCATGCAACTGGAGAGTCTGTGTTCCTATACGGATGCGAGTCTTGGACACTGACAAAGACACCCAGTAAGCAACTAGGTGGGTGCTACACCAGAATGCTGCGAGCCATATTTAAGATCATTGGATAACTGTAGAGCAATGTTGGATATGAACAAAATCACCAAGAAGAAAGAAGGTTGAGGTTTGCTGGGCATTGCTGGAGACATAAGGATGAAATGGTACCCAAGACCACCCTGTTGCAACCAGCGCGTGAATTAAGAGCAAGACAGACCAGCTTTGATCTTTATTGACTCGGTGATGGAAGATGCTGGGTTGGAACTAGAGAAGCTAAAAACGACGGCTGTGTATGGGGGACAAACAATTTTTTATGTGTCGATCACGTCCTACGGATGGTAGACCATTCTCTTGCCGCATTTTTCCTCAATAAGTTTCTCAAAGTATGTTTATTAAATATTCTCGACGTTCGCGCGTAGCTGTTCTAAACCATTTGGAATTTAAAGGCACCATCCTGTGTTTATGCGTCGACTTGCCGACAATCGGATCATAGTGACTGTTGTGGCGTTATCAGCAGTTCGCATCACCGAGTGTGTGTAATCTTATATATGTAGCGATAACTAGTATGTAACGCAGGTTTTTGACAAACGTGTAATCAATAAGTCCTTTAATATGCACTTGTGGCAATGTCAAAAACGGTGTGCATGCGTGTGCGTGTGCGTGTGCGTGTGCGTGTGCGTGTGCGTGTGCGTGTGCATGTGCATGTGCATGTGCGTATGTGGGGAGAGGAGGCGGTAACATGTACGATATATAATATAGACTATAGATCGTGCACATTTATACTTTGTGTGCTCTTTTGAAAATAAAAGTGTTTTGAATAAGCTTCCCCATTCACATTAATTGATCACTATCCCATCTGGAAAAGGAGCGATGATGATTTAGGAAAATGCCTGCCAAATTGGTAAACATCAGTCAAACAATGTATCAATCTGGAAGCGCAATCGCAAGGGAAAAACAAACCATTCTATATAACACCAGTCTTCAAAATAACATAAATGCATTATGCAACAACGACACGACGTGTTTTCCGTATGTACGTGTTACTATTCAACATCCGAGTTATTTTTACTATGCGAACTATTACTCGCGACACAGACGACGCGATCCGTCAAAGCCGATTGGAAGCCGACGGTGAAATTGTCGTCTGCTCGCGTCACCTTCCCGCGCTGACGGACACGTCGGTACGTCTTAAGTCTCACTGTCGACGGTGTCGACACCCGCCTGTTTCGTCGACGAATCGAGCACAGGTCGTTAAATCGAAATACGATCAACTCCTGCATTGTCTTGCCGCTTAACCGTCCTGCGAACGAAACGGACCCCCGAGAGCGTATGTTGACAGGTGTCAGCGCGAGTGATCGATGGCCGGTCGACGGTGCCCCGGATCCGTTTCGCTTCTTCCATTATTTTCCACCGCCGTCTCGGGGCAATTTTCGCACTTGTATATCGCGGCGAAAATTGCCCTTTTGACGCCGAACAATCGAATTTGTTCAAATGAAAATTAGTTCGTGATAAGCGTGCAGGTGTGTGAATTTTTCGATCCGCGAGTCAACAATGTTGCTCGTCAGCCAGCGAAAGAGAGCAGATTTGCGCCAAAACGCTTGCCTATCATAACCGGACAAATAAATTAATCAATGGCGTAACACAATACGCAAGGCGCGAATCTATTAATGGAATAATGACAATGGCTTCTGTTTTTAAGTATGCCATTGGACTAGCCAATGGCACGTTAGTCTTTGCAACACTGACAACAGAAACGGCGAACCTAGGCTTACGTCAAATGTTTGTTCTGGTGAACAAACAAAATAAAACGTCAAGATTGTCATCTTAAAAAATAGTTGTTCAGTATTAAGCCCGAAAGACTGGTATCATAAGAAGTGATGGTTAATTGGCCAGTATCCGACTTAAGTCTTAACAAGTTGCAATCGTTGTTATTTTGTTTTAAATGTTTTATATTTTAAATGTTAAAAAACGAGCCGATTGGTGTATACAAGTATTGTTAACTTTTGTGAGCATAACATGAAATGTGCATAAATACATATATATTATATACGTATTATATATATATACATATATATATGTGTGTGTATGTGTGTGGGTGTGTGTGTGTGTTATATATATATATATATATATATATAGACTATATAAAAACTGCGAATTCGCGCGAAGAAATCTCGATTCTGTTTTTTCTGTGTATTAACTTACTTAGAGTTCGTGCACGTAGGCGCTTTTCACGTATATACTGCATGTTATTAAATATGTTATTCTAAAACGTTTCCGCTGTGTACTCAGCATAATTGAAAGAAAATGTCAACTAAATTATTTAAAACGGTGTCGTAATATATAAAAATGACATTATTTACAAACGCGATCACGCACCGTCGCCATTCCCGGCGTTCTCTGTGAGTCGTGGATGCTATGCACGCTGGGTAAATTATGCATTCTTTATGCATGTTATGGCTGATTTTTCTGTGTTTGGGTGTTATAGACACGAGACATTTGCCCGCAAAAATGTGACCGATTTCATAGTTAGATCGTTCTCTCGTCTTAAGAGTATGAAGTCATCGCTTGATTAACGATTTTCTGTAGTCAAAGAGCAGTCTGAAGAATGCAAGGAAAGGTTAACATAACTATCCAACTTTTCTATAAGTAAATAAATTCAGAATATTTTTGGTATGATGCCGTGTAGAAAATAGTACTGTCAATTCATCGTAAACACTGATCTCCAGTGATCAAATCATACAACTTACACAGAGCCTACACATACACATACGGCGGCAAACCGCTCGACAGCAAAACTGCTCGACCTTCCAAAATCGAAACAAAAGTGATTTTCCAAAAATTCAAAAAGGCAAACCTCGACGGCAGGCGCCAAAAAATCGCTCTAATTGGATTAGCACAGACCCTAGTACACTGCTCGACGCCAAACTGCTCGACGCCAAACCGTCGAGAATCAAAACGAGCGATTTTCTAAAAAATGCCGCGCGGCAAATTTATTCTTTGACCAGTCAGCGTTGTTGTTTTAGTATGACGTCAAATTGCACATGTCATATTGCACGTGTTCCAATACCGATGTAAAACAAAATTACAGATTCATTGTTTTATATGTTTTGTTTAAATTGGGGTAATTTTTATTGATTTTTGGGGAAATTAAGTAATCCAGTGAATACCATGTCTAATTAGAAGCTCAGCATTAAATTATTTGCAGAAGGAACACAGTTTTTATAATGATATTCCAACGTAACAAAATATATGAACAATACGTAGTTACATGGATGCAAGGTAACGGATTCGTGTCCGACTGAATTAGCAGCGTCGTCTGTTGATAACCATGACAAAATCGATCATCGTAACTGTCCAGTTCATGGACAAGCCTATGGAATTCTCCAAACTTGTTTCTCTTCTGAAGAGTTTCGTCTTCGATGGTTGCGTTGTCTTTGCTTTCAGGCTAACTACAGTAGGAGTAATTCGCTTCCTCACGATTGATTCTTTGGACCGCCATCTTTTACAGCATCCACAAAGTGTTCACGTGACAAATTTGCATATGCCGTCGAAGGTTGCCGCGCTCTGTGTACTAGGCTCTGCTCGCAGTTTGCCGCTTTGCCGTCGAGGTTCTGCAGTTGCCGTCGAGTAGTGTATTAGGCCGTTAAACCATTTTTTCGTAACATTAAACACGTATATACGAACTAATATACCATCTATAGGACTTAAATGTTAATGCATATAACAATTGTTATCTTTATATGAATATGTTTACACAAGTTTTTTTTCGTTAACGCGACTGCATGCATGCCATTAATTAGATTCACAAAGGTATAGATTATACTGAATATTCTTCAGGATAGTTCATTTTTATTAAAAAAAATTCTTTTACACATGTTTACACTAATCTTTTTAAATGTGAACAGAAAATACATATAAATCTATAAATGTATAATATAGGATAAATATATAATATACAGTGTATATAGCAATTTATTATTAATTCCCGATGTATGTTCAATTACACTGTTTGCTTCATATCTTAGCTTAACGAAATTATATTTATTGTAAAATGTGTTATATATATAACTGTATCATTGTCTGAGCTTCTCCTTTTTATATATGCATGATACATGCATACATGCATTCACACCCCCAACTCACACGCACGCACACGCACGCACACGCACGCACGCACACACTGGACAAAAGCGGTTCCGGTCATGCGCCATCGGGCATATCCCGTTTCGCAGACAACTTACGCATTCGTCTAGCGCGCGGTGATATCGTGCATGCGATGTTAAGTGATTACTTAATAAATAGTTTTTTTGTAAAAGATACACGTTAAATTTGTGGTTCTTCCTGATGAGTATACATTGAGTTACCGCAAGTACCATTAGTTATGCAGATGAAGGGTCGCGGCACTTTTAAAAAAGGATCCAGGGGCGGCCGCAGGATATAGCTGCGAGGGTTTCTCGCGATGTTGAGAACTACACGTAATGTATACTGGTGAGGGCAATAATCATGGGTCCAATCGTGTTTTGCCATTTTTTCTAAAACCTGATCCAATTCTTCGGTAAGATATTTATGTGCGAAATCTCTAACACATATTCCTTCCAATTTCTGCAAACAAACTCTTACAAAAGTTGTTTTGACTGAAGTTCTTAAGAAAATATTCCGGCGAAATCCAAATTTCGTCGAGGACGCCGACGTCAAAAAACGTGGGTCCTATCTACGTTTTGTAAATTATTCGCGTGTCACGTGAATCAGTGCGAGACAACGCGGTGTATTAAAACAGGTTAATATCGTTAGAACACGAGATTTCAGTGCCACGAATTTTGACCTGGCCCGAATTTCCCGGCAGTGAGTATACTCTGAGAAGTTGCGTTGCCTTTGTCTGACATGGAACAAGTTGGAGAGTTCGGAAGTAGCCGAGGGAGTCCCACAATACTGGGAGGGGGCGTTTAAAAGGATCCCCTCTTCCCCGTTCCATCACCCACATGGATCCTGTGAAGTTATTTAGCGATTCGGCTGAGTTGAGATAAGATTGAATAAGATTGCCACCCAGAAAATAAACTCATTTACTCGAATACACAATATAATAAGATTCCAACAACTCGGATTTCATAAATATCTTATTTTGTTTTACCATGCATATGGTGCGTATTATAGTCACCAGTGAATCGTTTATATAACGTGTATTGCCATTTCGTCACAACGAGGACGTTTTTAAACTTTCAAAACGTATACCCAACTCCCATTGACATTCTACTATATAGCAACCAAATTATAAATGGGGATACCACCACACAGAGAGGTACCCGGGGGTACCTCCACCCTCATATGTACCCGGGGATACCTCACACACAAACGTACCCGGGCAGTCCTATAGGCTGGGGAGCGTTTGGTGCGTACGCCGAGGCAAAAGAATTCCGCACAATGGAAAAGCCGCTCGAGGTCTCCAGCGGTACAACTGCAGGTTTTTCCGTGCCTTGTCAAAAATGCACCCAAAAAAATCAACCACGCACAGGCCTGCCGGAGGTACCTCAACATTGAGACGTACCCTGGGGCACCCCTGTGCGCAGACGTACCCGGGGGTATATAGCGTCAGTTTTTTGCCTATATCGTTTAGTGTCACCACGCGCCAATATACTCTTCAATGTTCTTTTCTTTCGTGCACACCCCCTTTAATCTGCATTTAGGTTTACGGCAGCTCCGATCTACTCATTACGTTAGTAATGCATAATTTTCTGCAAACAACACGAGTCTGTCGGACCCTGGACGCGTTTATGCATATTCACATCTCGCCCGCATTTCACGCGGTCTCGCCGTATACTGCGCACGCGTGACTGCCCCGCAACCGGCGTTGGGCCGAGTAATCGCATTTGTTACGCGATAGCGGGTAATTACGCCGCGCCGGGTGGGTTCGACCGAAGTAACGCGCGTGACGTCGATAAATGCGCGCGCATTAACATGTGAAAGACACCAAAGGACACGCACAACAATACTCGACACATTTCGATTGGAAGCGATCGGCTCGGAACAACCAACGCGCCTCTCCGCCTCCCACTAACATCTGTTCGGCGAGGCAGCGAAGTGCCGACAAAGGCGTACGTTGACGGGGTGAGCGCGGCGGAGAAAGCGACCTGCGCGCCTGGCCAGGCCCAACAAATCGACGCAGTTCATTTTTTGTTGCGTCGACCGCGCGTAGATCACAACTTCCGACGGTCGACATGATTAACATGATGAAGTCGCGTATAATTACAGGCAACCGCCTTTTATGTACGCCATAAGGTTGCGTCAGGCATGTCAGCGTGACGGGCGTTGCATACTGCGTGTAGTTTCGTGAGGTTCGCTTCGACAAGTCAAACGTTGATGTAGCAATGGAAATAGAAAGGATCCAAATTGGCAAGTTAATCGACCTATAGTGTGACGCCCCGTGAAAGTTGACGCAAATTCCCGTAGACAATGGTTTAAGGCAGCCCCGATCTACTCATAACAGTTATAATAAATTGTTATAACGGAAGCGGTGGTGGAGAAAACGGTATTATATAACGAGTATATATATATAATAATGTGTACGAGTAATTTGTTTAGTGCTTTGTATTAATAACAAAATGCTGGTAATATAAGCTACAAGAAGCTGTCATCTGTATATAGGTTGGTATATAGGTTGGTATATAGGTTGGTATATAGGTTGGTATATAGGTTGGTATATAGGTTGGTACGTGAACAGAATCACGGAGAAGGACGACACCTCGAACAAGAGCCACGCAATAAACACGGACCATTGTCTGGGTGGCAGGTATGAACTGTTTCAAGCATTAACAAGATCCGTCTTACGGAATAGTACCGCACTTACCAGACAAGGACCGCCAAGACGACAGTCAGTTTTATCTACATTTATTGTGCAAGAAGAAGAAGATCAAGGAAAACATTTGTATAGCGCCGAAAATCTGGATAAATGCATTCGGTGGCGCTTATGCCATTTGTCGCATGCAAATAAATAAGTGATATAAATATAATAAAATGATTCAAATATGTGAGAATTTATTGCATAAACCATTATTACTCGGTAATTATAGAAAGGTAATAATGGATTGCAGAAACAAATTAGGCGGTTCTTAACCGTTTGGCTGCGATTCAAATTCCGGTCGAGTAACTTGCTTGGCGACCAATCGATGCCGTCAAAACAGTTAACTTTTTAATAAAATTTATGATAAAATAAATAATGATAAAATAATTAGGCATATTATCAATTAATGAATAAAATGAGGACATTTATTAAACGCGCATGCTGAATACGTAGGCAGGAATCACCAAATGAACGCCTTTCACTGGTTTGCAAGAACAGAACGATTTCTACATAATGCCATTTCCCTATATAACTGTCAATTTGCTGATAATCTTGCGGTTTTTCGAATTTTGCCTTTTTCTAACATTACTTTTTCCGATCACTCGTTCATTCGTTACTCACACCCCTCATATTCCACCCATCTACCCACCACTGGCCCACCTACTTCATCATTCTCTGAAATGCTTATCTATTAGAGTATGTTGCAGAAAGAATTCTTCCTAGAAGCTGTATAGATTGTGTTGTGTTATGCTATGCTATGATGTCGAGTCAAAAGAGGACAATCTTTCAACACCAAAGATTGCGGATTATATCAAATATTTAAGTAAAACTGTTTAAATTATTCGTCCTTATTCCTCTCTAAATGGCTTAGCGACCCAATTTCGGGTTGCGACCTAGGGGTAAGAACCGCTGGCCTACATGTATCGCATTAACGGTACATGCCCATGCACTATTTCATGATAATATTATAGTGTGTCGGTCTGTCTGTCTGTCTGTCTGTCTGTCTGTCTGTCTGTCGGTCGGTCGGTCGGTCGGTCGGTCGGTCGGTCGGTCGGTCGGTCTGCAATATAAACTGCGTAAACTAGCAAAAAAGCCCATCCAAGCATGGCGCAATGTATATATAATTTATATATGATTTTTAGTAGATTATTCATAAAAGGCGTTTGCTATAAAGGAAATATGAACGGTTTTTCGAAACGTAACTTACGTAAATCGCCCCCAACTGATCGATCGACGAACAATCGTTGACATTGAGTTTTCACGTAAAGGCATACACAAAATTAGCCGTTGTCTTCAAGTATAGGTCTTGGCATTATATATTTGCGAAACGTTTTCAACTAAAGTTATGCCGACATGTATTGATTTTATAATAGTCTTCGGCATAATTCCCCGAAGCCGATACACGTAGCAATCGTGCTACAATTAATTCATGGTGTCACACCCGTCCATAGCCCGGCCATTAAATGTCTAAATCTGTCAGGGTCCCCTGGTGCACGTGACGTCACATCGGCCTCACGTTTAGCGTTAATCTTCTTGATTATACAAAATAGAACAACGTCCGTTCTAATGTTTTGCATTGACGTAATTTGCTAACAGATTGTAAACGATTTGAGTAATGCTTTTGAGAATTGCAGATATGCAATTCAAGCAGGGTATGAAATACACAAATTGTATTACTGTTCCGTTAGTATTTCGTAACTTGTAAATCTACTTCTGACATCGCCATTGCAATTCTGTGAGGAGCCAAACAAGTGGAGACACGCGGGTCAGACGCCGTCTGACCCTAGTCTTTCTCCGTGATAATCATCGTCATTTGTGACAGAATAACGCGTGCAAATTACTAGATTTCAACGGCGGCATCAAATGGCCGCTGACATCTCTCCCCGCCCGTTGCGTTGACGAACATTTAACGTAACTCTAGATTTTAATATCGGCTGCTTGCGACGAATTCTAACGTCGCCGTCAACTCGACGGTCGTTCATTACGGAATTGCTAAATCGTAATTATAACCGTTCGTCTTTTACGCGCAACCACCTGTGGCAGACATAAATCAGTAACAGAGACGCGCGCAGCGACATGGGAAGGCGGGACAGCGGCGAACAGGTAGGCTACGAGACGTGACCAGTAAAGTCTATCATTAAACAGTCGTTCAACGTCTGTATACGTCACCGCAAAACTTGTGCGAGATCGCCGGTCGACGTAGGGGGTCGATGGGCGTGCAAAGCCCCCTTTCTCACACTCTGCGACGAGATGGGCATTGTTTTCTGGACGCTAATTCCCGCGTCTTCCATGTATGCGCTAGATGTATAAGTGGCTGCACGATATTTGTGCGGGTACACATCAATCTACATTCTCAGAACAGACACACATCTGCATATATAGGCGCAGCACGTTTGCGGATTGCGATAATGTCTTGCAACTGAAGAACTCCTGCTGCAGATATACGTAGGTGTGAATGCCACGCTCGGAACAGTTTCTCAGAACAATTTATGTGAGGGGCGATGAAAGACGGGTGTTTATGAACCCGACGAAGTGACACCAGTCACGTCGACCGATCGTCGGCTGAGCCCCTCGAGTCGCCGCCGGCTGTTTGCAACCATCGCCTTGGCGCGCTGCGAGTCAGAAAGAAATTAAGTGAAACGATTTAAATTTTCAACACTTGCCCCCAAGGATCGTAACGCCTTGGGGGTGCAACCCGATCCGTCGGCGCGAGTCATCAATCATGGCTCGGCAGCGGCAGACGAAACGACGACATTAACCCCACGTTATTACCGCCCGTCCCGACTGCCCACTGCTTGGTGGCCGGACTCTTCAAACGGCGGAGTCTTCCTGTCTCTCCACCATCCACCCTTCACCATCCGTCATCGCTCCTAGAACCATCACCGATCACAACGAGTGTTATTCTTATAAAAAGGTTGTTTGACGTTGTCGAAAACAACCGCATACACATATTAATTATATTTAAGAAATACACGGCCTAAGTGTTAAACAATTAACAAACATTGGGAGCGCCTGGAGAGCGAATTCTCCGAAACACGACGGCATCCTCGTGTGTAATTTTGAGATGTATGGGACATCTTTGGAGTGTCAATCTAACTGTGTTCAGACTTGTTAAGAACCGGGAAACATTTCTTTACCCTCTAGTTGCCTCAGTTGCCTGTCTGGCCGTATCTATAGAGAGTTGGAGGTAGATCGCTGTAAGTGATGTCCAGGGATATTGATAAGGTCAACCTAAATAAGCTGACCCTTGTCCAATATTCGCAAGTAGCATGACGTCCAAACTCAAAGCCCAAGATCAGCTCACATGGATCTATATACGATTTATTTTATCAATGTACTCGCACGTTGATGTTTCTTTGTGAACAAAATTTACAAAACGAACATAAAGAGATCTGACATGGTGAACAACCAGCGACCGAAAAGTAGTACACGAAAGACGACTGATGGCCGACCGACGTCCCCTCATTCTGGTGAGGCTCGTTGGCTTGTCTGATAACATCTCGCACGGTGTGACAAATTTGACATGACATTGGCGCTGATAGACGCATTGTAACGCCCCCTGGCTATAAGGGGGTATCAAGCCCCATTCTCAAACGGCACGAAGGGTAATTATTGCAGATCTGCTGAAGGTTCGCTGACCACGTCCGTACTACTATCCAGCATGCAAACGTGCGTACGTGTTCTGCGCAAGCGAAGCAAAGAAACGTGTCTTTGATTGTGGGACTTCCAAGTGAATATAACTCCCGATGAACTTACACGTGTGTATCCGTGTGGTTTGGTGCAAATAGGCCCTATCATGAAGTTGACATTATAAAGTAAATGTTCATGTCACGTGAGGATGCTTCAACGACATCAAATGGTAGGGCACTGTTCTCCGTGATGTTTAAAGATATTTGTTTTTTGTTGATCGTTAGGTGGCACCCTTGGAGTTTCCCATTTGCCAAGGAGTCTTAAACTATCTTTCTATCATTTCGCACAGAATGTATGAACACGGCTAGGGATGCAGTTATAGATTACAATATTAATGACAGTTTTAAACATACATTTTATTGTCATTCATTAAGCAGTACAAAAGGAATGCGTAATGTACCTTCATAATTCTAAATCAACTGCTTACCCCACATTTATACATGTACATGTTACTGTACCATCAGAACAATCAAATGGAGTTCATCACAATAATTCCGTCACCATTTAATAGATGTGAGTCACTCTCGTCAGATGTTCCGCCACGTCAACAATAGTACAACCAATCGACTGATAAGTCTAAATTTGTCTATGCCTTCAAAGTGTCCGTGAAAATGTACTTGTTTGTCCTTTATTATTGTCTTTGCACTTATAACACTTATCAACTTAGTGTTCACTTAACATTACAGTGTGAAACTGTTTGTCCTACGTGGCCTTGTAGTGTTTGTCCATATTGCCCATACATTGTCTTTGCACTTATGGCACTCAGAGAATCACGCTTACAGATGATGAGTTAATCCTGTCATCTTCACCTGCATAGTGCTGTACAGGTGAAATCGAAGCCATATCATGTGCACCTGTCACAACATTCCTTCTTGCATCCACACTTGGTCAGCTGCTGACAACTCTTGGCATTGGGAACAGCATTGTCCAGAAGATCTGCCACAAGTCACCATCCTTTGTCCATCCTCAGTCAGCAGGACTTTGGTTTTCTGGTTGGCAGGCTGTTGACTGACTCCATATGCAGCCTGGCTGGTAAGCGGCACTTTGGGTAACTAGGAGATGGGTTCTGTCGAAAGAAGTCAATCTTATTCTTCTTGATTGGATCATAGAATGTGGATACTTCTTCACTCTGTAGCAACTTCGTGAATTCCTGGAAACAGATTTGGCCCCTCTCACAATGTGTGGCAATCATTTCAGCAACACTGGGGTGGGCAATGGTCTTTGTGTCCAGTCTAAGCAGGTCCCCAGTTTCTTCCTAGAAAAGATTGCCCATATCCTTCATCACCTTAGTCAGCTGGTCCACGTTATTTGAGGAATGATCTTTAAGCTCTTGGGGTCTGCTCATGGTGCCATGTTCTGCACATTTGGCTTCCGGGGCTGTCTCATACAAATTACTTCAGGGCCAGCTACCATCCTGTAAGTAAGTAAATATTTTAGGAAAATGGGTGTACTGGTTTCAATAAGTACGTAAGTAAGAGTTTCGAGGCTATATTTGGCGGAGGTAGATCGTAGAAATTGGTGGTGCAGAAAAGTTGATAAACAAGTGGAATTACTGATTGATAAGTATTATTCTTGCCTTAATATCATTCATAAAGTTGCAATAAACATATATTGAGTAGCAGTTGTGCTTAAAGTTAGTTAGTTAAAGTATTTTAGAACACCTTAGTATAGTGAGTGATAATAGGGTAACTCACTTAGGCTTAGCCTTCGATAAGTTGTAAACAAGATTTAACAAACCTGATTATGTGGTAGAATATATAGGAGATAAAGTAACAACCATCAAACTACTTACATAAGATAATATCTGTGTAAGCCAGTACTTGCTAGATATTTTGATTAGGTAGCATTGTTGTTAAAATTAAGCAAGAGCGATAGTCGGGCGGCGTAACCTAAATAAATAAAGTAGCCTAACGTAACGTAATTGCTTGTATTAAAATTAGGTAACTACCGGTAATGTTAGCGTTCGTGTCAGGATAAATAGTCGGCTGTGTAATTGAAATTTGTAACCTAAAGTGTGCTGTAGTACACAGGAAACAGTCTTTATAAAGACTAAGTTAGTTAAGTTATTAAATAAATTCTGATCGGGGTATGGCGCCTTGCACGCGGCAAGTCAAGGCAAAGCGACACTTGGTGTGCGATCACTGCCACAGCTGGGTAGATTTTGCATTGTCCGGCGGTGGGAAGTCATGGGCAGAAACCATGGAAGAAGGATTCACCTTTCAGTGCATTGAGTGTTGGAAGGTGGAGTGTCTGCAGAAAGAGATAGTTAGGTTGACAGATATTGTGAAGGGAATGGAGATGGGAATTAGCAAGGAGGCAGGTCGAATGGAGAGAGACGATAGGGAGAGAGGTGAGAATACTGCAAGGCTGAAGGATAATAGCAGTGGCAAGAAAACTGAGGAAAGGAGATTGAGAGGAGGGAAGGTGAATGGAGGGGAAGAAATTGGAAAATCGACAACAGAAAACGTGACAAGCGTGAAGGTGACAGAGAAGAAAGTGACCGAAGAGAAGGAGGGAGGGAAAATGGGACGGGAGAGGAGAGAGGAAAAGGAGATGGGACGAAAGAAGAAGGGACGAAAGGAAGTGAGAGCAAATGTGATAGAAGAGAAGTCGATAAAAGGGACGCTGACAGGAGGAAAGGTGACAAGAGAAAAAGCGACAGGAAAGAATGGATCGGAAGAGAATGCGACAGGAGAGAAGACGACAAGGGGGAAAGACAACAACCAGACAGATGCAAACCGAAGAAGGAGCTATTCTAAGGCAGTGATTGAGGGGGCAATGAGGAAAGAGAGGGTGTTTATGGGCGACTCCATTATGAAAAAGACGGACAAGACACTGAGCGAGGGGAAGGACGTCGTTGTTTGTTTACCGGGGGCTAGGATTGAACATGTAACTGACAGGGTAGAGAAGGTATTGGGACATGGCAAGGGGGGGTCTATACTGGTACATGTAGGAACAAATAATGCAGACCGGGAGGGGACAACTGCGATAGTACAGAAGTATAGACAGTTAGTGAGGAAGCTAAAGAAGACGAGAGTTGAACAGGTTATTCTGTCAGGAATTTTGCCAGTAATGGAAGGAAGGGGGGCAACGTATAGAAACTGTAAGAGGATGGCGATCAACGCACTAGTTGAGCAGATGTGTGAAGAAGAGATTCACAGATTTATGGGGATACTTTGTTGGGAGGGAAGATATGTACATGAGAGATGTCCTCCATCTTAGTGGAAAGGGTGCAGCAGTTTTCTCAGAGAACCTGCTGCGATCTGTTGACAGTGGGACAGGTTGCATCTATTTAAACTAGATTCGCAGGGGGACTCACAGAAAAGCCTGAAAATGGAGGCATAGATAAAGACAGCACAAATGAATCAGCAAATAACAGTCTGGAAAACTCTTCTGAAGCTAGATATAAATGTGTTTGTTTAAATGCAAGGAGTACAGTAAACAAAAGAAATGAACTAAACATTATGGTAGAAGATATTGACCCTCATATAATAGGTATAACCGAATCCTGGACCACCACCGATATATCAGATGCTGAATTGAGACTGACAGGATATGTAATGTTTAGAAAAGATAGAATAGGAAGAAAGGGAGGTGGAGTTTTTTATATATTAAAGAATCTATTCAGGCTTATGAAATAAAATTAGAAAGAGAAGCAGATTGCGAAGAAGCTGTTTGGTGTAACATAGTTACAGGAAACTCAACGTTAACAGTTGGGTTAGTTTATCGAAGTCCAAACATAAGCATAGAAGAGAATGAAAAAATACAAAACGCTATAAGGGAAGTAAGCAAACGGGACTGTATTATTATGGGGGATTTTAACCACGGGCATATACAATGGAAATCTCTACAGAGTATGGGGAGTGAGGACCACAAGTTTTTAGTTTTAGTTCAATATACATTCCTTTCTCAACATGTGCTAGAACCAACCAGGGGTGAGAATGTGTTAGACATAGTTTTGTCCTCACAGAATGAATTAGTTGACAATGTCAAGATATGTGAGCCACTGGGGAGTAGCGATCACAACCAAATACACTTTACCATCAATGTAAAATCAGAAAGGAATAGTAAAAAGCAGTGTAGGAGAAATTTCCACAAAGGAAGGTATAAGGACATGAGGAAATATTTAGCAAAGATAGACTGGAATAACACACTGAAAAATAAGACGGCAACAGAATGCTGGAATATATTAAAGAGTGAAATTAAGTGCATAGTCGATAAATTTGTACCCTTCAAAAAACAAGGAAAACGGTCCAAAAAGAAACACTTATCGAAAGAAGCCATTAGAAAAATTAAGTATAAACAAAAGATGTGGAAGTCATATAGATGTACTGGAAATGATGAAGACTACAACAGTTATAAAGAAGCACTTAACCAAGCTACAGCTGAAATTAGAAATTCAAAGAGAAGCTATGAACAACAATTAGCTAGTAATATAAAACATGACAGCAAGAGTTTGTATGCGTATGTTCGAAGCAAACAGAAAGTTCAAGATAAGGTCGGTCCTCTAGAAGATAGTGCTGGAAATATAATATCAGAGGGATTCTTAATGGCAGAAGACCTGAATGAGTACTTTAGTTCAGTGTTTACCAGGGAAGATATTAGTTCACTGCCAGTTCCAGAGGCTAAGTTCAAGGGGGCAGATTCAGACTATATAGGACAATTAATTGTAACTCCGGAAATAGTAGCTAAGAAAATAAGGGCTATGAAGGATAATAAATCACCTGGAGTGGATGGTATTCCACCCAAACTACTATTGGAAATTGTTGAACAAATTAGCATACCGCTTGCAACAGTTTTCAACTTGTCATTAGAAGAGGGAGTGGTTCCTTTAGAATGGAAAGAAGCAAACATTATACCGTTATTCAAAAAAGGTTCGAGAAACAAGTCAGAGAACTATAGACCAGTGAGTTTAACATCAGTGATTTGTAAATTATTAGAAAGACTAATTAAAGATCACATGGTGGATTTTCTTGTTAAACAAAACTTGATAAACCCATCTCAACATGTTTTTTTTAAAGCGAGGTCATGCTTAACAAATATGTTATGTTTTTTGGAAGACATCACTAAGTGGGTAGATGAGGGATCACCAGTAGATATCGTCTACTTAGATTTTTAAAAAGCTTTCGACAAAGTACCACATCAAAGATTACTGCATAAACTAAAGGCCCATGGCATAGGAAATGGTATAATAAACTGGATAGAACAATGGCTGATTGACAGAAGACAACGTGTAGTAGTTGATGGGGTGGCTTCAAACTGGAAATCGGTGTTGAGTGGGGTACCACAGGGATCAGTATTAGGACCTATATTATTCTTAATATATATCAACGATTTGGATGATGAAATAACAAGCAAGGTGTTGAAATTTGCGGATGATACAAAAGTGTTTAGAAGGATTAAAAGTGATGGAGATAGACAGCATTTACAAGATGATCTTGACAGGTTGATCAAATGGTCTGAAAAGTGGCAAACGCTGTTCAATTTTGGGAAATGTAAATGCCTCCACACAGGACATAGGAACGAAGAGGTAGAATATACAATGGGGGGTACTGTACTAAGTACTACTGAAAAAGAAAAGGACTTAGGGTTAACCATTAGTGCTGATATGAAGGTTTCAGAGCAGTGCGGAATTGCAGCTTCAAAGGGAAATCAAATCCTTGGATTAATTAGGCGAAACATAACGTATAAGGAAAAAGAGCTAATAATACCGCTGTACAAAACAATAGTTAGGCCTCATTTAGAATATTGTATTCAAGCGTGGAGGCCATATCGCAGGAAGGACATAGATATGCTAGAAAGAGTGCAGAGGAGAGCAACTAAAATGATACCAAAACTGAGGGATCTTAGTTACGAAATACGCCTAAAAAATGCGGTTTAACAACACTAGAGACCAGGAGGTTGAGAGGAGATCAGATAGAAGTGTTTAAAATATTGAAGGGTTATGAAAATATTGATAGAAATATTTTTTTCTCAGTTAAGAAAGATAGAAGGACTAGAGGGCATGAACTTACATTAGCAAAGGAGCAGTGTAGATTATATATAAGAAAGTTCTCATTCTCACAAAGGACTGTAAATGAATGGAACAGATTATCTGCTGATTGTGTGGGTGCTAGTAGCGTGAATATGTTTAAAAATAAAATCGACACATACCTCAGACGGGCTGGATACACATAGATAAAAGGGTCGGACTCTCGATAAGCCAAAGGGCTTCCTTGTCCACCTGCCACCTAGAGTTAATTCTCTGGGTGGCAATCTTGTTAAATCTTGTTAAAGTAAGTAAATGTTATTCGTTATCCAGATGATATACAATATAATTCACGAGTAATGTACCATAGATGAGGTGGCTACCAGAGACGTATAACTTATCGAGCTGGTAGCCAATTAAATCAGACTCATATAATGTACTATCCACAAACCTAATATTGCATATATAAAGGTTATACAGTGCATTCAATTGCAATAGCTTCAGGTTAACGAGTTCCGTAAATTAAAGTCAGATATGTTGTACCAAAATAAGAGATTTCACAAGCGAATTTTTAAAAATGTATAATTAGATCTAAACTTTAATTAATGCCAATTATAAAGCTCCTGGCTTTATGCTTAAAATATTTAGCGTTTTCAAATTTGTAATGTCTATAGGTAGTTTATTCCAAAGTCGAGTCACTATACTTATAGCGGAATTGGGAATACCTCTGTAATGATGTCACTACTGGGAATTTCCAATCCGATTCGTGTGCGGATACGATTCTAATCGCTACACGGAGCAATTAAAGGTCCTCAACCAATTCGTTTGCCCATCGCCAATCCGGTTCTTTTAGGTCCAGATGTGTAAAGTGTGAATAGTTTAACTAGTGCGCACAGTCAGTTTAATAAAAAAATGCGTACTTGTTTTTTAATCGTGTACAAGAACAGATTTGTCGTTACACCGGGTATAGCTGACGAAAGCCAATTGCGCTGTCGACCTCCTGCGCCATTTCGGTCACGTGCTTTACGCGAGATCGGCATCCCACGCATGCGAAAACAATAACAACATACACGTGCTTTGGTGTATCAAGATGAAGATTCCAAAGTGGTTGTACGAAGGTATGTATTACACTATCGCAGTTAGCAACAAGAACGCGTAGCCGTGTATTAATTCAACGATAATTGCAACTTGCGAACGTCTACACTCGACTCGAGGCTGACTAAGTCTAAAACTAAGTGAGTAAGTCTAACCCAGTCACCAGCCTGTCCATGACGATATCAGCCAGAGATTCAGTCAGAGCCAGAGGTTGTGACAACGAGTATAATATTTGATATGCATTGTATTTGGTTACGTAGGATCTTGTTAATAAACTATGTTATTGCGACAATATTGTAGAGAATAGATGCGGTGAGGGTGCGAACTGACAAGTAACATTGGTTTGGCAGTAGGCCCCTTTTGATCGTGCAAGTAACTTAGACTTAGTCAGGGAGCATCCGTAATTTCGTGCAACAGAACGTCAAACACGGGAGTATTATACTGGTGATCATAATTATTAAAACAGTGTTTTGTGACTCACATTTTGATACTATTACTGCAGAATGTTGTTGATTTGCATTGTAGTTTATGCAAAAAAATTGAGATTTTTATATGACAACCATGTCCATGATGGTGATGATGATTTTATTCAATATAAAAATGTAAACGTGTAAATACATAAAATATAAATACAGCTAGAGTACACCATATATAAGGATTACACAAGATTATGCTCGCACTTGTTTCCGTTGTGGTCCTTGGTGCCTGGCTATTGTTTATGTAAAATTTTGGTATCCTGTGATACCTTTCAACTGAAATATGCCAGCTATTCTTGTGTATTTACCAATATGTGTATATATTCTCACCACAGCAATATATGAATGCATAATATGTAACTTGAATTATGATTTTGCTAGAGGCCACACTGCAACCCAAGAATGGGAATGAGAGGAGGCAGAAGAGGAGCTAAGGCGGTCACCTGGGTCAGGGAGGATACATAGTCTGCGGGCGGCCGACATTCGATCAATCCAGGTAATTTCAAATTTATAACAATCAACCACGTACAAGTTGTCAACAAATAGTAATGTGCACATTTACATATATATTTGTTTTCATACACATTTTAATAATAACATCTTGGACATGGAAAACTAAGTTGACTTCTGCACTTATATTATACCCACAGACATATTAATACACCTTTAAAAGTATTTAGCATATGGCGATGACTCAGAAATAAGTTTATAAAATAAATAATATTTTTTTAAAGATGGTAAACATGCATGTTATGAACCTTTGAATACTTGGCGAGGAAAATATACTGTTAGCATCACAATAACACCTCATTTTGTCATTTCCAACATTCACCTTGACCATTCAACCTCAGGCAGAACGTTGAAACGTCAAACCTGAATATGTGTAGTAGTTACACATGGCAGACACTGACATGAATTTGTATACTGAAAACAAAACAAAAAATATAAATGCGCTTTACTGATTAGCAAAATTCAAATCAGTCTATAATATTGACAAAGATCAGGCATTACTGTAATGAAATTGAACAATTTTTAATTCATGTAATGACAATGAACACCTTGTAAAGAAAAAATTGTTAAAATTTTCACCGTTTTGAAAAAGAGCATATTCTACTAATGTCTGCATGCTGTATCAACCCGCCCCCTCCCTCCTCCGGAACAACCCCGGTAAACACTGACTGTTCCTAAGATATAAACATGTATAGATGCAGCTGTAGTAGCACATTTCTTGCTGCCGTTTTTCTTGTGAAATGCTGCAGGTCACACATGAAACATTATTTTATATTTACTGATTATAAGAATGAACATTCCATAATTATTTATTCCCAACACTATAATGATACCTATTTTTGTTTACTGAAAATATGCCTTTCTTTACAGGAGATTGGACTAGTGTGCTTAGTACCACTAGTTCTCCAAGTTAATATGGCATACTGGGCAGTTGTATTTGTCCAGGATCTCGGACAAGATTCTACAGCCATGCAGCATGCTGCATATTAATGGTTTGTCATGTGAATGTCCACCGATTGATCCCAATTGTGTCATGTGTTGCATCCGTGACAGATTCCCCAGTGCCGATGGGGTGTGCACTGGCTTCCAGGTCAGTCAGTTTGCTTAACTGACTAAAAACCAATGTAGAATGTAGGTTGCTCGACATACGAATATGGTGACACCTGACTAGCTCGGCAGTTGGTGATGGAACGGTGGGTGCCAGCGTCTGGCAGATATAGCATGAGTCTTCGGGCGACAACTCTTGATGCTGTGAGACAGGTGCAGTGTCGAGCATTCTTCGGTGAACTACATCGGTTTGGATATCGATGACATAACTATGTGTTCGCTGTCTTCGATGGTACTGCATACCAGCTTCCTGACATTTTGCTGTACATCCGCATCTACCTATACCGGAGACAAAGTGACAATTAGCATGGCTCTGACATGCATTATATTTTATATGTGATGACACATTTATCAAAAGTCAATAATACACGGTATTTGTATTCAATTAAACTTTAACTTTTAGCAGTGTCCATGAAAAATACACCAATTATCCAGCATTATTACAGTGGTAGGGTTTCATTGTCTTTGTGTTCCTGATAGTCAGTGGCAACCAGCTGAGTTCTTGCAATGTACACCAGGTACTTGTTATGTACAACACAAGTTTGTGATGAAGTAATGGTATTGAAAGCCTTTTCACATTTTTCAACAACAATCTGTTGATACACTGACAGGACTGTTATACTTTTCATGCCACGTTTCATATTTCTAAATTATTCTTTTTTATCACTGGTTTATATTTTCACAAATAATTTACATTACATTTTCACTTCGCATGATGATTATACACCTGTACTGATATTGTTTAGTATCCAGCCCTCAGGATTGCTCAAAGCGCTTTACACTTTACTCCCTGGCAGACCTGTTAAATCGAACACCATCTCGACTTATGTGGGAAGCACTGAAATTAATATGCGAAGACTATTCATACAAAAATATTGCGGTCTGTAGCCGGTACACTTCATACAGCTGAGTAAACCTGAGCAATGTAGCATGTAGTGATTGTACATGTAATTCTCAGTCACATGGCGATCATCCTGACTAGTCTAGTCACTATTATTTGTGAGTTGTAAACATGCATACCAAGCATTGCATAAACTACACAATTTTCGAATTTGATATCATATTGATGGTTTTTTTAAAACAAAGAACCATAAATTATTATTCTTTGTTAACAAAACAATTATGATTCATAATAGTTATTTTTATTTGATATGTACAGCCCCTGTACATATTACATTTGTTCAACTAAACATCTTCCTAAGTATTTTTTTCTCATTGGTTTACATTTTATGGGCATGCGATATTAAAAATTGTTGTTAATTACACATAATTGTTTAGTCACTGAGTTGTAAACATACAAGGCATGTATAAACTACAACTAGCATTTGACATCATGTGTACTAGTGTTTTTTTTTGTAACAAAGAATCTTGATAAAAGTATCTGTTCGTTTTTTATATATACCTGACATTTTTTCAACCTCTTCCTAATTTTTGTTTCTATTGTTGTTTTGCATTTTATGTGCATGTAATGTGTATATGATATTATAAATTATTACATTATACACATCAAGTGCAGTGATTGTACCTGTAGTTGTATTGTACTTTTCATTATTTATCTCATCAAATAGTTTCAATAAAATGTTTTTACTTTACATTGTCTTTACTTTAATTCACATGCATTTCTAACAACAATATGTAATTTAACGAGGACACCACATTACTGCAAAATCCTCATGCAGACAAACAAAACTATCACATACGGGGGTGGATCCAGAAATCGAGTTTGGGGGGCACAAAAACCTCCACTGGCGGCCGAACCAAATGTTGTAGTCTAAATTTTGTCGCTACCACGCTGCCATAACATCACCCACTCCACTGGAATGGTGATATTAGAAAACGCCATAAATTTCAGCTTATTATTATCACCTAAACTGGGGCACATTTCAAACAGTCTGGGAGGACACAGTCGCGTGGGCCCTTATAAAAGATTTGCAGACACGCCAAATTCTTAAGGTCTAGAGGGGCACCTGTCCCCAGGCCCGCCTGGATCTGCCTATGACATACTTGTTTATTGCTTGTATTTATAATTTTGATAACAGGTTTGGTGACAAAGTAACCACATTTGACAACACTCGTTTACCTGAAGGTGAAGAGCTTTGAAGCATACATCTGCATGTGGTGTTGACACATCTCGAGTTCTGAAAATATAGTACATGTATTAATAGTCAGCACTGATTGTTTCTAACAAGTATATATCGGTTTTTTCAACCTATTACCATTGGTTCAATAATTATAATCGTTACGGATCTACTACTAGCCTACTACCATATACGACATAGACATAATGTAGTCACTGTCATTGACATAGGTATGCCATAGCGTCGTACTGTTAGCTGATATTAGTAAACAGGGTCCAGCCAGGCCGCCCATACCGCCATTGGCTATGACTAGAAGGTAAACAATTAAATAAATTTAGTACAAGCAACATTAATATACGTGATGATAGCTTAATAATTCGAAATTACTAACCTGTCTGGAAGAACATTTGCGAACGCTGCATCTCATCTGTTGATGTTGTGACTGACCCCACGCCACGGCACGGGCAACGGCCCACGGCCACTGGCACAGTCCACTGGCACTGTCGCCAACTCCTGTTTACTTTGTTTCGTTCCATAGTCGTTCCCAAATAGAAATACACCTTTATGCGTGGGTACTGTTTTTGTCTGTCTAATTTAGCCCATTTTGCCGTGTCGGTGGCATACATGTTCGTGGACGTCCACTCATTGCCTAAACTCGGAATTCTATAACATCAACAGCGCCAAAGGCTGGGGTCAAAGGTCAATATCGTCCATAATTCGCGATCACGAGAAGACAAGAACGCGATTCCACGCAAAGTTCAATGTCCATACTCGGCTAAAACGGAAGCAAAAAACCGGATCCGGTTTTTACTAAAAACGAAAGAGTTCGCAGTTTTTGTATTAATTTTTTTTTTAACGAACTAATACGTATGCATAAACGAACTAGGATATCATTGGGGAGTACTTGATTCCTCTGTTTTTTTGTTAAATTACTAAGAAACGCGATGAGCAAAACCATCGAATTGGTTGAGTACCTTTAAATTTGCCGCAGCCGCATCCGCACGACAAAACTCATCCGCTTATGTATGTTTGGAACTACTTATATTAATTTCCACCGGGCACTATATTCATTGTTTTGCCGCATGCCGCATCCGCATGCCGTATCCGTACATATGGAATCCTAGCTTTACGCTTTGCTAATGTTTTAAGTAATAGATTCAATCCCATAATTAATATGGGGAAATACATAGGCATAATATAGTTGCCTGACCATATCGGCATTTATGAACGAGGCCATGTAATAAAATAAACCTGATAACTTAGACACCTTTGAACAAAGTTCCTTAATATGTTCCGACCATGACAGCTTACAGTCTAGATATAAACCCAGATATTTGGCTGAGTTAACTTGTTCAACGCGTTTGCCCTGCATCAACAACGGCACGACTTCACGTTCCATATGACTACCGAAAATTGTATAACATGTATCTTACTCAGGTTCAGAGTTAGTTGATTGTATCGACACAAGACACTAAACGATTCTAACTTCTCCGTAGCCGTACATAGAGTATCATTGACACCCATTCCACTAATGAACACGTTAATATCGTCAGCAAACAATCGCAAAGATACGTGATCCACAGCACTCGATATATCATTAATATATAATAGAAATAACACTGGCCCTAAGATCGAGCCCTGCGTGACGCCAGTTTGAACATGAACACATTCTGAAACTGTGCCATTAATGCTAACACATTGCTGTCTATCTCTTAAATAATGTCTAAACCATTTATATACATGACCTCTTATTCCATAATGATCCAGCTTATACAACAATATATCGTGACTAACGGTGTCAAAAGCCTTACTTAGGTCAAGGTAAACCCCAACAACTAATTCGCCATTTTTAAGAGAATTTATAATATTTTCTATTATTTAAATAATCGCTAACGTAATCGAATAATCTTTATGAAATCCAAATTGATGTTTGGACAAAATGTCCTTTTTAACCATAACGTCCAATAACCTCTTCAACATTAACTTTTTTAGATTTTATTGAAGACACTCATCAGTATAATTGTTCGATAGTTGCATGGTTCACACCTCGATTCTTTCTTAAATATAGGTATCTTCTCAGAGCTGATGGGTCTTCAGTCACACCAACTGCACCCCATCGCCGTTGACGACAGCATTGGCTTGCTCATGAGCTTGGTCGATGGCAATTGATGAGAACCCGGTATTATTTATGAACGACGAATTTGCCTTTGTGGAACTCAAGAACAAGATTTAACAAGATTTAACAAGATTGCCACCCAGAGAATTAACTCTAGGTGGCAGGTGGACAAGGAAGCCCTTTGGCTTATCGAGAGTCCGACCCTTTTATCTATGTGTATCCCGCCCGTCTGAGGTATGTGTCGATTTTATTTTTAAACATATTCACGCTACTAGCACCCACACAATCGGCAGGTAATCTATTCCATTCATTTACAGTCCTTTGTGAAAAAGAAAACTTTCTTATATCCAATCTACTCTGCTCCTTTGCCAATGTAAGTTCATGTCCTCTAGTCCTTCTATCTTTCTTAACTGAGAAAAAAATATTTCTATCAATATTTTCATAACCCTTCAATATTTTAAACACTTCTATCTGATCTCCTCTCAATCTCCTGGTCTCTAGTGTTGTTAAACCGCATTTGTTTAGGCGTATTTCGTAACTAAGATCCCTCAGTTTTGGTATAATTTTAGTTGCTCTCCTCTGCACTCTTTCTAGCATATCTATGTCCTTCCTGCGATATGGCCTCCACGCTTGAATACAATATTCTAAATGAGGCCTAACTATTGTTTTGTACAGCGGTATTATTAGCTCTTTTCCTTATACGTTATGTTTCGCCTAATTAATCCAAGGATTTGATTTCCCTTTGAAGCTGCAATTCCGCACTGCTCTGAAACCTTCATATCAGCACTAATGGTTAACCCTAAGTCCTTTTCTTTTACAGTAGTACTTAGTACAGTACCCCATTGTATATTCTACCTCTTCGTTCCCATGTCCTGTGTGGAGGCATTTACATTTCCCAAAATTGAACAGCATTTGCCACTTTTCAGACCATTTGATCAACCTGTCAAGATCATCTTGTAAATGCTGTCTATCTCCATCACTTTTAATCCTTCTAAACACTTTTGTATCATCCACAAATGTCAACACCTTGCTTGTTATTTCATCATCCAAATCGTTGATATATATTAAGAATAATATAGGTCCTAATACTGATCCCTGTGGTACCCCACTCAATACCGATTTCCAGTTTGAAGCCTCCCCATCAACTACTACACGTTGTCTTCTGTCAATCAGCCATTGTTCTATCCAGTTTATTATACCATTTCCTATGCCATTGGCCTTTAGTTTAAGCAGTAATCTTTGATGTGGTACTTTGTCGAAAGCTTTTTGAAAATCTAAGTAGACGATATCTACTGGTGATCCCTCATCTACCCACTTAGTGATGTCTTCCAAAAAACATAACATATTTGTTAAGCATGACCTCGCTTTAAAAAAACCATGTTGAGATGGGTTAATCAAGTTGTGTTTAACAAGAAAATCCACCATGTGATCTTTAATTAGTCTTTCTAATAATTTACAAATCACTGATGTTAAACTCACTGGTCTATAGTTCTCTGACTTGTTTCTCGAACCTTTTTGAATAACGGTATAATGTTTGCTTCTTTCCATTCTAAAGGAACCACTCCCTCTTCTAATGACAAGTTGAAAACTGTTGCAAGCGGTATGCTAATTTGTTCTACAATTTCCAATAGTAGTTTGGGTGGAATACCATCCACTCCAGGTGATTTATTATCCTTCATAGCCCTTATTTTCTTAGCTACCATTTCCGGGGTTACAATTAATTGTCCTAAATAGTCTGAATCTGCCCCTTGAACTTAGCCTCTGGTACTGGCAGTGAACTAATATCTTCCCTGGTAAACACTGAACTAAAGTACTCATTCAGGTCTTCTGCCATTAAGAATCCCTCTGATACTATATTTCCAGCACTATCTTCTAGAGGACCGACCTTATCTCGAACTTTCTGTTTGCTTCGGACATACGCATAAAAACTCTTGCTGTCATGTTTTATATTACTAGCTAATTGTTGTTCATAGCTTCTCTTTGAATTTCTAATTTCAGCTGTAGCTTGGTTAAGTGCTTCTTTATAACTGTTGTAGTCTTCATCATTTCCAGTACATCTATATGACTTCCACATCATTTGTTTATACTTAATTTTTCTAATGGCTTCTTTCGATAAGTGTTTCTTTTTGGACCGTTTTCCTTGTTTTTTGAAGGGTACAAATTTATCGACTATGCACTTAAACAAGCTCGGGGTGTTTCCCTTCTAGGGTCACCATGTCTCTGAAGTGAATGGGAAGCCATCGTGCGAAGTGTACGTTGTTGTTGGCAAAGAAGTACGGTATGAGCTCAGACAGTGCTTGGCAGTACAGGGTGAAGTTGGCTTCTCTGAACGCCCGGATCAGTGAGAGGATCACCAGTTTCATCGACAGCACCAGAGTCCAGAACTGAGAAAGTTGATGTTTGCACCTCTCACACCAGTCTACGAAACTAAGCACTTTCTCGGATTTTCCACGTGCCTCTGTGCCATATTCAGTGTAGGCTGCGTTCAGCAGCTTGTAAAGGCTGCATACCGCAATATGGTGCATTTGGCGTGTATTAGTGACGCTTGAAGCTAACATAAATTATTCTGCTGTACCGGCAGAGGGTACTCCTGACTCCACTAGGGCTTCTGTCCACCCGCTGTCCTGGAGGAAAGTGCCAACGGACCTCAATGCAGCCATCTCGATATGCAGGCCTCCAAACATTATGACAAACTTGCCCTCGCCATACTGGTCAGGCCAGTGCGAATGTATCTGTTTGGCTACTGCATAGATCGGCTAGTCAGCAGTGATGACAGGAACTTGGCCTGGGTTTAGAAATGCCACCGTGTCCTTGATCTTGTCCATCACGTACCGTATTGTTGCAACTGAATGGGCTTGATCTCGAAGGAGAGGTAACAGGGATGCTATGCTGACTTCAAATAATGGACTTCTCTTCTTAGATGCGTGGTGGGCTGACCAAGAAACTTTCACTGCGCTGTCTACAACTTCAGTGACCTTCTCGAGCCATTCATAATCAGGTGCCAGGTCCAGTCGTTGCAATTCACCTACTGTGACACTCAGACCTCCCACCCTAGCAGGAGAAGGGTTCTTCTTTCTAAAGAAAGTAGAACGAATGTTGATGAAGGAGTCAGGAAGTTCTGGGACTATCCTCAATTTGCTCTCTCTGAACTGGAGTGGTTCACGTCTTTCACGTTCATCCTCTGAAGTTGGATGTTGGAAAATGGAAATGCTGGTTCCGTTGAAGGATGTGGGTGCTGTTGTTGCTGTTGGGTTATGGTCAATGGTATCCATGGCAGAGGTAGTGAATAGCCCTTTTCGCAGGAGTGGTGGACACACTACCCCTTCCTCCACATACTTGCTGTCAGCAGCATCTCCTAGCTGTGCAGAGACTTCCAACACCCTGCCATATGAACTGGCTATCTCAGTGAATACGCAATGGGTTCAAGGCCGAGGGATTATCCTTTTACCAACTTTCACCGCAAAGTGAGGCACATTCAGATATGGGATACAATTAGGTTCGGGCATTAATGAGAATTCCGTACACCTAGCCCGATCGTTCATCCAGTGTCATAAATCCCGTGCGATATGTACACCATCCAGGTAACTTGAGCCCTGTTACCCTTGGCTCGGCTCTCCCGCGCTGTTACATCCGTCGATTCAGGTGCGGCTATCTAACTACATATAGCTAATATAATTTATATGGGGCTCACTAGATAGCATTTGGGATACTAATTTGGGATACTACTATACTACTGCTAATTACTACATGTACCACTACACAGCTGTAGGAAGATAGTTTAGCTGACACTGAACCCCATGCAGAATTCCACAGCAGTGATGTCACCAGTGTGCCCTGGTTGTGCTTTGACATACATTCTCTTCCATATTTGAGTCGGTTTTCTCTTTCTTATATCCATCTCCTCTCGTCTGTCTGTCTGTCTGTCTGTCTGTATTCGTGCACATTAGATCGGCGCCAGACACACTCCATCACATGCAGAGAGCCAACGCGATTTACTGGGGTGTGGCCACTGCCGTGCACTAGCAACTACTTGGAGCCATAGGTGAGAGTTGGGTTAATAGCGAGGACTAGTACCAGGAGTCCGTACAGAGAATGTGGCTGACTTCTACTGCTACTACTACTACTACTACTACTACTACTACTACTACTACTATTACTACTACTACTACTACTACTACTACTACTACTACTACTACTACTACCACTACTACTACTACTACTACTACTCCCACTACTACTACTACCACTACTACTACTACTACTACTACTACTACTACTACTACTACTACTACTACCACTGCTACTACTACTACTACTACTACTACCACCACTACTACTACTACTACAACTACTACAACAACTACTACCACTACTACAACCATGATGATTAATTTTATTAGTATTTTAAGTGAATGTGCTACACATGAAGGAAGCCTCTGAGATATTTTAGGGTTGTAAATTCAGCTTCGGCATAGTCAAAAACATATGATTCGATACAAAGATCATTCAAATCGGATTATTCTGTCAAATGTTATGGCGAAAATAGTATTTTATGTCGGAAAATGTCGACCATCTTAAATAATGGCGGCCATCTTAAAATGTCCGGTGGCTGACGGGCTTTTTTCAAAAAGTGGTCCCTGGTGAATATTCGTGCCAATTTTGGTGCTTGTATCACCATTCGAAAGATTCCCCTGAAAAAGTTCACTTATCTGCTCCAATAATCTCTTCAATGAGATTCTCGTGTGTGCGTGCATGCGTGCGTGTCTCGGTGAAAACCGCTAAACATAATATTTATGTTGTGCGCAAAGTTTAACCAATCAATAGTTGTGGGGTAGCCCCAAACAAAAATATCATTAATTATTGTATTACGCCTCTTCTTTGATTACATATTTTTCTTATATGTGGGGCATGTTGTTCTCATCCTTATCTCGGTGGGTGACCAATTCGCGCCTCCGTACTCCGCCATTTTTCATAATGTATATCACCCCCATTAAGGGTAATAAAAAGGTAAACGAGCCGAGATGGCATCGTAAAGTTGTCGTCCCTTGTACGCCCAAACGCCCAAACTAGTTATAATTTCCCTTTAAGTACTCTGTTTAAGTAGCACGTGATGATAGTAGACCCTCCACAACGTTGGGCGTGCAAGCATGTAGGCCTATTTCTAGCGCACACGTGAGTTATGCATTGAAGCGGCTATTTTGATTGAAAGTGTTTAGCTTATTTTCATCATCACCCTATCACACTTGCGGTTGTCATCCAGTTATTCTGGTAGTCGGTTTTGAATGCAACGTATTTTCTATTTATGACGTAATTTGTGATATTCTATGCTTTTTTCTCATTCTGATAACATGTTGAGTACGGTGGGACAATACGTCACCTTTTTTCGGGAAACCGACTTATGGAAAACTCTGGTAGATATTTTTCTGATACATTGAATGCATCAACTAGTTCATTATCTTACACTTGAATATCATGTAATGACATTTTCTACGTTCAGTTTAAAAAGATTTAACAAGATTGCCATCCAGATAATTAACTCTAGATGGCAGGTGGACAAGGAAGCCCTTTGGCTTATCGAGAGTCCAATCTTTTTATCTACATATATCCAGCCCTTCTGAGGTATGTGTCGATTTTATTTTTAAACATATTCACACTACTAGCACCCACACAATCATCAGATAATCTGTTCCATTCATTCACAGTCCTTTGTGAAAATGAGAACTTTCTTACGTCTAATCTACACTGCTCCTTTACTAATGTAACTTCATGTCCTCTAGTCTTTCTATCTTTCTTAACTGAAAAAAACATATTTCTATCAATATTTTCATAACCATTCAATATTTTAAACACTTCTATCTGATCTTCTCTCAATCTCCTGGTCTCTAGTGTTGTTAAACCACATTCTTTTAGGCGTTTTTCATAACTAAGATCCCTCAGTTTTTGTATCATTTTAGTCGCTCTCATCTGTACTCTTTCTAGCATATATATATGTCCTTCTTGCGGTATGGCCTCCACGCTTGTATACAATATTCTAAATGAGGCCTAACTATTGTTTTGTACAGCGGTATTATTAGTTCTTTTTCTTTATATGCTATATTTCGCCTAATCAATCCAAGGATTTGATTTCCTTTTGAAGCTGCAATTCCACACTGCTCTGAAACCTTCATGTCAGCACAAATTGTCAGCCCTAAGTCTTTTTATTTTACAGTAGTATTTAGTACAGTTTTACATTGTATATTCTACATATTCGTTCCCATGTCCTGTGTGAAGGCATTTACATTTCCCAAAATTGAACAACATTTGCCACTTTTCAGACCATTTGATCAACCTGTCAAGATCATCTGGTAAATGCTGTCTATCTCCATCACTTTTAATCCTTCTAAACACTTTTGTATCATCTGCAAATTTCAACACCTTGCTAGCTATATCATCGTCCAAATCGTTTATATATATTAAGAATAATATAGGTCCCAGTACTGATCCCTGTGGAACCCCACTCAAAACTGATTTCCAGTTTGAAGCCTCCCCATCAATAACTACCCGTTGTCTTCTGTCAATCAGCCATTTTCTATCCAGTTAATTATACCATTTCCTATGCCATGGGCCTTTAGTTTAAGCAGTAATCTCTGATGTGGCACTTTGTCGAAAGCTATTTGAAAATCTAAGTAGATGATAACTACTGGTGATCCATCATCTACCCACTTAGTGATATCTTCCAAAAAACAAAAAATATTTGTTAAGCATGACCTCGCTTTTAGAAACCCATGTTGAGATGGGTTTAACAAGAAAATCCACCATGTGATCTTTAATTAGTCTTTCTAATAATTTACAAATCACCGATGTTAAACTAACTGGTCTAAAATTATTTGACTTGTTTCTCGAACCTTTTTTGAATAACGGTATAATGTTTGCTTCTTTCCATTCTAAAGGAACCACTCCCTCTTCTAATGACAAGTTGAAAACTGTTGCAAGGAGTATGCTAATTTGTTCTATCATTTCCAATAGTAGTTTGGGTGGAATACCATCCACTCCATAGCCCTAATTTTCTTAGCTACCATTTCTGAGGTTACAATTAACTGTCTTAAATAGTCTGATTCTGCCCCCTTGAACTTAGCCTCTGGTACTGGCAGTGAACTAGTGTCTTCTCTGGTAAACACTGAACTAAAATACTCATTCAGGTCTTCTGCCATTAAGAATCCTTCTGATATTATATTTCCAGCACTATCTTCTAGAGGACCGACCTTATCCTGAACTTTCTGTTTGCTTCGAACATACGCATAAAACTCTTGCTGTCATGTTTTATATTACAAGCTAATTTATGTTCATAGCGTCTCTTTGAATTTCTAATTTCAGCTGTAGCTTGGTTTAGTGCTTCTTTATAAATGTTGTAGTCGCTATTTCCAGTACGTCTATATGACTTCCACATCATTTGTTTATACTTATTTTTTCTAATGGCTTCTTTCGATAAGTGTTTCTTTTTGGACCGTTTCCCGTGTTTTTTAAGGGAACAAATTTGACGATGATGCATTCAATTTCACTCTTTAAGATATTCCAGCATTCTGTTGCTGTCTTATTCTTCAGTGTGTTATTCCAGTCTATCTTTGCTAAATATTTCCTAATGTCCTTATATTTTCCTTTGTGGAAATTTCTCCTGTACTGCTTTTTACTATTCTTTTCTGATTTTACTTTGATGATAAAATGTATCTGGTTGTGATCACTATTCCCCAGTTGTTCACATATCCTGACATTGTCAATTAATTCATTCTGTGAGCACAAAACTATGTCTAACACATTCTCTACCCTGGTTGGTTCTAGCACATGTTGAGAAAGGAAACTATCTTGTACTAAAACTAAAAACTTGTGGTCCTCATACCCATACTCTGTAGAGATTTCCATTTTATATGCCCATGGTTAAAATCCCCCATAATAACACAGTTCCGTTTGCTCACTTCCCTTATAGCGTTTTGTATTTTTTCATTCTCTTCTATGCTTATGTTTGGACTTCGATAAACTAATCCAACCGTTAACGTTGAGTTTCCTGTAACTATGTTACACCAAACAGCTTCTTCGCAATCTGCTTCTCTGTCTAATTTTATTTCATAAGCCTGGATAGATTCTTTAATATATAAAATAACTCCACCTCCCCTTCTTCCTATTCTATCTTTCCTAAACATTACATATCCTGTCAGTCCCAATTCGGCATCTGATACATCGGTGGTTGCCAATGATTCGGCCCGTTTACACGAACAACTAGTTGGCGGACTAGTTGGCCAACTTGGTGTTGGCCAACTAGTCCGCCAACTAGTTGCTCGTGTAAATAGAGGTTTAGGCACGATTTGTCACGGCGTCCGTGGAGTCGTCAGGAGTCGCCGTAGTTGGGCGTAGCCCCAATCTGACCGACTACTTGTTCGGGAGTTGCGCCTAATTATCCAATCAGCGCGCCATACGGTGATGACGTTGATAGGTCAACGGCGGGTTCATATACTGGTAAACATTTCGCCCGCCACTTTTTTCACTTCGATTTAGAAATTGCTCGAAATAACGAACATAATGAGTGTACGTGAAACATGCACTCTATCATCTACGATGGGACAACCAAAACAGCTACGAATAATAGACGACAGCGGTGCACTTAGCACAGTCAGGTTACAGGCATTTTACATTTTGCGTAAATTTGTTTCGATATTTTCTGCTGGGTCAAGTCCGACGAGGCGAGTCAACAGCATAGTTTTATCTAATCTATCTATTTCATGCAAATTTTCAAATTTGTTATTTCTGCCGCCAACTGAATGGCGAGGTGACGGTTTTAGCGGGACTAACTTACCACAATCATCTGTTACGAAAACAATATCGCCCTATTGACAGTAGACAAGCCTGCATCAGTGCATGTGGTCAGGCCAGTCCATGCAGGGGTTGCTCCCACGTCGGCCGTAAAGCGATCTAAATGCCCGCTTTAGCATATCCCAATTTAAAAAGTATGCTAATTAACTTCATGACAGATTAAAACTTATCTTTAAAATGTGATATTTTAATGTGTACGCCTAGGCTAGAATACATCGGTACACAAAATAACCAGAATATCAATAACATAACAGTGACATTTTTTTTCAAAAACTCTCGGACCTGGAAGTTGGATGGATGTTTTTAAAACCATCATTGACTCGTTGCACTAAACCATTAATTAGAAATGTTGTTGATGTTGTTTCCATACATAACTGTTAATTAACATATTAAAATATATACACTGTATATTATTGTTATGTTTATCTGTTTTTGTGAATCTTTGTATGCCAACAATAGTGTACAGTCCAACAATACAAGAAACACGTGCTAGCCTCCACTCTTGTTGTTTTGTACTGCTGATATGGAAAACGTTTCTGATGTGAAATTATACAATTAATTAAATTAATCATATACACTGAGTGATAATATAATGGCCACAGCGAACCAGGTATTCAATCGCAGCGGCCTATTCTGCATACCAGCCAAAATAGCTCTCTTTCTATGTCAAGTTTATTTTCATCTACAAATATTCCAAATTAATAACATACACAATTTACGAACCCATAGATTAAAAAACAATAGACTATGTGACCCAACATTACCTAATTTCTCAAAATTGTAGCTTTTTACAAAATTACTGCTACACATGACTGATTTCAGTTTGAATAAGATTGATTGAAAAAAAATATATATATATGTGTGTATGTATTATTATCCTATTATTAAAGGAAAATAATGTTAGCTTTGTATAATTACATTGTTATTGTAATTAACTAGAAATGACAATTGAATCTAACTCTGGATATATGCATATCATATGGCAGCTGTCATGTGCATAATGCGTTAACAAAATGTGTAATATTATGTTTCCATAAATTGCTTGCTTAGTACTTTAACATAATACGTTTGATTTCAGGTCAAACAACCTGAATCGCTCTACCGGAGAGTGAAGACGGACAAGTGCACATATGTATGATGCTGAAGCTACAATATTCTGTGACGATCGACACACTTCACCTGCATGGATGTAATATTACACATAGGGACAGCGAACTGTGGACACTGTAAACAAAATAATTTACAGTGTCATGTGACCAATTTGTATGTGATTTCATGTTGATGAAACATTAAAACGGTGTTGTCCTGAGCCTGCGGGATTATGCGAACATTGATGCACTACACTGGCATGGATTGAGAGTGAACTGTGAATATTACTTAGCTGACTGACTGTGCGGGTCTATGCCTGAAATGTATTGTAAATGATCATCATATTCTTTGCGCACAGAGGGAGTAATGTATAAACTGCCGGCAGTCCTGCATTTGACATAAGAGATGTCGGGTTCATCTACAAAATACTGTGAACGTTCTATAAAGATTACCTGGTATTTCATGTTGAAGTGCTGGATAATAGTTTATGAAACAGTGACATTTTAATCTTGCCGTACTGTATCGGCAGTGTGCTGATAACCAGGTATAACACAGTAAACTATATTTAAATTCTGTTTTATTGTGCATGCAGAAAATTACAAGTATCTCAAAATGTGTAATACAATTTTTTTGCACAGTCACCAGTAACATTGTTTGTTCTTTATAAAAAAAAAAAGGTAAATAACATAGACTTATCCTATAATTATTTCACCGTACATATTCCCTATGGAAGATTATTTTTATATATCATGTAAATATATTATTATTTGGTAGGGATTTAGACATGTCAAATACACATGTTTGCATTATGTCTAAAGCCCAGGCTCTGCAGAAATATATACATATATTGTTAAGCATGGAACTTAAAGTATGAGTATGTTGAGTTTGCTTTCTAATTAGTTAAAACTGACTAATTAACTGTGTTATTTTAATGATAAATGACAGGATGATGCATATTCAAATACACACAAATACACACACAAATAATGTATGTTATATATATATATATATATATATATATATATACACACACTGTATATATATATATATAATATATAAAATTGTAATAATACCTTTGGAGTTAATTATTGTATATTATTACATATTATAATAAAGATTAATAATGTAAATAGGTCTTAGACATTAGTTCATTTAGTTGTCATCTTTAATTTAAGTCAGTTGCTTCTGTTCTATCAAGACTTTTTATTGAAGTGCCTAGTATACCAGCTGCGAGAAAACGCAGCATCATTGGGCGACGGAAATTACCCAAAGCTTTCACATCAAAGAAAATGCATCGTTATTGGGAAAACGGCTTGCTTACACGCACACACAAATAATATTTTTCCACACACAAAATTATTTTGTAAACAACGAAGCCACGAAACTCGTTGACACGGAACTCTCCTGTCAATTTATTTCTGTTTCTTTTACCCGAGAGCTCAAAATCGTAAGTATTCGCAGTCGAGGTCAAGGTCACAGTTGTTCGTTGTGTCGAAACATGTCACCTGCGTAAACGCACACGTAAAAGTTGTCGGATCAGTTGGGCAACTAGTCCGCCAACTAGTTGTTCGTGTAAACGGGCCTTTATAGCCACTTTAGCGGAGGTCCTTAATAGTGGCGTTTTGGCCCACCCGGGGTAATTTTTAATTCACGTATTTCAAATAAAAAAGTGATGGTGTTATTGGAACAGTTGAGTTTGTTGGAATTTGGATGCATAGCACAGCCATAGGTGTTTGTATTATCTTCGCAAGCATTTGGACTGGAATTGCTAATTAACCAGTCCTTTATATGACGTTCCACCAGCGTGTTTGCTTTAATATATTTATTATCAACTCGTATGCATAGCGAGATCTTTGCAATTAATTTATTCGTTTTCATGTTCACCTAATATATGACAGCTGTTGTATTTTTCACCCTCTGTGTTTAGCCCATACTGGTACTTGGCCTTTTTGCCCCATAGGTTCGATATTTAAAAAATATAATTAACGTATTATTTTATTTTATTGAACACATCCGCAACATTCACAATACTAATGCTAATATATTCAGTTGAACTTTTCAATATCCCGCCATGGCATCTAAATGTCCAATTAGCCGTTCAAGTGTTCCTATATCTAATCTCGTATACTCCAATTGAATGAATGAAATATATTTCAACAACAACATATTTACATCACTTATACAGTGCATATATAAATGAACACAAATTTCATTTAATTTGTCTTGTTGATGTTACGTAATCGGCAAGAATGCAAACACATAGCTATCAATATTTTATCTGTGTACTGCTTTTTGAACTGGTGATAATTTCTACAGCTTCTACAGTGAACTGTCCAGGGAATTCCAAAGTTTTACTCCTTTAACAGAAATACACATACTCTTCAGACTGGTACGTGCATAGTTTTGTATAAACTTACATTTATGTCTGGTTGAATAAAATGATTAATATATTCTGAACAACTGTTGTACATTCATTGGTAATAAATAGTGAACTGCCTTAAACATTATTACAGCCGTTTTTAATTTCATAAAAATCTGGTACTTTAAGAATACGCAGATTGTATAATAGTATATTTTGTATGATCACGTCTCTTGGCACCACAAAGCAATCTTATAACCCTTTTCTGTAATAAAACTAAACATTGAACATTTGTAGCATATGTGTTACCCCAAACTTCTGCACAATACATAACATAAGGCATGAAAAGAGAATAGTACAAAATATGCATACCACGTGTGTTGCTCTGTACATAATAGCACAACTCTTTGACAGTTTAGATCTTACTGAAAAAATATGATTTGTTTACAGTTCAACTTGTCATAAATCATTACACCTAAAAATGTGTAGCCTTTACTCTATTGATTTTTTTTTTTTTTTACAGAAATATCGGCAGTCAACTTGCGATTTCCAAAAATCATGTAATTAGTTTTTGTTACATTAAGAGATAGTCGATTAACAGAAAACCACACCTGGAGTTGCTCTGGTCCATTATTTATCATCAGAACAAATTCATTTAAGTCCCTATTGAAACATAATATGTTTGTATCATCGGCAAATAGAACAAACTTAAACACCTTTGAAACTTTACAAATGTCATTAATGTACATGATAAATAACTTTGGTCCCAAAATGGAATCCTGTGGAACAACACACGATACATTTAGTATTTCTGAATCACAATTATTAACATTGACAAATTGTTTTCTATTTTCTAAATAACTCTGTAATTGTTTACTCAGTATATCATGATCAACAGTGTCAAAGGCTTTTGTTAGGTCACTAAACACTCCAATAGCATACTTGTGGTTTCCTAGTGAGTTTGTAATTTCTTCTACCAAATCTAAAAGAGCCTCAGTTGTTGACATATTAGACCTTAAACCATACTGACTTGGACTGAGTGCATCATATTCATTTAGAAATAAGTCCATTCTGTCATTTTATAGTTTCTCCAGAACTGTTTTAGAATTGTTCGATTGTCACAGTTGTCTCCTTTATTATTCTAAATAAAACCAATAAAAGGATACCAAAGTGATTCTCCGTTGTTGCACCGCTTGGAGAATTAAAATTTCGAACGTTGAAATGTCTGGTGGTCGCATCACCGGAGGGGGGTTGCCTACGTCGACTGCATGCGCGCTGTGTATGCTGGTTATCCGCGCGTACATTTAGCTGTGATGTCATTGTATGACGTCACGTCCGCTATTCGTGGTCGCTAAGGCGCTTTGGCGATTATGTGTATCCAGAGTTAACAAACGTATTTCCGCGCCCATCACTGCGCCACCAAACTGTTGACGTCACTGAAATGAGCATCGAATTGTATGCTATATAGAATCACCCAATATGAGCATCAGTAAGGTACGATCGCCTTATTCGGACATTAATCCACGTTAGCGTTACAAACAAGAACAATATATGCCGCATTATGAGAGATGTGAAAATCCGCTAAATATGTTTACAGGTTCTTACAGGTCCTCTTCTGGCTTCTAGGCTGTGCTGCCTCTTACGCCAGCTCTAGCATTTGTTGCCAGACTGTGTGGTGCTCTTGCGTCTGACAAATTGCGCGACAGGGGTGCGGGCTGTGTGGTTTAGCTTAATTTAGTGGTTTTTCTATAACGTGTATAACTTCTCCTCAAAAGACTGCACCGACGCAGCCTCAACCACATACTATTTTTTAAGCTACCTTGAGGTATGCTTTTCATCCGAGGTTTCTAGGTCGAGTCTTCGACGCCAGTGTCGCATATGGTTTGGCACGAAGGCGCTTGTATGCCATATACGGTGATCCCGTAGGCCTACAAAGTTTGATATTTTTCGTTGGAAGCAGGCGGTGCCAACTGTGTGGTGGCGCTGATGATCAATTTACAAAGTGGCCCGGGTTTGAGTGACATAGACCGGTATTTATTAGGTTTAGTGTAACGTTATTTAATATACAACATTGCGTTGTACATTGTACGTTGCGTTCAGTAAACACCATGGGCGATCTATGATCATTGTAACAGCCGCGTCTGAATATCTAACGATGAAAGGGCAATGGCATAATTTCTACAGTTAATAATACATTCTGCGAAGACATCATTCACGAACAATTCCCAGGCGTTTGCATGCCTTAGTCTGGCAGACTTGTGAGCATGACAAATAGTCGCGCCTCCAGACTCCCTGAAGTCCGATCTGGACAATCAACGGACTCGGTGATTGCGCGAGACTGGAGCGTGAAGATACGAGACACACGCGACGAGTTGCCGCCTCGTTTAACGATCAGATCGTTTACTCTCATTTTCAAGCACTTTGTTTCGTCAGATCAAAATTCATCGGCAGATCGTGCGTCCAATTTAAGCTGCTGTGAGTATCCAAGATGGATAGACGCGAAAACTAAATCGAATTAGCAGTTATCGACGTGCAGCCATTTACAAAAGTCGTTTTCGTTTCCCACACCGTGTGTCGCGTTTTATGCGCGATTTATCTGACGCAAATACGGTGCATAAACAACTTTAATATCAATGGCTAAACCGGAGCATTTTACAGCTACAACTGTCGAATTTTACTGCTACAATTTGACACAGCAGATAGCATCTAGCAACCATTAAGCGGCACGGCTGTGTGTAAAACGCGGATCGGCCAAAGGCGACGGTGCGGGTCAACAAGGCGAGAGTGCAGCGACGTGACGGTCGCCGCAAAATGGATGGCCGGCGAGGGGGACCGGGCTGCATTACGGAGTGCGGCCCAATCAACGTTATCTGAGCATCGTTGACATTTACGAGCGCTCTCTGTCTTCTCGCATCGACTGAGTCATCGATACGGTCGCGATAAGTCGACATCACAACATCCGCACTATCTTAGCTGGTTAATGCGAGTTCCCCCGAGTAAATAAGCGGGTCTTTTGGCGCACGCGCTATTGAGCTGCACTATCTGGCGGGCGACGCTTAATCCTTCGGCCGCCGTCGCTGACGCCTCCGCGATACTATTGTCGCCTTCACAGTCTCGTCGTCATTTCAGTGTCACTTCGCGGTCACTTCGTAGTCCGGTCTCCAGTCCAGTGTCGCTTCACTGTCACTTCTCAATCTCATCATGAGTCCAGTGTCACTTCACAGTCTGGCTGTCAGCCCACCGTCACTTCTCAGTATGTCCTTGAGTCCAGCATCACTTCTCAGTCTGGCCGTGAGTCCAGTGTCACTCCACAGTCTGGCCGTGAGTCTAGTGCCACTTCACAGTCTGGTCGTGAGTCCAGTGTCACTTCACAGTCTGGCCGTGAATCCAGTTTCACTTCATAGTCTGGCCATGAGTCCAGCGTCACTTCTCAGTCTGACCGTGAGTCTGGTATCACTTCAAAATTTGGCCGTGAGTCCAGTGTCATTTCACAGCCTGGCCATGAGTCCAGCGTCACTTCTCAGTTCAGCCGTGAGTCCGGTATCACTTCACAGTCTGGCCATGAGCCAGCGTCATTTCACAGTCTGGCCATGAGTCCAACGTCACTTCTCAGTTTGGCCGTTAGTCTGGTATCACCAGACTGGCCGAGAGTCCAGTATCTCTTCACAATCTGATCATGGGTTCAGTGCCATTTCACTGTCTGGCCGTAAGTTCAGTGTCACTCCAGAGTCTGATCGCGAGTCCGAAGTCACTTCACAGTCTGATTGTGAGTCCAATGTCACTTCACAGTCGGACAACGAGTCCATTGTCACTTCACAGTGTTACCGTGAGTTCTGTGTCACTTCACAATTTCATCATGTGTGCAGTGACACTTCTCATTCTGTCCGTGAGTCCAGCGTCACTACATCGTTTGTTACCGAATGTTTTTATACCGTGATGCTCATTTATTTATTTTGAACCATATTGCACATGTTTATTGATCGATAGTTTTTGCAGGATATTTATTTACCCTATTACGTGTTTTGGGGTGTGGTTTACTCGCGGTGTACTGTATAGTGTAGAAAGACACGCAGCATGCTTTGAAACATTTCTTCAAGTTAACCAAACAATCCGACGGAAATCCGTTACTTTCTTATGTGATGTATTTTATTCAAATCAAATCAATTTATTTTGCAACAACAACAACATAGCAGTATACATACACAAAACAACCGTTTAAAGATTAAGTTGTGTTGCATGGTGGTCACATGGCATGTAATATGCCGTCTTCCTGACCCCATAAATAATTAATGATATATAATATATCATTTCATTAACTGTATTATTTCAGTCAGTAATAATATTAATCAGATTAACAGTATTTGTTACCCTAAAACTTTAAATACATATGACACGGTTTTTGTTGTTTTATTCGTATTCTAAGTAAACAATCTAAAACAAATTCATGTGCTCATTTTTGGCTAATTGTGTATACAGGGACTGTAGTTAATTTTAGGACATTTTACAGTTACTGCCAGGAAACGAGAGTTTTGTTTTTGTGAGAGAAAAAAACAGAAATTATGTCGGCGGTGAACAGTTATAGTTACGTGCAACTATTCGAAACTCCTGCCATGTTTCTACTAGTGTTCCAAGCTACACAATCGCCAAACGTCCGAGAAACCACGCATCCTGGGATACAAGCCCCCGCTGACGTCACATAATAGTGGGACCGAATTAAAAGAACGAACTACGAGATCACTGCGGATTATCACATTTAGTGACGACTATCTTGCCTGCTGTGGATTGTATTACCATCATGGCAATATATTTGGCTAAACCGTGTTTTCTCACGCCGAATTAACACTTATAGCAATCTTGTCATAAGCTCTGTAATGTGGCTTTCTTACCTTGCATTCCCGTAATACAATTGTTTTGGGCCTATGAACCTAATATATTGCTATTAAAACTAACACTGAAAACATTGCTGAACACACATAATCTGTATTTCATGTAATGTCTTGTCATTTTGGTAGATAAACTGGCATCACAGTCTTCCCAATTTTCCAACTGGTGGCGCCACAGTGTAGCGTGGCATTGGGTTTTGTTTACATTCTGCGCCGCCAGTGGGCCCGAGTACGCGTTATGTCGTATTATTAGAATTGGCTATCTTTACCCGTCGACCTCCGTCCACGGTCTGCTAGCGTTTTTATGATAACAATTATTATATTATTAACATAGTGTATTCTCAGCTAATTTGTGTTCTTTCAGTTTGCTGCACAATATTGTACTTTAAGATTTGTTTATGCGATGCACCTGAAAAGAAATGAATAACTCTTTTTCTGAGTGGAGGGAATATGAGAAACCAACTTAGGAAACAGCGGCTTAGAGGTCAAAGAAATGCGTGGCGCTTTATAGTCCAGCATTAGTGCCCTGAACAATATGTCGGCCGCCAGGATTAGATTTGACCAGAAAGTTCACCTTTAAAAACACATTCTAAGTAAACAATTGGCGTGGTATTGTTCATTTAGTTGCAATTAGTTAGTTTGTATTAAATAGTTTAGGCGCATAATCTAACCTTTTGTTTTGTTTACACTGTCTCACAACACAACGGGACGTAACACATACGATACCGTCCTATTATTTGTGCATAAATCAAACCTGTCGCCGATCTTTTCTGCGGCAATCAATTTAACGCGAGAGAGTTTAATTTTCATTTCTGAAAGTCAGATAACTTCGTCGATCGGCGTCGCAGCAACCGGCTCAAAAAAGACAATTCCGCCGACATGAAATATCCTCGTAATTACATTTCAACAAAGACAAGAAGATGCGGCTGCGCGTTGCTTGTTATCAACACCTCCGACGGTTCGTCGACCCGGCATCGGGCACGCCATCAGCGGCGAGTGACAGTCGGCGCTGTTGCGTCGTCGTGCGTATCGGCCAATCGCCAATTTCACGATTGTCGCGTCTGCCGCGCGCTGCCCCGGTCGCAGATCCGATGCCGGATAAGTGTGAATGTGAATATTTGCAATATCTTACACGGCTAATCCGGGCTTCCCGGAGGACGGAGTAACTAGGACGATGTTATCGCCCGCTACCATCACAGAACGGCCGCAGCTTTCTCCGACTTGGCGGTCCGTTGGCCGGGAGATGGTCGCTGGCGTTTACGGCAGGCCACCGCCGCGGTGTCGATGCGAGAGGCGATTGTTGTGGGAAATGGAGGAAGACGGGAGATAGATAATAGGGGGTGGATAAGGGGAGGGTTGGTGGAAGATGAACGGGGTGGGCGGGTGGTGTCACGCTGGTGTGAAGAAAGAAGGGATTAATGAAGAAAATGGGAGTGAGGAAATGGTGGGGGAATAATAATAGGCTCAACAATATAATAGAAGCGAGAGAAGATGGGAGGGAGGAATGGGCGTGGGGAGCACGGATGCACAGAAAGAAAAGGAGGGAGAAATGTGCGATGGGGGAAGAAACGGGTAGAGTTTTGTTACAATTGAGAAACAGATGTTGTGATGGAAAACAGACAGCTTTTGTGGCAGAGCAAGACGATGAAGAAGAAGAAGAAAAGGAGAGATAAACTGACGAGAGAACGATGGGTAAGAGTTAGACAGACAGACAGACAGACAGACAGACAGACAGACAGACAGACGTCTAAGTAGACAGACACTATGATGACAGTGGCGAAAACACGCCGAAGAGACAATCACACAGAAGCGGATAACATTTCTCGGCATCCGAGAAGCCAGCCCGTCGTTACCCGGGGTACATCGACCGTGGCTTTAATGGCGTACTTAGGGGATGCTAAAATCGAAATTACTGGACGCGATCGCGAGCGATCTGGGTGAGACAGATGTAGCGTCGATCGCGTTGTCGACATGCTGATTTCACGCCCTAGTCGTCACGGCCATTAATGTCACACGAATCCGTTTCTCATTGTGTTCGTCTGTTAGACAGGGGGATAATTTGCGGAAAATATCGCTGCATAATATTTCCGACGTTGTCTCTCGCGTTTGTCGCCATAAACCATTGTGCTGGCCGAAGTGCGCGTGCGCGCCTGTGTTATCGCTAGGATGTTGACTTACTGCATTAGAAACCTTTCCTTCGAGACTAGCCAATATGTCAATGAATTAAGTAAGCGGGCTCCAGTTGCATGTGTTTTTTTTCACTTAAATAAACGAACTAGAGTGGAACTTCGCTATTAAGATCACTTTCGCGACTGACCATAGTGACCTGAGTGGCGAGGTGACCGTTTTAGCGAGACTAATTTCCTATACTTTACTGTTTCAAAACTAATCGGGGACTATCCTAGGGTGGTCTTAACTGCATAGGTTTCCTTAATTGTCCATTCGTCATTTGGGTTTGTCCTATGGGCGGCAATAATTTTTTTAATGTGGTAAAAAAATCTTGTTAAAATAACACATCCATTAATCACGTAAAACATTCAATTAAAACAGAACATATTAGAAAGGTCTGACGTTTTTATAACAATACAAAATAATTCGTCACTAATTAGCATCCCTAAACTGCTTAACACATTTTGGGAGCAGTGTATTGGGACATAGTATTCTGGTTAGACTACGTTTTTTAAGTTATATATTATATATTTTTTGTGTGAATTCAACGACTGTCCTCGGTTGTTTTTGCCTACTGTGTATAAATATGCCTAGTCGCGGTCCTTTTTTTCAAATTCCATGCCCTATTTATAAAGTGTCATAACAAAACAATACGGTTCTCTGTCTGAACAAACTTACACTTTTGTTAAATTCATCCGGGTGTGGTGATCTTGGGATTACGATTTTTAAAAGGCATTTATCCCCGTCAGTTTTGCATGTACGGGGCTGACATTTTGCGTGCTCACGCCTATAGCGGGCCCGCTGGGGTGGTTCGTATATTTAGATTTTTTTCGAGATTCGTCCGGGGCGGGGGTATCTTGGGGGTCACATACATATGACTACTTTTTCCCGGGGTAACGCCGGGTAACTCGGCTAGTATAATATAATTAAGAACCTCCATAATCAGAAGTTTCCTGATTATCGATATCAGAATTAACGGTGTTCCACTGTAACTGACAGTTTAATAAAAATACATATAAACATACAGTAAAGCAAGGATAAGTTCAAATAATCACGACAATAAACTCATGATGATCATAGCAAAGTCTGAATTAATTTGCTTTCATAAAACGTTGGTGGAATTAAATTGTTATATAATTATGGAATAAACGAAGGCTTTCCTAATCTACCAATGAACTGCGATAAGACGCGTGAGCTTTTCCTAATATGGCAGGAGGCTTACCAAATACTGCCAGCTCCCTTGCAATAGTCAATGCACGTGCGCATGAAGAATGCTGCTTTTAACAAAGATAAATGTTCCACAACATATGCGGCTTGTTAAGAGGGATTAATGTTGTACAAATCCTTTTAAATTAATAACATTTTCCCAATTAGTACTTTATTCATCCAACAATACGACCGCTGCTCCTGCTCTGGAAACGGCTAATCAGCTGATGGTTGATTAACCAATCGATCAAGTCTTGACAGCCAAACCGCGGTGGAGTTAATTTTTGCTCGTCGCCACTGACATCAATGCTACATTCTGATGCTATCTGGGACGCTGTCTTAGCAGAAATCACCGACAGGCTGCGTCGACCCCGTCACGTGTAACAGAGAGATATAGTTGAAAGGAATGAACTGTCAGCTTCGCGTCAAGTTATCACCCCGGAACAAGCACTGGAGGCGCGCACTGACATCTGTCGACGCAGGCTGTGACGCGCACGATATTGTAATGGATAAATTGGCTTCGAATAAACTACAGCTTTTGACGTAGCGGGACTACAGGCGCATTAGGTGCGAATCTGTCATTACTGTCATCAATGTGAGTATGTATGTATGTGTGTGTGTATGCGTGCGTGCGTGCGTGCGTGCGTGCGTGCGTGCGTGCGTGCGTCTGTGCTGTAGTATTTTTCTTCTTTGAGATAACCATGGTTTCTGTTTTCGTTCTGTCCAAGCAGTGACATACCCTTTTCTCATTCCAGTACTGTCTGTCACACATATGTTGTCAATTTATTTCATTTTTAGCGATTGGTACCGTGTTGTCTGCGTAATATTAATTGGTTCATGTTGGATCCATCTCTTCACTTCACTTTCCCATAACCCGTAAGGATCGTTGGGGCACCACTGACGACTTTTTAACCACTGACGACTTTTAACCATGATGTTTCTTTTGTCTACACCTTCTTTCCCCCCCCCCTCTCACAGTACCTTGCAAGATGGTTTTTGCAAGGCCAGATGATCATGAGACGTTGCCGTACCACTTCAGTTTGCGCTTCTTGTTCGATGTAAGGAGGTCTTCGTACGGTCCGATGGCTTATTTGATCTTGTTGCGATCGTCTTCGTTAGTAACATGATATTTGTATGATATGCGCAAGATCTTCCGAAAGCACTTAATTTCCATTGCTTGTGTCCTTTTCTGTAGAACTGCTGAGAGGGTCCATGTTTCATAAACGTGTAGAAAGTTAAACATGACAAGGGAGCGCATCAGCCTTGTTTTCGAACTGACATTGATGTTACTGTCGTTCCATATACGTCATTCCATATATGGGTTTCAACCGTGTAAGTGTTGCTGTTGTCTGTGCAATCCTGGCAAGTAACTCAGGTTTGGAACCCTCGTATGTGATGATTGATCCCAAGTATTTGAAGCTTGTTACTGTTTCAAGTTTCTGTCCGTTAACTTTGACCTCTGTGTTGATGCCTTGTGTTTTGCTTGTCATCAGTTTGGTCTTTTCGGGCAGATCTCCATGTCGTATGCTGTTGAGGTTTTGTTGAGACACTCCACCAAGTTGATTAGTTCTTTTTCTTCTCCTGCTAGGCCGTCGATGTTATCAGCGAAGCGAACGTTGGTGATGTTGGTGATTGTCCTGCCTCCAATGCTGATAGTGTCTTGATGGTTTTCAAGGCATCATTCATGATCCTTACCAGAAAGATATTGAAGAGGGTGGGTGATAGTAGGCATCCTTGTCGGACTCCAAAAGTTGTTCGAAACCAGTCTCTAATGCTGCCATTGAAGATGACTGCACTGGTGGTCTTGTCATATAGGTGTTCAACGGTTCGGACACGATTGGAGCCAATGTTGTACTTCCTCATGGTCGCCCATAGTTGTCAATTCCAGCTGACTTTCATTTTTTCAAAGATTTCACTGCAGTCTCCACTTCCTCACCAAGAATGGGATAGTCGTCCTCTTCGGTTGTCTGTGGACAATTTAGTAACGCTGGGTCTCCGTTGGTCTTGTAGTTGTACAGTTCTGAGCAGTATTCTGTCCATCGGTTGAGAATATGTTGTTCTTCTGTAAGGCATTTCCCTGATTTGTCTTGGATGGTGGTGGTTATCCCTTTCTTCACTGGTGTCAGGTCTTTTACAATTTGGTATGCCTTCTTGCTGTTGTTCTTGCTCAGACTGTCTTCAATTTTACAACATTGTTCTGCTATCCAGTCATCTTTTGCTCTTCTCATATCTTGTCTGATCTTCCTGTTGACGTCTCTGTATTTTGCTGCTCCTTCATGGTCACGTTTTCTCTTTTTCAATTATCTTCTTTTGTCGCAGAGATCGATGATGTCTGCTGTGACCCACGGTTTCTTCTTTCGACGATGTTTGCCGAGGATGTCGCTGGCTGCGTCGGTCACTATTTTGTTGAAGGTGTCGTTCAGTAAGTTCAGGTCAGTGTCTTTGTCAACCATGATGGTAAGAGGTGCACATTTCCCACCTATCATTGCTTTGACTGCTTCTGCTACATCAAGATCCTTAAGTGTCTGGATGTCAAATTTGATTCTTGTGTGATTTGGCTTGCTGATCCTCTTCAGGCGAATGTGGAAGGTTGTCATCAACAAGTCATGATCGCTTCCGATATCTGCTCCTGCGAAAGCGCCGTTTCACCAAGATGTAATCGATCTGATTGTGATGTTTTCCGTCTGGGCTGTGCAAGGTCCATCTTCTGGATGCTTTGTGTGGACCAAATGTGTTAGCCAGTGTTAGTTCGTTGTACTTTGCAAACTGACTGAGCCTGTGTCCTCTCTCATTTGTTTCAGCATTGCAGAAGGGTCCGCAAGTGTCTTGCCAGTTGGTCTGAGCACCCTCTCCCACTTTTGCATTCCAATCTCCTAGTACAATTAGATTTCTTTTTCTGGTTTTTCCTCAATTATATCTTGCAATTGGCCATATAAATCTTCCACCTCACTGTCGTCGTAATCAGACGTTGGGGCGTAAACTTGTATGACTGTGATGTTGAAGGGATCCACCTATACTTCTATATACATGGCACATCTTCAAGGTGATCTCGCTGAATATGGAAAATATATCGGAGGACAAGACACAACATCTCTTATTCCAAGTTTTTTCTTGAAATATACTGAAGTCATTTTCTATTCGCATTGTTGCATGGTTGTAAAGATTAGAGATTTTTCATAGTTCTCAGTTCTCCCTATCAATGGTAAAACTCTCGTGTATGGATTCCTCATGATGAACTCTGTCAAATGCCTTCAATAAAACATAAATGCAAATCTATATGCACTGCTGATGCTCTTTTATTTTAATCAGTTGTATATTGCATCTATGTGACTTTATGTACTACACATCTACTACTGACACTGTACAAAGCAATAGTTAGACCTCATTTAGAATATTGCATACAAGCATGGAGGCCATATCGTAAGAAGGACATAGATAAGGCAGAAAGAGTGCAACGAAGAGCAACTAAGCTGATTCCTGAACTGAAACATCTTGGTTATGAAAGACGCATATTAGAATGCGGGTTGACAACATTAGAGACTAGGAGACTAAGAGGAGACCAAAAATAATTTATTTTAAATATTGAAGGGTTATGAAGATATTGATAGAAATATTGTCTTCAAACTTAAAGAAGGCAGTAGAGCCAGAGGGCACAATGCGGCATTAGTCAAAGAACAGTGCAGGTTAGATGTGAGAAAAACTCTATCTTTCAGAGAATAATAAATGGCTGGAACAAAGTATCTGATGATTGTGCTAATGCTAGCAGTGAGAATATGTTCAAAATAAAATTGACAACTATCTGGGGAGGGCTGGCTATACGTAGTTATAAAATTGTTGGATTTTCGATAAGCCAAAGGCATCCTTGTCCGTATGCCGTATGGAGTGTGTAGCCCTGGCGGCAATCTTGTTAAATCTTGTTCAAAAAATCTTTTCACATCCACATCATTCTTCAACATCTTCCAGGTGTATTATGTTTCTCATCCCGGCCATAATGATTTTATAAGCAACACCGTGATGAAGTGACTATTGATTCTTATTGTACAATGTAATTCACCTTCAACCGCGTCTGTTTTTATCAATGACAATGGATCTTAATAAATCTGTTGATATGTGTTCACTGTCGTGTATATTGTATTCAAGACGCAGTTCTATGGTAATATAATTTGATCTAGTGGCCTTTCGAACCTCATCCTTCAATATTGGAGGGCTAACAAGGTACGTTTTTATTGGTGGTATTTCGATTCTTTCATCGTTGACAAGTTCACCAGTATATTCCGACCATCTCTCGAGTATTTTGTTGTTGTTCATTATTATGTTTCCTTCTTTATTATTTCAAACTTCTTGTGTGTACGCACGCGTGTGCGTGCGTGTGCGTGCGTGTGCGCGTGTGTATGTGTTTTTGTTCTAGCGTGCGTGCCTGCTTGCGTGCGTGTGTTCGAGAGGGTTTGCGTGTGTGTGTGTGTCACTAATTTTCACAAATGGATGACAATTTTTAAATTTATGTTGCCTAAATATCACTATGTACTAGTTTTCGTTACTTGCGATCATAAATTGTGCGCTGAACGACTGTAAATATCATATGAAACGAAAATTTGTCCAGATACCATCAACCAGCCAGTAATGTTAAGACTGCCGTTCAGTTGCCGGATCAGCTCGTTTCTGCACGCATAAAAGTGCAAATTACTCACGCTGCGTTGCAAATTATGACCACTATTCACAGATATAAATGGTGCCATTTGTTTGCTCATCCTTCATCGATGTGCCGTTCCGCGTGGCTGCGTCTTCAGCGCGTCACAAGATTAGCCGGCGATCTTCCGCTTGAGTGACGCCAGAGCGCTAGGGCGATGGGAAGCGGGCCGCTGCGCACGCTTATGACAAGTTAATCGCACAGTAATCCTGACAGGAACTTGTACATTTTCACACACGCGATTTATTTCGATTCGTCGCGGTCGTGAAAAGAAGCGATGTATGTCAGTCTCCGCAATATGACGAATAAATCATCCTGAGCAGTGAGCGTAGTTAGTATTGTACGCAATGGCTTGGACGAAATAAAAATGGACGATACATATGTGTGTTGATGGATAAGTGAATTCTTGAATAAAGATCGTTTTGTGAATTGAAGAGACTTGAAGCTAACTAATTGTTTTCAAAGCAATCATCCATTGCATGAACTAATAACAATTATTGACGTAAAGTGGGTATGCACACGTCATACACACTGTGTATCCTACCTAATTGCAACCGTGCATTGTCGTTCGTTGTGCCAGTCTCTTTCTTTCTTGTCCTATATTATGTATTGTGCTGAAGTATGGTTATTATTTATGCAACAAATGTTAAATGTTTGTTATCGTTATAAAAAAGATAACAAGGTTACTTCATGGTGCTAAGATGTTTGAATATTCAGGTACTTCTATGCTATTTTAAATTCATGATCTTCAAACTTTTATTCTTAACTTTCTTGATATCGCGGAACCGATACCGGCTACTGAAATTATGTTTCATGATTAAGACACAACAATTGATTGCCAATTAAATTAAACATACAACAGTTTTTCAGCTTGCACGAATATATTTATATAACCCATAAAATTGAAATTGTATACATAATTGTATTCAATATGGATTGCGGTATACGTATTCTTATTTTCAACTAAACGTTTGTTATGTTTTTTTTATTTAATGTAAATATTCTTTAAATTTAATGTAAATGTTATAGATATTTGGAGATGTTTATTAATTCATCAATTCAAACACGTTTGCATCCTGCTTGGCGTAACGTTGTTTATTAACCTATGTCTTTGTTAGTATAGTTTATTGTTTGTTTTTGTATGGTATGTTCACTAACCTACATGTATACCATTGATACTATAGTTCATTGTTTGTGTTTGTATGACGTGTTCACTAACCTACACTATATATCTTTGTTACTACAGTTCAAGGTTTGTTTTCTGCTAGGAGTGTTCACTAACCTACATATTTGATATTAGTTCAACAATTTGCTTTCTGTTTAGTGTGTTCACTAACCCGTGTCTTTGGTATTCGTCCAATGTTTGCCTTCTGCTTATTGTTTTCGTTACCCTATTTTTAAAAACTTTTATGCAGTTCTATATTTACCTTCTGCTTTTGTGTGTGTGTGTGTGTGTGTGTGTGTGTGTGTGTGTGTGTGTGTGTGTGTGTGTGTGTGTGTGTGTGTGTGTGTGTGTGTATATATATATATATATGAGGCGAAGGCCTCAGCATGTCGTTTACAGATCTGCCTGCCTTGCCCTATCCTCCACCAGATGGTGCCCTTCCAGTGCTCGTCTAGTTCGTCTCTCCACCGTCCCGTCGGTCTTCCTCTAGATCGCTTCCCTTCGTGAAATGTCCACGTGGTGATATGCGATGCCCATCGGTTTTCTCGTAGTCTACTGACGTGCCCTGCCCAGGTCCACTTCTGTCTTCTGATTTTCTATCACGTCTATGAACTTTATTTTCTCTCTTACTCAGATGTTGTTTTTCTCTCTTGATATGTGATGTTTAACATACTTCTGTCCATCTTTGTTTGTGCAGCTGCTAGCCTGTTCTTTGCCTGGGTGGTGAGTGTCCATGTTTCCGCGCCGTATATCATCACTGGAAGTTCGCATGAGTTGTAGACTTGTCTCTTCAAACAGGTTCCAAAGTTACCCTCCAAGATGTCACGGTGACCCGCCGGTGTAAGATACTATTTCGACACCCACAGTATCTTAACCTCCCGGTTAATATACTATATTAGTATTGTGACATTCGCTATGATAGTTTCACCCCCTATATTTCAGTTAGCATGTGACGTCGCATTGCAGTACATAGTGTTTTGTTGAATACAAAATAATTGGGTATTTTAAATTGCTTATACAAATTGTGTCATGCCTAATTTGCCTAGCCTAAATTTGTTTCAACCATACATTTTACCGGAAACAGCTTTCTGGTAGAAAACATGATGCATGTGCCCGTCTTTGGCAGTGTTACAGAATAAAGAAAATTGATAGTACAACGTATGTATGTATGCTGGGGTCACGATAATGTAATAGCATTTCGACCCTTCGGTCACGGTACTTCATAGTAGTTCAACCAGGGGGTTAATTTACTATGGAGTCACGATACTATACTACACCTTGGTTTTTCTTTTAATCTCCTTGTCTTGGTTTTTGTCTCTGATGCTGTTTCGCTGTCACACGTAGACGTAGCTTTCAACGTTCTCTAACTGCGTGGTGTTGATATATATTGGTGTGTCGTTTTCTAGCATCACTTGTCTTTGAAATGTTCATCTTCAGACCTTGTTTTTCACTTTCATCAGCTAACTCCTGCAGATTTGTTTAGTTCTTATGGTGTAGTAGCGTATCTGAGTATGTCGTTGGCGAAGCGAAGATGAATGAAATATTCTCTGTCTATCCTCAAACCTCTGGTTTCCCAGGTCAGTCTTCGGAATATGCTGTCGAGTGTTGTGATAAACAGCTTGGGCGATATGGTGTCACCCTGTCGTACTCCTCTCTTGATGTTGATCTTGTTGCTCTTTTTGTGTAGGTGAACTGTCATCGAGCTGTTCGTGACTTCGTGTATATGTATTTCAGAAGTACACGTCTTCGATCCCCTGTTCTTGAAGCGAGGTCAGTATTGCTCGAGTTTGCACCGAGTCGAAAGCCTTCTCGTAGTCGACGAACGCGATGCAGAGGATATTCTAATATCGGCACTTCTCTTTCAGTTGGTAGATATATACGACGTAGATGTGGTCTGTTTTAGTACCTGCTTCTGAATCCTGCTGGCTCTCGTGGTCGGTTTTCATTGAGTGTCTTCTCTAGCCTATTCGTTAGTATTTTTGTGATTAAATTGTAGATGTTTGATAACAGACATATTGGTCTGTAATTCTGTAAGTCTTTCTTATTTCCCTTTCTGGATGTTATCACCATCTTTGCACCATATATATATATATATATATATATATATATATATATGTGTGTGTGTATATATATATATATATATATATACATATATATATATATATATATATATATAAGACAATAACGGGTGATAACGAATATATATATATTTTTCATCCGTTATTGTCTTATCCAAAGTCATAACTTGGATCATCACCTTTATGCAGATGACACACATATCTACATTTTCTTGGCCACGCCCGTTACACGTCACTCCCTAAACTGACTGAACGATTGTCTCCAAGGTGTTTTCTTATGGATGACCGACAGCAAATTAAAGTTATATGCAGACAAAACTTAATTTATCATCATTGGTACTCCAGTGCAACGAGGTAAACTTAATGACTTTTTCCAACATGCATCCTGAGTCAAAATATCACACCAGCAGCATCAGTACGGAATCTAGGAATGACCTTTGATTGCGACTTCAATTTCAGACAAACACATATCCCAAACGTGCCGTTGCTGTTTTTATCATATCCGTGATCTTCGCTGCATTCGCCGACATATGTCGCTTTCTGTCGCTAAGACTATCGCAACAGCTCCTGTTAGCAGCAGATTAGATTATTGCAATTCCCTTCTTCATAATATTGCTATCAATGATATTGCAAAACTACAACGTGTCCAAAATTGTTTAGCAAGGGTAGTCACACAATCTCCTCGATTCTCCCGCTCAGTGTCACTTCTAAAATCACTGCATTGGCTCCCCGTGCGATATCGCATTATGTTTAAGATCTGTACAATCACCTACCAAGCCCTTTCATCCAAACAGCCTAGTTATTTACACTCAATGCTCACACCAGCTAGACAAGCCAGACAACTTCGGTCGACTAGTTCGAAGTTGGTATCTGTTACTAGAGTTAAGACAAAGGCTGGAACTCGAGCTTTTTCAGTTGCCGCGCCAACTATATGGAATTCGCTTCCCGTTAATGTTAAATCAGCAGAAAATATTGTTACATTTCGTCGTCACCTGAAAACCTATCTTTTCAATATCGCCTATCCTCCCCAGCTTCCTAGTACATTCGTCTATTTGCTGACGACTTTCGCCTAGCACACGAGTACGAGAATGGTTTTGGTGCGCCACTGAGCTCGGATTGTCTGAGGATATTGGCGCGTTAGAAGTGATTTATTATTATTATTATTATTATTACTAGCAATGAAACAATGTGGTCATCTTTCGTTGTCAGCGATCATAATTTTGGTTTTCTCGACAGTCGTGTCATGCACTGATTCTTGCAATGGTGCGCCAGCAGTTAACAGAGGTACACGACGCACATTTGAAATACGTCGACAAAAAGTGGATATTAGACAGTTTCAGCTATACAATTATTTCGCTCTACGTTTTCCCAAATTCCGTAACTTATAGGCTCTGACGTCAGCAGAATGTGCCGGTCAATAGTTCCCCGTGAGTATCGCTCCTAAATGCGTATGTAAATACTTATTGGCAATATTGTCGGTCGGAGCTTCGAACTTACAGCTGAAATTCCTATTATACGTATCGTGTCCGTAACGTATATAGACCAGTCACGCGTGTCGCACCAAGATATGTCTAGTAAGAATGGCACCCGTTAGTGGCTTTTTATAAGTTTTTTCGAAGTTAAAAACACGCATGCTTAAGTTTTACGAACGACATAAACTAGATACCTACACGGAATAGTAATCATTCAACAGAACAAGGAAAAGACCAGTGATTTTATTTGTCTGTGATTGTACGTTTGTGTAGTATCGTGTTTTATTGTGTCTATACACATAACAATGTGCCTGTGTAAACTAGCACTTCAACGGGACATCTCAAGTATGCTTGCTTGATGTATGACTTTCACGTAAGTTCGTATAAACTGTGGTATCCAATCCCCAGAACTGCTGAAAGCCCTTTATACGTCACCCAAAGGCAAACCTGTTGTTTCCTACACCATCTTATTCTCAACTTATGTTGGATTTAAGCACCCAAGTTAACCAGCGCCATATTTAGAATACGGGGAGGGGAAACAAGCGTTGTTACCAATTACTTTTCTATGTTAACCTGTAGTGGCAAAATGCACATGTTATGGAATTTTTCTTCTTAAATGCCTGATAGGTCTACAGCTCAATAACGCCGCCCCCTAAATACGCCATGTCCTCACGCGGACGTCTATTGATATATGCAAAGGAAACCGCATTGTTACATTAAACGTATCTGCCTCCTTGTCTCTTTTTGGCAAAACTTTGAACCCGGAAAACTTCAGGTTAATAAACGACCACACAGCTTCGGAAAACATTTGTAGTCATATTCAAATCAGCGTGACGAAACAAACCCCCGAGTAACGCACTTTGAGTGCACGTGCACATGTATAAGTCAGTACGGCGGTAGCAACAGGCTATCACAATGCAGGCGCGGGTATAACAAACGACCTGCCAACCGAAACGATACAACCACGCAACAATAACGCGCGGTCACGACTTATTACACATTCAAGACCTATACATAGTGCATATTGTTTACGACGCGGTCGATGTAAGTCGGTGGAGATCTTTCGCTCGCAGCGCAGGGCGGCGGGGAAACAATGGCGCGAGTGATGCCCGTCGGCATAGATCGATGCGAACAATCGTGGCGTGACAATGGGACGAGCGAACTCGTGTAGGATGTGACGACATTGATCGATGTCCGGCGGTGATGTCGGGTTTGTCGGAACGCCGATATGGGCTTCATATTTTTTGCGGCCGACGGCCGGTTTCCTGTTAGTGAACCTTGTCTTATACAGAGGCGGTAATTGTGAGAACGTCGGCGCGATGTCATCGATCTTCCTCAGCGTGTAGCTGTGTCCGTGTCGCGGTTCGTCTTGTATTAACACATCACGCCTCAACATGTTGTTGTATCAATGCGGGCGTTTGATTTATGTGAGGTGCGCGCGTGTGTGTCTCCACGCGCGCGAGTATTTGGGCGCAAACGCAGCACTGTATGTGATTCTAACGAACAACGATTCAACAGAATTCCAACATCATACTGTTCTCACGCCTGACCGCTCGTCGTTGTCACATGGTGCAGACGTTCAAATAGTCTTGCTCTCTTAACAGTTCGCCTCTAGAATACATCCGAGAATCCATAATTAATATAACTGATCTCTATCTCTCTCTAAAAGCACTACATTCCCAATCCGCATTATACACGCAACAAAAAAGAAAAACAAAATATTCAAACATTAAAACAAATAAATAACGTCACTGTACATTGGCAACGCAGTTGCCTTATTTCTTTGGTTTCACGTTGTAATGCTACATATACATCAGCCACTGGCTGATGCACCCAACGAGATCCGTAAAAGAGATCTCCGTATTATCGCTCGCACGGTCACTGTCGCAACAGGAATGTTTGTCACTATCAATTCTCAATTGTGGTTACCGCGACTGATTCGTGAGATCACTCTTTGTCGCTATTTGTCATTTGTCATTGGTTTCTGTTGACCTCCATGCACTACACCTCGTCATCATTCCAACTGACGGCCGGCGAGTCAGCCCGTTTACTTAACGAAGAGTTCGCAGTGTTCCACAAGTATGGGTGAAACCGGTGATGGCTGTACAACCCGGGCTGATAAACATTATTGGAAGTGTCCTGTGAGGACGACGACGCGTGCACGTGAAGCACGCGACTTGCCGCTACTGCCGCCGCCGCTGCGGCGATGTTGGCGCTCGACGCAGCCGAGAAGTTCCCAGATGGAAAGGCCGGGTTGAACGTGAGCGCCCTTAAGTTGACGTTGGCACCGTTCAGGCCGAACAGATTGCCGTACATGGCCGAGAGCACATGACGATCGTTCAGGTGCGCAGCTGCGGCGCCGTACGGGAAGTTCTGGAGCAGACGAGAGCTCCCGGCAGGCCACAGAGGAAATGGCGTCTGGATCGCCATTGAATTGTCGCCATTTTCATCTTGAAGAAATAGAACAACATTACATAGTTCATCTTGTATAACATATAATATACACTAGTTACCAGTATCCCGTAACAATTATATTACGTCAAGTTGAGATAAATGTCCAAAATATGTTTGATCTCCATCACATTGACTTTGCAGCATTTCGAATAAGTATGTTTAAGAAAATGGTACGGTTTGCGTTGTTGTTGCTGTTGTTGCTTATGCTGCAACTGCCGCCGCCACCGCCGCTGCTGCAGCTGCTGTTCTTATGGTTTACCTTGACGACCACAAGGTTATACATCTAGACTCACCTTTTAATTGTTCGTAGTGCAGCTTAAACTGATGTTCGTAGTCGGCGTCAGCGCAAGATCGCAGTGGAGATCTGGCGTATGTGTGCTGCTTGATGAGACACTCCATGCTCTCACTGCAACAAACACACAAACACTCCATGCTCTCACTGCAACAAACACACAAACACGATATGCTCTCACTGCAACAAACACACAAACACGATATGCTCTCACTGCAACAAACACACAAACACGATATGCTCTCACTGCAACAAACACACAAACACGATATGCTCTCACTGCAACAAACACACAAACACTCCATGCTCTCACTGCAACAAACACACAAACACGATATGCTCTCACTGCAACAAACACACAAACACGATATGCTCTCACTGCAACAAACACACAAACACGATATGCTCTCACTGCAACAAACACACAAACACGATATGCTCTCACTGCAACAAACACACAAACACGATATGCTCTCACTGCAACAAACACACAAACACGATATGAATGAAAGAAAGAAATATTCAAAACGTAGAATGTACGACATTTGTTATCATTTGTGATTACATAATAACTTCTCTAGGAGATTCCAAACACAAAAATTTCAACTTCTTTTACAATAGTTGCTACCTTCTGCTCACCGTTCTAATTCGTTCAGTCGGGAGGAATCACGGAATCCTTTTGCGAACGGGTTACTGTCAATCTTGAGTTTTGTGATCTAAAAGCACAACACAAACACCAATGAACACACAAAGAACAACACAATCACCAATGAACACACAAAGAACAACAATTGTAATTAAATATATATATATATATATATATATATATATATATAATTCCCAACAAGTGAAGCAGTATCGCATTTCTGAAAACGTTCAAGTAATGTACTCTAGAAAGTGCTATCAGTGGTTTCGTAGTTAACTTAATTCTTAACACATGAGGAGCTTTAAGGAACAGGAACTAAAAAATGCCCATCCCCGTGTGAAAATTTGTCATCCTCTGAATGGGGCTACATTCACAAAGACACAGAAGACAGTTGCCGAACTATTCCTTCGTGATGTTTGTTATGGCCTACATATGAGCAGCTAAGTTAGGTGAAACGTCGCCAAGTGATCGGCGGACCTCGAAACAACTGCAGAAAACAAGAGTAACGTTACAAAGAATTGATTTCCGTCCGTCTAACGTCCGGCACGAACTTTGAAAAAAGACAAGAACCCTTAAGCGACGGGTGTTTTTAGCTCGGTGACAATATTATATATCATGACTTGCTCAAATATTAAATACAGCTATTTCAGTAATGATACTGTTGACATAGTGATTGATTAAACGATTGCATGGCTTAAAACGTTTCTAATTGATATCATTTTAAATAAAGCAGTTACTTGTGATGTTGTTTTGTTGGTATATTGTTTGTCCATAATCTATATATATATATATATATATATAGATATTAAAATTCGTATATATATATATTATATATATATATACATATATATACATATATATATATATATATATATATTAAAATTCCTGCTATCATTAATACGAAGCATGCGTACTAATATTGTGGTAGGGGTGTCATCACAACATTATTTCTAATTTTTTGATACTATCACAACCATGTTAACGCAATCGGCAAAATAGTAGCAATTACATACCAACAAATACACTATTGCGTTGAATGTACTAGTATCACTGCTATAATACAATACGAACTGGCGTCGACACAAAGTTTACGGATGTTTAGATGTGCTGTTGGTTGGACTTCTTCTGTCTATAGGCGCTGCATTCGATTACACCGCTGTAGGCGGTTATACGTGCTAACGCAAGGTGCTTTCGTAACGCCGCATCGCGTTGCTGGGAACGAACGCATATCCCAGGTGTTGCCTAACGGGGAAGCCGGAAGTTATGGGATGAGACTGGGCCGGCGGGGGGGTCCCACGGCACTCACCAGCTGATTCTGGTAGGCTGTCACGCCGATGAAAACCGTCTCCGGAAACACAAACGTCCGGAATTCCTCAGCGTCGAGATTCTGAATGGAGCCGACGTCCTTCTTACGTACGATGTGAACGCGGGACTGGTATTTGTGCATTGAATTCAGGATGATCTGCGGTAAAGAAAACAGGCGCCGGTGAAACGGACAGGAAGCTTGTCATCGTTCGTGCGACACGCAGAGAGAGAGAAAACAGCCATGTTTTCACCTGATATAGTGAGACGAGCTGTTTTATGGCATTGTGATTTGTCTAGAATACATTATGATTAACTAATATTCTAAATGCATGAAAATCATAAATAAAAAGCATACTATTCCAGATGTGCCATACAAAACAAGAAAACAGTATTTCAGAATATTCTCATTAATGTATGATAACATAATACATAATGTCATTCTGGACATTTGCCATAATATTGTATTGTTGTTTACTAATAGCTGCTGAATAAATCTTTTATAGTGCAAAGACCAGGTATAGTGGTTTCCTGTTTGACTGTTGTATTGCTAAGCTGACTGGAATGGTCACAACAAATCTGGAATTTAAATAATTGTAATATATTAACTTTGCAATTGCATTGCAATTAAATATTATTAAAAGCAGTATGGTGGTTTAAAAGAAGACCGAACCACGGCAAAAAGGTAACAATGATATAACTTGGATTGTGAACATAAAGGATGTTTACATGTTGCAAATATACAGGAACATACATCTATTCCATTAAATATATGGAATGAATGAATTGTTATCATTGTGTCATTACGAGCGATTGTATTTTTATTTCTGCGTATCAACAGAAAACCCCAAACGCAAAAATATCACCTTCTAATCAAAGTGCTGAAACAAGTTGTTAAACCGACCTTTTTAAAATACGTTAAAGGTATACTGACCGCCAAATTGCATTTACTATGCCCACAACATTGTTCCCAATTGTGTATGTTGCACCCATGAACCGTTCAAATTACGTACAAAATGTTGAAAAAGGAAACACCCACTATTGCCAGTACTGTGGAGGCAGACGGGTCTAACCGCAAGTTTCTCGATTTGCTCTTTGAAATTGACTTGTTCCCACAATCAAGCCCGAATGTAGTACGAAGAACGAACGATTCAGCGAACTGGTTGTTAATATTATTATCACCCTTGAGTTGATGTAGACTATATATTATAGAGGGTAGCGGAACAGAAATCCAATTTTACATATTTATTAACCATTCTCATTGCCCAAAATGTCATACTCCTGTTGACAGTTTAATGGTTGCAGGCAATATATATATATAACAGTATCCGAAAAAGACAACCCAAAGCTATAAAAAAATCATGCAGACTAGTGCCACTTACCAGTCCATTCTTGTCCAGCAAGTTGTTGGTGAGTTTGAGTTTCTCGAAGGACACGGTCTGTTTGGCGAGTTGCTCTCCGCTGAAGGGCGAGTCGGGGTGGACATAGAGTCTCGTGGGCAGTGGTGGATCAGCCTTGCCGGCGACGAGCCACGATGACCGATGGTAGGCGTATCGGTAGCGCTTGTTGTCGACGGGAACGATGTCCATCAGAACGACGTACTTGGTGTCGGGTTGGACTCCGCTGAAGCTCACTCGCAGGATCGGGAACATCCGCCTGGCACGGAACAACGCGGGGATGATGTCAATGTAAGTAATACTAATATAATGATAGCCGTATGAATAAGAATCAGTACGCGTGCGCGCGCGTGTGAGAGAGGGGGGGAGGAGAGAGAGAGAATGTGTGTGTGTGTGTGTGTGTGTGCGTGCGTGCGTGCGTGCGTGCGTGCGTGCCTGTATGCATGTGTTACACATATATAAGTCAGTGTGTTTCTGCTTACATATAATGCACTTGATCGTATAAACGCACAGTAATTTCATTGGCTACCATAAGGTGTGTATTCCGCCAAAAATGCTGCAACAACATTTAGAAAGCGCAGGCGCCGACGTTTGTCTTAACTGGAGGCACAAACAGTTGATTGGAAGTAGCACAAAAAGCTGTCTCGACCTAAGATTCCTCGCAGCCGTTTGCAGGGAGTAAAAATATACTAGCTGTTAGATGAAAGCACTCGGTAGGTAATTGTACATATCTTGAACATGATGGCGTCGCCGGTCCGGAGCCAGCGCAGATATTTCAGAAGAGGAGCTGACTCCAGAACCCTGCCAAACAATTGACGTTGACATCTGGTGATAAATCATTGAGACCACCGCTAATTTGATCGCAGTTGGATACACGGATGCTAGTTGTGATCCGATGCGCTGTTGTGGTTTAGCAATCAAGTAAACAGAAGATATAAATAAAAGGAATATAATCTTATATAGCTTGGTATCACCTCCATTTGACCGCCCAGAGCGTTTTACACTTCATCATCGGTAGACATGTTCCGTCCGACACCATCTCAACTTCGCCGAGACGAATTCAACCACCAATTACAATCCGACAGTTATAGATGTTCGAGGCAATCGATCTACTAAGTAATAAACCTAAAATGGTATTGTTCATGTCAAGTTGGAGTTTGTCCATATTATATATTTGGTCCATACAACTCTATTAAACAATAGGCTGGAAGTCCAAACTTAAAAAGATGTGTGGCGCCACCTTGCGGCTGCAACTTGTTTTTTTACTTCTCGGCCTACTCTATGATTCTTGTTTTAGCACATGTATATTTTAAATGAATTTAAAATTACTATACACCGCAAATACCTGCCTAAAATAATAATGTTCTTCAAGAAACATCAATTTGGATATGCAGTCACATACCAAACGTTCATTAAAAATTCACAAATATTGATCGTTGCAAATTTCAGAATCAATCAGAATATGTGTCTAATTATTTGGAGGTTCGACATCATATGACACTAATGAATGATTTGATGAGTGAATGGGTGAGTGACTGACTGAGTGAGCAAATGAATCATTGTGGCAGTGAGTGGGTGAGTGAGTGAGTGAGTGAGTGAGTGACTGAGTGACTGAGTGACTGAGTGAGTGAGTAAACAAGTGAGTAAACGAATGAGTGAATGAATGAGTGAAGTAATGAATCAGTGAGTCAGTAAATGAGTAAACGAATCAATAAGTGAGTGGGTAGGTGAGTGAATGAATGAATGAATGAATGAATGAGGGAGTGAACCAAACGACCGAATGTTGTGCCTTTTCATTCACTTTCCACTGCGCGCATTGGGTCCAATGTCTTGTGTAACGGTGCTGATGTCAGACTGCGGAAACCGGACGCCTGACCAGGGCCCACGGCACGCGCTCAAACCTCAACTCTTCAAACCCTCGGCACCCGGCGGCGACGATAGAGACATCAACCAAATACGGCGGCTTCCGGGCACCCGAACCTGGTCACGGCGATGTCGTCGGCTTGGGTTACGCGATAGTTAGCGTTAGAATTAGAGCCGTTTCTACGACTGCTGGCTGCCCGCTTTAATCTCGTGTCGCCTTACCACTCCCGCGATTATCGCCTATACACTCCTCGTCGCCGTCGCTAACTCGCCTCCCTGCCGTCTCGCCTAATCCGCCCTGCCACCAGCACTTGATAACCCCGGCCCGCCATTGTCTCTACGAATCATCGCGAACAAGTCGCTGCCACAGGGCCCGTCTTGCGATCACAAGACCCGTTATCGGTGACTTAATTCCATGAGCTCAGATTAGAGCAAGGTTTTATCCCCAACAGGAAATGTTTGGTGAATTTTTATTTCGATGAAAGTTTGAAAGAAAACATTTCCACACTGGATAACATATTCGAAGCACTAACTTGAAGCGGTGGGAGTTAAGGTGTTCATAAACATGTGAAATTTATGTGTAGCTTCCAAACTGTGTGAGTTTTGTAATCACTTTTTATGTACACATATTTGTTACCGATATCAGTAATGCTAAATTCGACATCACAGTCATAATGAAATAAATAATATGTAAATAATGCAGAATAACACAGTGTAAATTCTCCCCCAACCTTGCCCAACTGGTTGCATATTTTGAACTGCAGATGCACATTGATTGTGTACATTAGAAATTGAATCTCTCTGTCTACACTGATGATTACAGATTGCTCATAGACATAGCAATCACCGGTAAGTGATTGTAGCGTAAACGATGACAAATCACGCCATTTTAGCAACGACCCCTGTAGCGCCAGTGCTCAACGCGCCGAAATAATCCATGATCAGAACCTGCCAAAATTGAATGCGATTATAACTGCCACTGCGAATTAAATCGCGACATCATCAACCGCAAATGGCGCCTAACCCCTGACCCGAGGGTGTGGCGTCACCGCTTGAAGGGCTCCCACATCATCAACTTGTTATCGGGTGGAAAGACGCTGCAATGTTGACTTGTGAAGGCGCGGGCTCTCGACTTGACGGCGCGCGTTCATTTGGCGCCAATCGCTTGCAATCGTTGTCGTCTGCTCGGAACGGAAACATCTGGCGGCAACCGGCGGCGGAGCTGTGCTGTGAAATAATAGGCGCTCTCCCTGTACAACCGCGGGCACACCCGCGTGGTCCTGTCTTTCCGTTGTGTGCGCAGGTATAATAACTAATAATAAAAACATTTATTTGTAAAGCCTCACATATCCGGAATATAGAAGTTATGTTCACAGCGCATACAATACGATGAACCTTAAATACAACACTGTTAAAAAGTTAACCAAATCAAGTGTCCATTTAATGCGTGGTTGAGAGACGATATTGGTTTGCTAACATATATAAGCTTATAACTCAGTAGGTATATGACATCCTAATCGTTATACTTGCTAGTATAATAATAATAATCCGTTATTTGAAGAAATTAATATTATTTAAACATTATTAAAGGAAATTACATGTAACAAAATCATATACTTTGGTAGAATAGTATATGTATTTTGAAATATTGTATTTAATATCATAATTATGTTAATTATAATATATATATATATATATATATTGTATATTATATATTATATATCATATATCATATATTATATATTGCATATTGTATATTATATATTATGTATTATATATTATACATTGCATATTGCATATTGTATATATTGTATATTGTATATTATATATTATATATTATATATTATATATATATAAATATTATATATATATATATATTTATTTATATTTATATTTATATATACTAATATATATATATACTATAATATATATATATATATAAATATATATATATATATGTATTACAACTGTTTGGTGTAATTTTTGGAAAGGCATTTTCAATGTGCACGTACATACGTACATATACGGGTACGTTTAATGTAAATGCATGCAAAAATGGGTGGGTAATTTGTTTGAGTATGTCTAAACGTTTGTGTAAGAACAACAAAACAGTACTCTGATTCTCCGGTTACAAATAAACGTGGAAGTGTGGAAGTAATTAGAAATTAAATACCCTGTTGTATTTATATATACATACATATATATGTAACCGGAGAATCAGAGTACTGTTATATATATATATATATATATTTATATTATATATATATATATATATAATATACACATATATGTATATATATATATATATATATATTTATATAACACGGGATAGTCAAGGGTATTTTCTCAAATGAATACTCTAAGAATTCATACTGAAATGAACATGTGTATAGGATGAGACGATGATAGGGTTTTAAGATGATCATATAATGTTGGCCTCTTTTTTATGTTTTTATATTTGGCATTTTAACACAAACATTGTCCCGATTTACCCCGTGTTTGGCGGAAAATTGTCTAGGTATCTCGTTTTACCCCATTTTCATTACTGTTCAATGTTGCCAGGAAAAAACAAGGAAACCAATTTAACGTTTCAGTTAAAGATATGAAAGCAGTGACTATAAAACACATATACAATTGTTGCATGTGCAGTGCAGTTGGCGATACATTCTTTGCACCACTGACCATTCACACAATCAAATATAATTTTATTTAAAATTGGCAGCACCTGTTTATAATAAAAATCCAAAATTACTCCAGTATCCCATCATGCTCCTATTTTCCCTGTATAGTTTATATTCTCCGGCCGCCATGATACACGTTTCCGGTGACGTTATCTCCATGGTCAAATTACTGTTAAATGCGGTGTCCGTGTGATTGCCCCCTATATTCCTATTCGTCTTTTTACTTGTTTGGCCACTTTTGTTTGTATATTGGTTTATATTCCATCTTCGACGACGCACCAATATCGATAGTAGCGTATAGATCATTACTGGAGTTTCCATAAGCGACATGTTAACGTATTCTAGCGCTGTCTGCAAAATAACAATTCAGATTTTATCACAATGGCACAAATGATTGTTTCACGTGTCAGTCACCGGCTGTAGAATATTGTTTTAATCTTGCGGTATGGTTTTCGAGCGACACAAAATAGAATATGCTCCCGTCAGATGTTATAAAAACGAGATTCTATTTACGCGCGCGGGGGTCCTGTCCGTTAATCACCCAAAAATCAAGCCCTATATTTTGTTGTGGTTATCAAATATGTCCATTTCCCAGTTCATGACTAATTTTCAGGGTGTAAAAAATCGTAGAAATGGGATATAATCTCCAAAATTTTGGCACTATATTTCACTGTGAACCCAGAAATGTAAATGAATTATCTCTTTCCCTATCTTCTTTTTCTCCGATGACGTAAGGACATAGTTTAGCGCCTCCACGCGTGGCGTTGACATGCTCATGTGGCCTCTGTCAGCGACCTCCGGTCACGCGCGCTGTCCTCCCTTCTCACCCCGTCACGTGACCGCTGCCAAGCCGGCCATGTCGTCTGTCAAGAGACCATGTTCCTCAGTGGTGACACATTTGCCAGCGTCTGGCGCCCGGTCGAGGGCGGACACGACAAGCCCGCGACAAAGACCCGCAAACGCAGCGCGATTTATGTCGGTGTTTCACTTGGCCGACGCGGGGCTAACTGCGTGATGGGTCGGCGTGACGGTTGTCGTACAGCACCCCCATTGACGGTAGCCACAAGGGCACATGGAGTTATTGTCGCGTTCATTGGTTTTTTTTTCAATTCAGCTGGATATTTGTTTGTCGGGCAGTCGTGTCGTATTGGGTTCAGCTGGGTCGCGTCAACGACTCTCAACGACGTTCGTTTGCAAACATAAAGGCGTCCGCCGCCGTCTGCTAAATCGTATTAAATGAATACCAGCGACACACCTTTGCCTACTAACATTATTACTCTGTGAACGGTCGACAGCGAAACATTACGAAACCGCCCAATGTAAATAATTAGTAACATCGATGCAACTAGATACACATGGCTGCTGCTTGTTTCGATGATATAGGTGGAACAATTGTACTAATAGCCTTGGACGACATCGTGGCAGTGTTAATGTGTTGGCATCCATTTTTCTGAATGCTCAAAAACTCCATTTAACTCAATCGATTAATGAATATAAATGAATTAAAGAATGTTCGCATGGAAGTGATTTGACCTTACACATAAATTCTTAATATTAAACTATTATGCCATATTATCGTTTTTATGGTATACTATAATTATATTCATCAATTAAATTGCAGTTATATCGAATTAAATAACTGAATCGCACGTGCAGTGCTTTAAGTTATTTATTTACACTGATGTATAAAGGTCATCAACGACACCAGCACTTTATTGTCTTTATGTACTCAAGCAACGGTCATCAGTTACTTAAATTATATGTACACGGTACACTAAAATCAAAACTTCATCATGTACTTCCCGGGCTGTCTTTCGTAATTTACGGATCATCATGCACACAAAAATGATATTATTGCTGTTTTTCCTTCTTCAAATGATGGATGTATCATTAAAGACCAGAGTGGCCAGGGCTCCACTTGTTGAGATAACCAACACGTTAACAGCATCTTCAAGGAGGATGTTTACCAGACGGTCTTCATTCGCATCCGTAAATCAAGATTAATCAAGTGATGCTTTTATCGGAGTTATTAATGACACAGTCATGACGGGGTTCGCGATGTAAAACGGAATAAAAACTAATTTTAAAAGCTGGCAGGTTGTACATAAACAAAGCGTAAGAATACGGTAGTTTTTTGTTTTCCCATTTGCGTAGCAGTTCTATATATAAGACTGTACTGGTTGCTCTCGAAACATACATCGAGATACATGTACCGACCGCAAACACAAATATTGCGAGGAAAGAAATGTACAAAGCAGAACAGAACTCCGATAAAAAAAGTGATTTGTTGTGAACTTGATAACTTGACAAATATGTGAATAGCAATTACACTTTACATTTACACTGATGGTACTTATGATGTTGACTGTTTAGTAACGGTGGTATTCTAATAGAATTCAACAAATATAAAACCAAAAATCGGCTTTTGAAATAATCAAAAAGTACACATATCTACAACTATACAATTCACGTACCTTCCAGTCTTCGTGATGATCATCTCGGTGCCGAGTTCGTGGAACTTTTGCCAGAGTTCCTTCGTTTCGAGGTGACACTGGACGCCGGCCAATTCGCTGCTCTTCGTGTCTGCGTCAGTCGTGAGGTTTTCCTCGACCGCCTTCACTCGCTCAAACACGCCCGTTCCTTCAGAGTCGTCGAGCGGGCTCGTAGCGGCTTTCACTACATTCTCTGCAACATACAATAAAGTGGATATTTTTACAAATACAAAATAACTAAAAAAACCGACAAGGCATCGAAAATTACACTGTACGTTGTTTTCTAGAATTCGGTAAACTTTCTTAATGTTTCTTTTTCCCATAGCCCGCCAGCGATATGGTTGAAGAGCGGCAAGAAGGGTCTCGTCAGATTGCGTGATAAGTTGTTTGCGGTCTTTGACGTTTTAATAAAACAAGCTTACACAACTATAATAACAACATCCTGTGTATATCACGCGCACAACAAGTAACATATGCAATACGCACAATACAAAAATAACAACTATTTTAGTTACACTTTGAAGTAAATTAAACATTTTATAGGCCAATGTCGTGTTAATTATCATTTTTTATACAACTACATGTATGTTGGTTGCGAATTAAATAAAAGCTTGAGTAACGAATACGTAATCGATTTTCATCACCTCTGTTCGTTTATCAGCTAAACAATAATGATATGTATTAAGAAAAAGCTATATAATTATTATAAATGTTTATCTCAGTATTGGTGATTTCCGCCATATAAACCACAATCCTAATACGTCACTAACGTGATAACTGGAATTTCTGATAAACACGTAGTATTACGTTCCTTTTAATGAAAAAAAATATTTTATACGAAACTACAGTATTTGGACACCCCTTTTCATTTAAAAAATGTGATCTTACTAAAATATTTTTTTTTCTTTATTGCGTATATAAAACCATTACTATTTAGTAATGTTTGCAATGTCTTCTATTACGCTGTAAACCAATTGTTGTGTTTTAAATTTACTTTTTTAACTTTAATTTCTAAATGCAAACTGTACACAGGTTTGAAATGTACATAAACCATAATAACACGCAAGCATAGACAACACTTGAACCATCACCATTGTAAACATGCACAGGCTGTATTACATTTTCAACAATATTCTTGACCTAAGAGCAACACGTAAAACGATGTGGTGTTAACATAAATTATTGTGTTGCAAATACATTTAGTGTGAATAACAAAATAAAATCACGTATATTTAATTTGTATTAATCACTTTAATGTGCAATCGAAGTGGACAAACTATGGGAGTCTAAGCTTATAGACACAGGTGGGAGAATCGTTTACAGCTGTGGTCTTCTGTTCTAACAGTTATTATAGTGCAACAGTTTAACACCTGTTTTAGAAACTATTATATTATAAAGATGAAGGAGAATGTTTAAGATGTTTGGCCACGTTCTGCTACAAATAAAACTAAGAGTAATAGTTCAGTAACATTTACTCTCGCTTTTAATTATAAAATAAAACAATTGAATGTTTATACAATCTTAAAAACATGCAATGTATATTATATTATATATATATATATATTATATATATATATATTATATATACATATATATATATATATATATATCTAATATAATATATATATGCCTATATATTTTATAGCATAAGTGTCGTAGCAGATTGCCCACACCCCTATAATAATGTTCATAACAAATGTACGAAGGAGCAAAACAATATCAAAGGTGTACGCCGTATTTTTACCGGAACTTCATTCTCCTGCCATGTGCCCGGAAGTATAATGCTGATCCGTTGTGGGCAAATATATACATAATTGTATTTATAGTTGTATTTATAATTTCGACAATGCTCATAATAGGTATACAACTGTGTTGCTATTACGTAATGATTACGGTAGTTGCAACTCGTAACGGTACATTTGAGACAAGCGCGCCAGAAATGCCTAAAGCTATAACAGCAGTGAATTAAACCGCGGTGATTCGGGAGTTCGCTGCGATTGCTCTTAGCGTGTAGCTTTAACGGGGATTGCATTGGCGGGACGAAGCTTCCGGAGGCCGCGTTCCCAGGACTCGCAGGGTTAGAATAAAACAGAAGCCGCGGGAAATGGAACAGCTTTGCTGCGTTGTAGAAGACACACTAGTTAATTACTGCGTGCACGCACATTTCTTCTCACTGCCATGTTTTCTTTCCATGAACTGTCGGCGACGTTCGCCATTGTTTGTATAACAGCTTCTTTTATCGACCATATCTGCTCGTCATGTAGTAATATTTGTCAAGACACTATAGAATAACTATGTTGAAAGTATAGTATTTTTCGCCGATATGCCCAAAATTGTGTTCGCAATTTGAATGTTGCGCCCACGAAACTTTGAATTGTTTTATAAAACAGTCCAATAGCAACACAGCTGTAGGGCCTGACTGCAAGTTCGTGGAATTGCTCTTTTAAAATAGGCAATCAATATTGCAAGTAGGAAATACGTGGATGAAGTGCAACTGACTATGTGAACTTCCTGCCAATGATTACCACCCCTTACTTGAGATAATTCCTCTTCTGGTCAGGCCGGTAGACGACCAATCGTGACGTCATTATCACACTATATACCATACTGTAGTATTTTGTTTTATATGTATAAACTTACGTTGTGTTTATTATTCTTTGTTGGATTTGGCATATTATGTTTTATTATAAAAACTACTGGACTGCAAAAGAGTGATTTTGTTTGGTACAGTATTTCCATTACAGTGCCACGTATAGCCTCGACGATGTTATTTATACTTTGTGTTACTACAACAGTAACTGATTGGGTAATCTTTTAGTAGGATCATATACACTTGAATACATTATGAGCAAAAATAAAGTAGGTATATATATATATATATATATACTTACTTTATATGTATATATATATATATACCTACTTTATTTTTGCTCATAATTTACTCATATATATATATATATATATGTATGTATATATATATATACATATATCATTGTCTTAACATATTAGTCAATACTTCTTAACTGTTAACTGTTAACGCGCCGAACCACAAGTGTGTGCCGAACGAGTCATAACAAGAATGACCTATTTACGAACGCCGTAGTTTCACGATACGACCACATTCCTCGGTCTGCCGAGCGGTTCCGTTTCCACGCCCCTCAACCACATGTAGACAGGTACGTGAGTAGTGGTCCCGTGAGAACCTGACTTCACTGCTCATGTGTTTCGTGTCCGCCGGCCAGTATTTGAACTCCCGGGACACATTTCACCTGTACGAATACACACTCCGAGCAACGCGTTTTTATGGCGTCTGGGGTATACCCCCATGTATCCGGGAAGAAGCGGGCACATCGGGGAGCGGCAAGTACTTTGAGAAGCGGCAAGTACTTCGGAAAGCAGCGAGTACTTCGGGAAGCGTTGAAAGTTTAGTAAAGTTAGAATAATTTGTTTAACGTATCGATCGCTCACGACGTCAACACTCGTTAGCATCACACAGATGTGGAGAGGAGATAGATATTTCAGTTATTGTGACATATCGACATGAGCGTATCGCACATTATAAGGGCTGCTCTCAAAACACCGATGTTCGACATTTCAAACCCACCTCCCGACATGAGATTTAGCATTACATCGACCTGCGTTCGACTTTCTAAACGGTACGCCGAAGATACGCCGGCCATTAATACTCAGTTGCTTTTGGACAATACGTCAGTTTGTATACACAGCCTACATTTCTTGCCCGCGAAAGGAGCGTTACTTCAGTTAAACCACTGTGAACATCGTACAAGCACGCAAACACGCACAATGGAAATGTAGTGAGCAGTTTTTGTAAGCATATTGCAATGGTAATTGTAGGCGACAAGTGTACACCGTATAACGTCACTGACGGTTACTTCAGACACGGCCTAATTGCCTCGCCCCTCCAACCATGTGCTCGGCGCGGTTACGTAGGACAACTCACCAGGAATGGTTGGAGACGAAAGACACAAGACATTCGCCCAAACCTGGGTTCCCGAACCGTACGTGTTTTGGTGCTGCACAGTGCACACGCAGAGGTGTTTGCAACAGCCTAGTCATTACTGTCGGCACTGACATGCCCTTCCCTGTTTTAATTGCCCTCCCTTTGCACTCCCTTCCCATTTTGTTTTGTTTGTCCCGTCTTCCCACGTCCTCTCATGTCTTACCCTTCCACACTGGCGTCGGACCGGTGAAAATTGGGGGGCTGAGGCTCTGCAAAAGTTCTATTTGCAACCTCCTTGAGGCTCGCCACAAGACACCCATCTTAAGGTTCTCCAAAAACATCAATTTGCACACACACACACACGCACACGCACACGCACACGCACACGCACACGCACACGCACACGCACACGCACACGCACACGCACACGCACACGCACACGCACACACACACACACACACACCCCTGAGGCTGACCAAAAACCTCAAATTGTATCCCAAAATCCACCCATCTTCACTAAATATTGGGAGCTAATCCTATCTCCAATCACTAATTATGGGGGAGTTGAGCCCCCAAGCACCCCTCTCCCGGTTTCAATGTCTGTATGCACAATATATATATATATATATATATATATATATATTGAATTTAGCCAACCATGATAACTCTCCAGACATGACATTTGGAGGAGGAAATCGGCATTTCCAAAATATCCCCGTTTTGTGTCACAAAATTATAATATTATTATAATATACAGCATTGCTCTATTGTAGAGCTTCTTACATTCTGAGGTGTATATTAGTACAGATTATGGGCAATTTTGAAGAGATAGCAACGAGCACGAGACACTGTTTACTCTTAAAACATCGTCGTTGCAAAGAAATCCAGTTATTTATTGCTGATATTCTGGATGCCACCGACTGCATATATCTTGGCAATAAAGATTGTTTGCATGGCTACTCCAGAGACACGGATTAGAGTCGAGATTGTTAGCGCAAAGGGCTTCATAACATAAACGTCTTCAAACAACATTGCAAGTACTGTATCGACCAGCAATGGTGTCTTATTCAAGTTGAAAGTGAATGTGATTTGAAAATATAACATTAGTATTACAATTATTCTTGCTGCGAACTGCTGCTTACTGCGTTAAAGCGCACGTATGCATGCGTGCATGTTAGTGTGTGCATGTTTTTAGTATCGGTTGGTATAAAACCCTATACGTAGCTATGCAATTTAGTTTGTGTTACAACGATGGTATCTGCTATCTGCTAGCTTGACCACAGGCATTAGTACGGATGGACCACACTGAACATGTTAGTTAATCAGAATTCCTCATTAATGTAATATGGATAAATTTGCTTCGCATACATTCATATAAACGACATAATTATACAGCTGAACATGATTGTGTTTCGTAAATCACGATTTCAATATAGACGGGTGTTTCAATTAGCAGATCTTATAGAAGAAGTATAATATGATTTGAGTATATTCGGCAGATTATAATTCCTGTGTTGTAAGATCGCTTACATCAACGTAACATTAACCTCTGCACCGCCATGTTTTTCTGTTGCTGTTAATGCTAGTACTGACGAATCGTTGATTTAAAACTAAACTTAAACGATCCAGTATTTTCGTTCAGTTTTCAGTTACGTCCGTTGGGACATTTGTAGGCCTATCATCTTGTAGATATGCTGTACATATGCTGTAGATATGTTGTATTTAACATTCTACTTATTCTCGCCGACAGCTATTTCCCCCAACTAGGTGTCTGTTTACATAATTTCGACCGCTGTCGGCGAAACGCGGCCGCGTGGTTAACGGGTCTTGCTTTCCAACTTCCTGGCAAAACTATTTACCCCGGAAACTTGTTTGCGCTTCACTTGCGCGCGTTCTACTTTATTCGATACATTTAATCATTTCAATTGGACGTGATACGCTTTATGTGTATCCGTAATGAAGTCGCCGCGCCGGTTCGGAGGCAATGCGCCGTCTAGCTGTAGCCCCGAATGAGGAAGGGGGCGATCGAACGGCCCACAGCTGGACTCCCAGACGGGCGACGGGGCAAAACGGCGCAAATGAAAAGCCAAGAGCATTTTTGACCAATTAAATCTGATCGATGCCGTATCTGCGGTATGTGTAGAAAGGTCATTGTCTCTGGCCCGCGGCTCTGTTACGCCAGTTCGTTTTATGTAACGACGCAACGCTAATTACATGCAATTAACAGCCGCGCGGCGTGTAATTGCCGGGCAGAAGCGGAGCGATTCAGTTTGTCTTTGGTGAGGCTGACAGCGAGTGGAATTGACTCGCGACTCGAACGTCCGGTTTTAATGAACCTATCGCAGTGGACACAACAGGTAGCTTAAACGGTGCGTGGACGAGCTATCAGGTACAGAAGAGAAAAACACGTAGCTCGACAGATGGCTAGCTGGACAGACTGATAAACGGACGGGTCATTTGACAGATGGGTAGCTGGACTGACGGACAGACGGGTAGCTGGACAGACAGACAGACAGACAGACAGACAGACAGACAGACAGACAGACAGACAGACAGACAGACAGACAGACAGACAGACAGACAGACAGACAGACAGACAGACAGACAGACAGACAGGCGGGTAGCTGGACTGACGGACATACGGACAGAAGGAGGGATGGATAGCTGGACAGACAGACAAACAGACAGACACACAGATAGACAGACAGACATACAGACAGACAGACAGACAGACAGACAGACAGACAGACAGACGGACGGACGGACGGACGGACGGACGGACGGACGGACGGACGGACGGACGGACGGACGGACGGACGGACAGACAGACAGACAAACAAACAAACGGGTAGCTGGACAGACGGGTAGACGAGCAGATGGGCAGACGGCCAACGAGCACATAGAGCATACAGAGCAAACATGACAAACAGGGTGCGAAAGACGAACAGAGAGCATAAGGGTTGGCTGTACACGTGTGTGTGTGTATATATATATATATATATATCTCTCTTTGCAACGACGATGTTTTAAGAGTAAACAGTGTCTCGTGCTCGTTGCTATCTCTTCAAAATTGCCCATAATCTGTACTAATATACACCTCAGAATGTAAGAAGCTCTACAATAGAGCAATGCTGTATATTATAATAATATTATAATTTTGTGACACAAAACGGGGATGTTTTGGAAATGCCGATTTCCTCCTCCAAATGTCATGTCTGGAGAGTTATCATGGTTGGCTAAATTCAATATATATATATATATATATATATATATATATTGTGCATACAGACATTGAAACCGGGAGAGGGGTGCTTGGGGGCTCAACTCCCCCATAATTAGTGATTGGAGATAGGATTAGCTCCCAATATTTAGTGAAGATGGATGGATTTTGGGATACAATTTGAGGTTTTTGGTCAGCCTCAGGTGTGTGTGTGTGTGTGTGTGTGTGTGTGTGTGTGTGTGTGTGTGTGTGTGTGTGTGTGTGTGTGTGTGTGTGTGTGTGTGTGTGTGTGTATGCAAATTGATGTTTTTGGAGAACCTTCAAATGTCATGTCTGGAGAGTTATCATGGTTGGCTAAATTCAATAAATATATCGTTACGCCATCTAACTATATATTTAATTAGATTGCGAGATAACCGCACAGAATGGTGTCTGGAACTTCACACGTAATTACTTATTCTATAGGTAATTCTTTCTTTATACTTGTATTTTAGTAAAGCATAATTACTACAACTGAAGAGGTGAATACTGACGATCCACCTTACCCACCCCATCCACCCTACCCACCCCATCCACCCTACCCACCCCATCCACCCCACCCACCCTTACGACAGCCCATTGTGAGACCAACGGGTTACATATCCCTTACGACAGCCTATTGTTAGAACAACGGGTTACATAACCCTTATGTCGGACAACCTATTGTTAGAACAACGGGTTACATAACCCTTATGTCGGACAGCCTATTGTTAGAACAATGGGTTACATAACCCTTATGTCGGACAGCCTATTGTTAGAACAATGGGTTACATAACCCTTATGTCGGACATCCTATTGTTAGAACAATGGGTTACATAACCCTTATGTCGGACAGCCTATTGTTAGAACAATGGGTTACATAACCCTTATGTCGGACAGCCTATTGTGAGACCAACGGGTTACATATCCCTTACGTCGGAAAGCTTATTGTGAGACCAACGGGTTACATAACCCTTATGTCGGACAGCCTATTGTGAGACCAACGGGTTACATATCCCTTACGTCGGAAAGCTTATTGTGAGACCAACGGGTTACATAACCCTTACGTCGGACAGCCTATTGTGAGACCAACGGGTTACATATCCCTTACGTCGGAAAGCTTATTGTGAGACCAACGGGTTACATAACCCTTATGTCGGACAGCCTATTGTGAGACCAACGGGTTACATAACCCTTACGTCGGACAGCCTATTGTGAGACCAACGGGTTACATATCCCTTACGTCGGATAGCCTATTGTGAGACCAACGGGTTACATAACCCTTACGTCGGACAGCCTATTGTGAGACCAACGGGTTACATATCCCTTACGTCGGAAAGCTTATTGTGAGACCAACGGGTTACATAACCCTTATGTCGGACAGCCTATTGTGAGACCAACGGGTTACATAACCCTTACGTCGGACAGCCTATTGTGAGACCAACGGGTTACATATCCCTTACGTCGGATAGCCTATTGTGAGACCAACGGGTTACATAACCCTTACGTCGGACAGCCTATTGTGAGACCAACGGGTTACACATCCCTTACGTCGGATAGCCTATTGTGAGACCAACGGGTTACATATCCCTTACGTCGGACAGCCTATTGTGAGACCAACGGGTTACATATCCCTTACGTCGGATAGCCTATTGTGAGACCAACGGGTTACATATCCGTTACGTCGGACAGCCTATTGTGAGACCGACGGGTTACATAACCCTTACGTCGGACAGCCTATTGTGAGATCAACGGGTTACATAACCCTTACGTCGGACAGCCTGTTGTGAGACCAACGGGTTACATATCCATTACGTCGGACAGCCTACTGTGAGACCAACGGGTCACATGCAGTGATGTATCCGGTATTACGGTATTAGCATGGATACATCGACAAATATCCGCTGCATCGAGGGCCGGTAAGCAGAAACGGAAGTAGAGAATAATCGAATAACGCAGTGACAATAACTCATGCACGGGTAGCACAATTGCTACAGCGCATTATTGTATTTGTTTAATTACATAGTCATATGACATGCCTTGCTTGATCACGACCGTAAACATGACTTGGTGCAATTGTGATCTTACGAAATAAACACCGTTATCAATATCTTATCCCCGTGAGAATACGCTGTTTTGAATGTATGTATTTATGTATATAGTATTTTAATGTGTTGGTGCATTCCTAAAGTTTTAATTAGCTGTTGCACTGTTTGAAATGTCTCCTGACGAAAGCGTATGTATATTAATATTTATTTATGTACAGCGTATATCCGTTGAAAACTTATGTAAAAATATGTAATGTTGTTTTATGTTAAATTGTTTTATGTTAAATTGTGCATTGTTGTTGTTTTTGTTTTGCAATTGTATCACCTTTAGGAATTGACACGTTTTGCAAGGATAGGCTTTGCAAAAAGAGCACACGGTCGACCATCGTACGCATACTAATTATAATACATGTATTAATATAATTTAACTACTATAATTTAAATGTATTAGTGTAATTAACAATTGCGTGGCATTGTGAAACATTTATGCAATCGTGTATCATTGAATTAAATGATATTGTGAATATTATGTATTTATTTATTTATTTTAATTTTATAATCATAGTAACGAGTTCATTATATACATAGCTACGCATGTATCGGTGTAATACAACATCCTAATAAAAGTAATAATATTCGTAGCAATGACACATTGTTTCTTATGCAAACTGTAAATTATATATATATATATATACGCTTTTATTGGATAATTTGTTTTTTATGGGAAACCTTACATAATGTATGCATTTTTATATAAAAATTCAGCGTTATATATATATATATATGCATATATATATATATATATATATATATAAGCGCAAACATGTATGTTGTGATACTTTGCTTCCGGTTCACATTTTCAAATTACAGTCCACAGATCTTTAATTAAACATTAAATCCAAAAAACATGTGTAGATAAATGTTTCTGTGAACCAACAATTATTAGTTGTTCTATAAAAGTTATTAGTCGTTCTGTTTGTGTATGTCGTGTTTATCATTATAAGTTATAATATTCCATATTTAAATTAAACTGACTACTTACCAGGTGGAAGGGTAGCCGCGTTTTGCACGTTTCTTAATACCTTTGCTTTATCATCATCACCACCATCGTCTTCTTCGTCATCATTGGCAAATATGTCATCATCGTCGTCGTCATCGTTGATATCGCTGACGTCATCGACGTCTTTGGCGTGTTCCGCTGCGTCGATGTCTTCGTCTTCCTGTGTCTTCGCCATCAGTGCAGCAATGGAGAAGGCGGAGGCCCGGGATGACAACTGGCTTTTCACCGCCGAGTTCCTCACTTCCGGTCGCTCGATCGGCCTCACATTCACGTCGGCGACAGCGTCAGATTCGTCGGCGACAACCTGACACTTGTCCGGCGACACTTCCTTCGCGAACTCGTTGCCTTTCGCGACAGGAGCGACAACGTCGGCGTCAGAACCGTCCGACATGCTGTTGAACGATGCACTGAGGAGAAAACGCCGGACGCACGTTGCTCCGGCACGCAGCATTCGGTCGATACCTAAGACTTTAAAAGCTCCCTCCTTGCGTTAACAAATTGCCCATTGGTTTCCGCCGTTGCGACTGGATCAAAGTTCTGAACGAGCGAGTGGCCGCCTGCCGCAGCCACGACGGTGACCGCGGAGGGGGTCAGTCTGGCGCGCTCTCGCCGGTCGTCAACGCCCATTGGCTAATTAGCCGGGGCGCCCCGCGAGACGAGCTTGTCTTAGCGCCGCTAGGGGCGTGGCTACGTGCTGACGACACGCGGCGTAACGGTACCGACGCCAGGTCGCGTGTCGACCCAACGGTCTGTCGCAGGACGCTGGAGCGGAGAAACCCGAGCAAGAAACAAGACAGTCTTCACACTGTCAAGCTACAGTGGTTGCGTAAACGAAACGGTTACTGTTTTCTAGCTAACAGGCTGCTAAGCGAAGGTGGTGCACCTGATCGGTCAGCCTACTATCCTTGGCCCAACAGTGCGTCCACGTTTCAGATTCTACAACGCAGCTGTAGTTTGGGATGTCTTCTTACAATCATATATAATATGACCAGTTTTACACTTGTTTCTCGTTGGAAATATATGTGTATTATTAAATGCAATCAGTCTATGTAATGTAGACATATATAAGTTTTTCAGTGTACTACATTTCTCGAAATATAGTACAACGTCGTGATCTCAAGTTGGAGAGAGGATCGGGGAAATGCTGCAGGCGTTAAGTCGTGTTTACGTAATGCATCCACGCGAGGCAGGGCTAGTTAAGACTCGACTGATTGTGTATGAGTGATTGGCTGATGGGTTGGATTATTGGCAGGCTGCCTGCCTGCCTGCCTGCCTGCCTGCCTGCCTGCCTGCCTGCCTGCCTGCCTGCCTGCCTGCCTGCCTGCCTGCCTGCCTGCCTGCCTGCCTGCCTGCCTGCCTGCCTGCCTGCCTGCCTGCCTGCCTGCCTGCCTCTTCCTATCTGCTCGTCTCCCGCTCATAAGCGTTCGCCCGACAGTCGTAACATGTGAACGCGCGAATACCGCTTCGACGGGCAACAACAAGATACGGTATCGTCGCCGACGATAAACCCGCGCACAACCGCCTCGCTCTCCGCCGGCGCTATCTTCTCGCCGTTGTTCGACGGAGTTTGTCTCATTGGCGCATCAGCGCCACTTGGGTGGTGTCGCGGCCGAGTGTCGCAGACGCCGCCGACATGTGCGATCCCGAGTGATGCTATCGTGAAGGCGGCAAGGCGCCGAGAATTCTCCCGAGCTCGGCTGTCTGCGACCGGCTCTGTCGCTCAGCCCGTCTGACTCGAAAGCGTGTGACAGTGGCGTCAAGTTCGCGCGTAAGCCTTAACGAGAAATATTGGATGATCCGCGTGTCTGCTGTTTGTGTGAGGCCAAACAAACTGCATCCGTGGTTGCCCGCTGACACCTTCGAGAAAGGCTTTCTTGGTAAAATAAACAACAGTCGAACCTCAGTTTATGTTCTGTAATAGAGCCACCGCACAATTAAGGTCACCCTGGGACAGTCCCAAATTATTTTGTAACAGTAAACCATAGGAAATTAGTCCAGCTAATACGGTCACCTGCTATTCAGGTCACTTTTGTCCAGTCCCGAGTTTGACCTTACTAGTGAGATTCCACTGGGTGTGGTTCTTGTAATCATACTTTGTAAGATTTGTTTGGCAAAACAACAGAAAATATAAACAGTAACAGTTTCTGATTTTCTTGGCAAAGCAAACTAATATTGGGCAAATTAGGTTGTTGGTATATACAGGGCATACAGCAAAACCAAAGCAACTTAAACATTTTATCGTACTGCGTGTACGCCTACTAAATACATATGTAAAGCTTCACGGAAATAAATTTATAAAATGAAATAATAGGTCCACCCTACCTACTTAAGGTTTAATAAATTTACATGCACGAATCACATTTGCTATTTGTCTAAATGTTTTGTTAACAATCGCGCAGCTAACACCATGATTTTTAATTCGTTACAGTTCTTCGGTTCAGCAAAGTAACGAATGTTATGTTAATCGTTAGTTAACATCAGTCAGTTATGCTACGCGCGCCATGTTTGTAGTCAGTATCAGTTTAGTCGAACCGAGAGTGCATGTTGTTTCTTATTTAACATTAGTTCAATCGTGCAGCAAGACTGAACTGATGTTAACTAACAAGGTGACGCGTGATGCGCCCCCTTGTTGTTAGTTAACACCAGTTCAGTCGAACTACCAACGCCATGTTGTTAGTTTACGAGAGTCCGACATAAACAACATACGACAAATTAGCAATCGCCCTCGGATCAACGCGGCCGCACAAACGGATTTCGTTTGCATGTTAATTAGCAAATAATGACCGTTTGGCGTCGCGGCCATTCAGCAACGATTAATTACCCGATGTTATCGCGACGTCATACTCGTTGGCCATTGGGGCGAGTCCCCGCTGACCGGTCGGTAACCGACTGATGCGAGTGGCTCGTTATGTCGCCCGTCCATTAGCCTTCGGCCTACAGCCCGCGGGGAGGCGGCGACGATAACTCATCCCGCAGTCGCCAACTGACTTGCAAACTAAAGTTAGTGCTAGAACTTTAATTACAAATGTGATTCCGTGTATGTTTACATGGTCTTGCGTTTGTGTGCGTGTTCGTGAATAAGTGCGTAGATACGTTCATGCCGACAGGCAGACGGTTGTGTGTGCGTGCGTGCGTGCGTGCGTGCGCAGGTGCGTGTGTGCGTGTCCTTTTGTGTCTTATTATGTTCTGGTATTTGTATGTGCGAGTACGCGTTCTTTCTTTCTTTCGTTCATTCTTTCGTTCTTTCGTTTCTTCGTTCGTTTGTTCGATTTTTTCCTTTTCTTTTTCGTTCGTTCTTTAATTCGTTCGTTCGTACGTTCGTTCGTCCGTTTTTTTCGTTTTGTCTTTATAGTGTTTGTTTTGTTTGTTCGTTCATACGTTCTTTTGTTCGTTCTTTCGTTCGTTCGTTCGTTTTTCCACTCGTTCGTTCGTTCGTTCTTACGTCCATTCGGTCGTTCGTTATTTGTCACATTGTCAAACTATACCGTTAGTTTTGGCACATGTTTATGAGCACTTTGGGGAGTGAAGGAAAGAGAAAGAGACCCAACTATCTCCCCTCTCCCCGAGGCCACGTGTCGGGTCGTAATGACTTATAAGACGTCGTGTGTGACGTGATTAATATGGCAGTCGATCCGTCGGCCTGTGCGCCTCCCGTCCCTTCACTGCTGCTAACCAGTGGCGCCGACAAGTAGCATGTCAATCGCTAAGTGCCCGTAAGTGGGCGATGTTTACCCCCAGAAACCCACCCACGCCCTGCGCGACACACCCTGCCCCGGTATGCTCCAAGGACCCCATAGACAGCCGAACTATGGCCGAATTTAGCCTAAAACCTGGCCGAGACAGCTGCCTATAGTTTACACCATGCATTATATACTTACCTGTATCAACTGTATAAAGAGGCTCTATTAATATGTAATTTTGTAATCTTTCGTCGAATTAACGTGGATACATACTATTTATGCTGACCCACTCTTGGCAGTGGCATAAGGCGGACAGCGAAGGCTGCTGCAATACTGCATTTTCTTATATATTATATGCAAACTGCAAGTCGGTGTGTCCCACTGAAACAAAAGCTAAATGCTGAGTCAATCCATATCACAATGTGTCAAACATTACCAATCGGTTTTATTTGTTTAGAAGAACGATATTTATTCCACGCTTTATTATAGCATTTATGATAGTTATTAATATGCTAACTTGGATCATTGTATGTGCATCTCCTCCGAGGCGCCGAGGTCCACTTGTCTCCTCCGAGGCGCCCAGGTCCACTCGTCTGCTTCGAGGCGCCCAGGTCCACTCGTCTCCTTCGAGGCGCCCAGGTCCACTCGTCTCCTCCGAGGCGCCCAGGTCCACTCGTCTCCTCCGAGGCGCCGAGGTCCACTCGCCTCCTTCGAGGCGCCCAGGTCCACTTGTCTTCTTCGAGGCGCCTAGGCCCACTCGTCTCCTTCGAGGCGTCCAGGTCCACTCGTCTCCTCTGAGGCGCCGAGGTCCATTCGTCTCTTTCGAGGCGTCCAAGTCCACTCGTCTCCTTCGAGGCGCCGAGGCCCATTCGTCTCCTTCGAGTCGCCTAGGTCCACTCGTCTCCTTCGAGTCGCCCAGGTCCACTCGTCTCCTTCGAGGCGCCCAGGTCCACTCTTTCCTTCTACGTTCATTCCCTTCCCTGGATCTACAAATTTGTGACATATTTATGAAAACACACCTATAGCGATTTAACGTTTTAGTGGACGGGTGTAAGTTAGTTTATCTATATATTGTTCTTGATACTGCAATTCATACGCTGGGCCTTTATATAGTGCCTACTGCCCGCCAAACTGCTGGTAATGAGAGCGTATTTTTGTGCTATTTATTGCTTTCGTCCGCGAAAAACAACGAACTTCTCTGTAGGTGTTTCTTATTGCACCCCGGAGAGGCCGGACTGCAACGCCGTCTCAGCATCACTGACACCTTTAGTCGTCTGCCATCAACCCAGTTGTAAAATAATTATTATGATGTCTCCTGTTATGACGTCAGCCTGGTGAAAACAAACTAAGTGCGCCCTCTACAGGCATACCGCGACAGAACAGAAACGTTCCTGCGATTATCCTGACCAGTTGCGTATCAAATGCTTTCAGCGGCACGAGTGAAACTTTATGAAAGTTGTGTTGTAAACAAGTGCGACTAGTCGGTTTGTTTACATATTGTTTGTTTACAAACATTTTTTTACACACCGGTTGTTTACCTTACGATTTATTTACTTGTATACTTACATTTTGTTTACACACGGTTTGTATACGTACGATTTGTTTACCAGGCTGTTTATGTACATAGGTTTGTATACATATACACGTATAGTTTGTTTACATATAGAGAACTTCGGAATTACCCGCTGTCGACCCAAATGTATGATAAAGCACCTGGTCTAGTAGCGTGCGTGCGTGTGCGTGCGTATGTGCGTGTGCGCGTGCGCGTGCGCGTGCTCGTGCGTGTGCTCGTGCGTGTGCGTGTTTATGTGTGTGTATGCGTGTGTGTACGTGTGCGCGTTCGCGTGTATGTGTGTGTGTGTGTGTGCGTGCGTGCGTGCGTGCGTGCGTGCGTGTGTGCGTGCGTGTGTGTGTATGCATGGATGGAATTGCAGATTCCTCGTTGGGACATATTTTGCTAAGTTAGTTGTTGATGTGGTGATATTCGTGCCATTTTCTCACTGCACAAGACGTCATATAAGGTGATTGCAGTGTTGATCCAGGTGCCAATGACAAGGTACGTTACGTCCATGCAGCACCGTATCAAGATGTATAAAATGTCATTACTTTTTCATCTTAGTCAAAGATAATGCACGGATTATTTATATTTTGTTGTGGTTTCAACAGTTTTTATGGGGTCAGTTTCGCTGTATTTGCATATAATTATAGGTTTACAACAGTAGAGTACACACATAACACAACCGTTGGGTATATAGCTCGTAGTGTGTTGCCCAACCAGGTGTCGCTCTACAACATATCACTAATTTATGTTGTTCACGTATACAATTTTAATCGTCAACGAGCCTCCCGAGTGGATGGTTAATTTGCAACTTGCAGTCCATAACAGAGTGTTCGTTCCTGTGTTCGTGTATTCGTGTGTACGTGTGTTCGTGCGCGCGAGTCAGCACTGCGTACGAGTACGTGCGTCTCCTATAGTACCGCCTCTTGCAACCGCATGATGATTATATTGCTGTTCTGTTAATGGGTCTTTGCTCCCCCCCGTGCCCCCTGTTTGGTACAACAGCTACCTACCACGGCGAATACGTGACATCTGGGATGTTTCAAGAAAAGAACACACATCGTCAACAAGAGAATCCGCCCTCCTCAGATAAGACAAAACACGAATAAAACATGTCAGTCAATTTGTTAATGTACTGAATGTAGGGACAAAAAGTGTGCGTGTATGTACGATGTGCATTGTACGGGTGGGATGTTTTAAGAGTTGCACTTCATTCCACGTCTTAATATTATAATTAATATTGGCATAATTAAAGCAATGTGGTATAATAATTGATAAATTGATGTTTTATCCATCATATAGAATTATTATTATTATTACATTAGTAGTAGACGCAGTAGTAGTAGTGGTGGTAGTGGTAGTAATAGTAGTAATAGTAGTAGTAGTAGTAGTAGTAGTAGTAGTAGTAGCAGTAGTAGTAGTAGTAGTAACAGTAGTAGTAGTAGTAGTAATAGTAGTAGTAGTAACAGTAGTAGTAGTAGTAGTAGTAGTAGTAGTAGTGGTGGTAGTGGTAGTAATAGTAGTAATAGTAGTAGTAGTAGTAGTAGTAGTAGTAGTAGTAGTAACAGTAGTAGTAGTAGTAGTAGTAGTGGTAGTAGTAATAGTAGTAGTAACAATATTAGTAGTAGTAGTAGTAGTAGTAGTAGTAGTAGTAATAGTGGCAGTGGTAGCAGTGGTGGTGGTGTCGGTGGTGGTGGTGGTGGTGGTAGTAGTAGTAGTAGTATTATTATTAGTAGTTGTGTGGTGGTGGTGGTGGTGGTGGTAGTGGTGTTGTTGTTGTTGTTGGTGGTGGTGGTGTTGGTGGTGGTGGTTGTAGTGGTAGTGGTGCTGTTGTTGTTGTTGTTGTTGGTGGTGGTGGTGGTGGTGGTGGTGGTGTAGGTGGTAGTAATATTAGTAATAGTAATAGTAGTGGTGGTGGTGGTGGTGTAGGTGGTAGTAGTATTAGTAGTAGTAATAGTAGTGGTGGTGGTGGTGGTGGTGGTGTAGGTGGTAGTAGTATTAGTAGTAGTAATAGTAGTGGTGGTGGTGGTGGTGGTGGTGGTGGTGGTGGTGGTGGTGGTGGTGGCGGTGGTAGTGTAGGTGGTAGTAGTATTAGTAGCAGTAATAGTAGTGGTGGTTGGTGGTGGTAGTGGTGGTGGTGGTGGTGGTGGTGGTGGTGGTGGTGGTGGTGGTGGTCGTGGTGGTGGTGGTGTAGGTGGTGCAAACCAATGTGAAGGTAAATATACTACTGTCAATTGTAGTATACAATAATGCACAAATAAATATCAATAATTAAATTTATGGAGCTAGTAAGCTACATTATATGCCAATATACAAATACTGCGTTAGCCAAAACAACATGCCTACACTTGGCAGTATGGATAAATACATCACAGCCGCACCAAAGGAGAGCACATAGCTCTATATTCACAAGGATCACATTGCGCAAACCCTAAAGGCTATAGATTACCTCTTCCCTTCTCCCGAGAATGACTCTCTTTGTTCTGACGGTGCCGTTACACTATAAATGCAGAATAGTCTATACACTTCTTGAAAATATGTTTCGGTGGGTTCCAATGTTTACACACTGCCTTCACTCCCCGAAATTGACGCGTGCGTGACGTAACTGACGCTCCCGTTGCGTAAGCGTCACATACGTTGCTCGCCGCGGAGACAACGTCACAGCGCGCGTTGACGCCTTCACGGTTAGAATCCGCCACGGTTGACTGCACTGATCGTCACCAGTCGCGATTACAGTTGCAGGCTGTGGTCAGCCACACGTGACGGCGTCTGCACAACCGTGTCTCCGGTAAAAGGTGAATTCAGAAAGTCAAATACTACTGCTACTACTAGCTGCTACTGCTACTGCTACTGCTACTGCTACTGCTACTACTAATACTAATACTACTTATACTACTTTTACTACTAGTACTACTAGTACTACTACTACTACTACTACTACTACTACTACTACTACTAATAATAATAATAATAATAATAATAATAATAATAATAATACTTGTAGTACTACTACTACTACTACTGTTGCTGCCGCTGCTGCTGCCGCTACCGCTACCGCTATCGCTACCGCTACCGCTACAGCTACAGCTACAGCTACCGCTACAGCTACCGCTACCGCTACCGCTACTAGACCTTCATAAAACCTACAAAATTAAACTCTAGTTGGATAATGCAGTGTGAAATACCATACACTGTGAATTTATTATAATTATATGCTATTATTCTGGATGTTGACAAGTTAAAACGGTAAGTTCTTATATAGCGCAGTATCCAGGACTCAGAACTGCTCAAGACCCATTTGACGGTCTTAATTGTGGAACTAAATAAAATGTTATATAACATCATTCAAAATACAATTTCAGAAACTTGCGAGCAGCCCAAACGTTGTTGCTAAAAGCATGCCATGGTGTTCACTGTGCATGTTTCATCTACAATGCCAAACAGTCAAATTATATCATGCTTCGGGTTTATTAAACATAATTTAGCGTGCCGTATTTACCTTCAGCATATAACTTTCACTAAGAACATCACAGTCACTGTATGTCAGTGCATTTTAATAAAATAGGAACGTACAAGGTAGGTCAAACAGCGCACCGTGTAACCAGGTTCATGTCAATAAAATAACGCAGCCTTCTCTAAGACCAACAGCGTAACTTGGAACACACAATTCGGGTGTTGTAAGCTGCATTTCACACGCATCTCGATCAAAGACGTGACGTTTCTCCAATAACTATTGCTTCGACCCCCAATTATAATCTACCCATCCGCGAATAGAGGCTGATAACAGCTAGGTCGGCGCCTACAATTACCTGATTAAGACTTTTGTCATCTAAAGCCAGTAATCGGGCGGCAAAGACAGCTCGCTTATGTGTTAATTGCAGGGTTGGATTATCGGGAACCTCCATCGTGGATTAGCGGAGACAATAATCCACGTAACGGTCGATGGGTATTACGCGCGCACACTGTCACATCATGTGCAAGAAACTACCGTGATTAATGTCAACCCTTTGTTTCTTTGCTATAGCTTTAAAAGTACTCAATGTGGATGTGTTTATTGTAAAATGAAACAGTTATATATATATATATATAACTGTTTCATTTTACAATAAACACCTCCAGATTTAGTACTTTTAAATATTTAATATATATATATATATATATAATATACAGGTATATATATATATATATATATATGTGTGTGTGTGTGTGTGTGTGTGTGTGTGTGCGTGCGTGCGTGCGTGCGTGCGTGCGTGTGTGTGTATCGTTCGGCATATACCTTCTGTTACGTATGCAAAACATGGCACTGCGGGGCAAATATTAGGCTCTAAAATTAAAGATCAAAGAGATAGCAGTCAAACCAGTATATATATATATATATATACATTATATATATATATATATATGTATACATTATATATATATATATATGCACATATATATATATATATATATATATATTTATATATATATATATATAGGGATGGTTATTATTAGCAGGGATTTCGCTAAATCAGTTGCCTCGAATGTGGGAACATCGCAAACATGCTGAACACCAAAGGGCCTTGCGGGGAACCAAAGGCTTTTGGAAAAAAAATGGTTTAGAATCAATTTGTTTTTACAATTTAATGATTTTGCGGATGAAGTGTATCTTGATACGAAGCTATCTGATGCTAATTAACACAATGTCGCAACAGTAAACAAATGTGATGAAGGTACATACTGCTCGCTAGGTTATGCTTAATGAACAATATCGTCTGTGATGATAGATTTTATAAACGACGCCTTCGCCGAAATAATTTCACTATAAACGTTATCGATCGTGTACGTGCAATGCATAGAAATGCATGGCACATTATTTGTAAAGCAGCCACTAGTTCCCAAACATTTCTCCCCACGTACCCTTCGAGGCCTAATATGATCATCGGGGTACCACGTCATTGTTAAATAAGATATAAGTATATATAAAAACAACATTCTTCATGAGCTCAAAACAAGGGCCTAAATTCGGGGAACAGACAGACGTGCAGTTCGTCGTTGACACACAGCCGGGCACGAAATTAGGTCTTCGTAGAGATCAGATCATGGTGATGGCTCGAGGAAACCGTCAACAGTGCCGTTAATGGCACATCAGCGACATTCGAATACCAAGCACGCTCTTCTTAGACCAGAACTTGGCCAAGGGAAGAGTCCCAATCGCAACATAAGCGGTGAAGTCGTTCACGAACTAAAAACACGCCCCCTGCACGCTGTCTGGTGGAGATTGCCCATCACCCCGAGCAGGTTTTTGAGCGATTTCGCGTCAAGCGCACTCGCATCCGGAACATACACGTGTACTGTACCTTCCGTATTGAAGACAGGTGCCATTGCAACGGGTGATCCATGTCTCATTTCCCAGTTTCTTCTTCATTTTCGATTAATGCTCGTATTTTCTCCAAGAAACCAATCACCGCCGTGACCGCCCTTGGATGATTTGTTAAACGGGTTAAGCAGATGTCATTCAAGCAAGTCAGCTTCAAAATCCTGTCTTAATTTGTCCGACAGTTTCTTGAAAAACGTGTAAGACTATGTCTTTATTGTGTGGTCAAAGAACTCTTGGCACAACAAGTGGCGAGTCGGATACCTTAACAACATCCTCAAGAACTGCTCTTAGTTATGGCTGAAGTGCTTAGATGCGAGGGCGAATCGATGGAACATGACTTGAATTAGGATTCACCGTCTTCCAATGGGTTGAAATTGTGAAGCATGGCCGGTGCGCCATCAGTTTGTACACGCACACACATTGTCACAAGACGGTCCATTGTCGTGAAAGCATCTGCAGACGTCATTTGGAAATCAAATCGACCCCTTCGAGAATAGTAATTTGCAAACTTGCCGGATGATATTAAGAAAATTATATCCTCCGTGTTCGTTTGATAATACAGCCTATTACATAAATAAATGTTCTCCTTCATGAACACTACACAGTGAAAAGGTTTGTATTTTCAGCCAAACCGTCGCGTACTCCCTGGAAAACCTCTGGGGTACGCGAACCCCAGTTTAGGAACCCCTGCACTAGTTCATAAACGATCTAATTAAAACATGAGGTTTATCAGCTACATAGAAAACAACTCTAGCATTTGTTAGTATTAATGAGTAGTTATTTATTCGGTATACATCGACATGTTAAGTTGTTAAATTACTTACATCCAGTGCTACCGTAAGATCTCATCGTTCTCGGGTTAACAATTTCTAGAGTCAAAAATTACAATTTTTAATGTTGATGATGCAATCGAATTTCCGTTGGTCCCTGTTATTATTTCAACTTAGAAATGATCTATAAAATAAATGTTTCATTTTATTTTAATAATGAGTCAACTATTGTAAAAGTCTGTATAGACTGTCACTGTTTATATTCTGCATTAGGTAAACGCTGTATGTAAACATACATAAAAACAACAGAAGCATTCTACGTGATTCTGTACCATTTATTGTCAAAATAATCAAGCAATTATATGCCTAAATTAAATGCAATATTCAATCAATCTGTGTAGTTGATTTCTCTAATTATAATTACAGATGAAACTGCGAAATTATCTGGTTTTATAATAGTATAAAATTTACGTAAAGTGTGGAGTTTTTGGAAAGTTACAGTAAACTGCATAACATGTATCAAAGCTACGGTAATATAGCGTTACGTGAACTGTCCGGAAACAGTTACGATGGGTCTGGTCTAACGCGTCCATCAATCGTTTCAAGAGTTACGCCTGTCGCTTCTGCGGCGATGACGTCACACAAGGAACACACACGCCCATCTGGCCTTTAATGTCTAAATGCCCTCTAATTGGGAAGCAGTTGCACACGCGTAAATATTTCCTTAATTAATTAGACATCTGCATACTGTGGTCTGCCACTCTCCGGAGTGTATTTGTGTCTATGCATGTTTTGTAAACATTAGGTACCATACGTACGCTGCTGTTTAAGACGAATAAGAAAGAAATCAAACTATGAAACGGTCGATTTGTATTATCGCATTCTATGTATATATACACTTAATTTATATTTTTGTTATTACAGATACACTACAATCAGCCTATAAAGGCAAGGTTTGGATTGTTCTTTGATCGTTTGAAGTATTGTGGCAATGTGTGTGGCATGCGCCCTAGACATTCAACACTTGCTTAGATTATCATTTCAATTTGTCTGGTCTGATATTATATTGTAACATTTTAAACATAATTTGATGAGTGGTTGGAAAGTCAAGTTTCTTGGCTAGTTTTATGAGGCGTTGTTTACTTTATAAATACAACAACACCAAAGCAACGCATTAACCGTTACGACGACGTTATAGAGTTTGCGTTAAAAACAGCATGTATATGATATTGTCGTTAATATAAGTATAAGGATATGTATAATTTTTTGTCACTCTTTTAATATGTCAGTCTGCGAATATGTATGTTTCTCTGTCTATTTGTCAGTATGTTTGTATATTTGTATGTCTGTTTGTCTGTTTTCTCTCCTTTTTTCTGTCTCTTTGTCATGCTGTCCTACTGTCTTTCTGTTTTTCTGTCTGACTTTCTGTCTGTGTTTCCATCTTTATGTCTTTCTGTTTTCTTGTCTTTCTGACTTCTTGTCTCTCTGTCTGTGTTTCTGTGTTTCTGTCTTTCTCTCCGTTTGCAGTCTGTGCGTGCGTGCGTGTTTGCGTGCGTCCGTCATTATATCTATAATATTTATTATGTTGTTTTCGATTGCCTAGCAACATCGGTCAGTAAACAAAATTAGGCGCAACAAAAGGAAACATGAAGCACGCAGCCGACCACACGTGACTGATACGAAAACACGTCTTTCCGATAAGTATTGCGAAACGCGGACACCTATAAACGAACACAGCAAACAGCCAGCGGACAAGCAATCATTCTGTCAGCAGTTGCTACATAAACCCCGTTCTGCGAAACGCCAACGTGTCACGTGACTCGGTGGCGCCACCTCTCGTTATCCACGACGAGTTAATGACACTTTACGAGTTTTATCTGGCTGCTGGCAGGGGCCCGTCATCGGGTGTCGAGGCATTTGCGCCGACGGACGGGGGTAAACCATACAGCCGATTAGCGCTGTCATAAATAACGTCGTTAATCTGCGGGAATCGCTCGGGTAATGCTTCGATTCCATTTGCAGGCGTTCTGCCATTTGTCAGTGTCCGACCACCGTCGCTAGCCCGAGGCCGACCGGCGTCGAACCCTCGGGCGCCACGCGTTTCGGGCGTGTACGGGTGCTTCTGTTTGGCGTATTTGTTTGAATGTTTCCCATTTTCTAATTCTAATTTCTAATTAAGTCCGGTGTAAGTGTTGAAATATAAACGACACGCCGTGCACACGAAGGAATGTATGTTAACGATCGCGCATATTTCGAAGGAAAATTATTCCCATAAATAATTATATAATGTCTACTCTATAATATTTACAAAATAAAATAAATATGTTTGGTATTTACGTGTTTATTGTTGTTTTAGATCAGATTTAAGGGGGGTTGTTGGATCCTCTTTTTATTAATCAACGTAAGGTTCTTAACATTAGAATACACCTATTGTAGTTATGCTGTCCGCCAAATTGCTTTAAATAAGTTTGAAATATAATTTGTGATTTGATTTTCCTTCCGCGAATTGTAAACAAAATGTTCAGATTATAAACAACTGTATTGGCAATGTAACAACTGTATTGGCAATGTAACAACTGTATTGACAATGTAACAACTGTATTGGCAATGTAACAGCTGTATTGGCAATGTAACGGACGCATTGTGGTTTAATGGCAACGCTCTTTGGTGTTCGGTGCAGTCTCGATGTTCCCTAATTCAATACAACAAATTCTGTAATAATGACCACCCTGGTTGATTGCGAGTTACGGAACAGACAACCTGCCTTTAATAGTTGACGTGTAGGGCCTATTATTGATATTAAAACCACGGACCGCCCACGTAGACCGACCTACAGACGCACCTGGAAGGGGCAGGACGGAGCATCGGAAAGCCTACCAAAAAAAAAATACTGAGTTGCATAGAAACTAAAAATGATTTAAGTTACGCGATGGATACGAATTATCTTCAAGTGCCAAGTCGTCGGCGCCTTCCGTTAGCCGGTGTCTTCCGTTGGCGGCGCCACCAATACCCACGTCTCTCCCACAATTGTTTTCCTTCAAAATGGCCGAACCGCAAACCCCGTAATGAGAGAGAGAGTTATCTAGCAGCGCAGTTGTCCAGATAAACGAAACTGCACAGAAGAAAAACAAATGTGCACCACAGAGGAGCCACTCCGGAAGGAAATACGGGGATGAAAACAAGGAATCGGCACCCGGACACGTAAACACGTCCTGGATCTGCCTTCAATGCTGGGAGACCGCCGGTTTGATTCGCGCCACTCAGACATGCGTAATTAAGACGAGTGACAGTAAAACGTACAGTAAAACGATCATTGTTATCGCGTTTATCGATAAGGCGAATAAACAAACTGCGCTATCGTTACAGACCACCCGCCAGGTCAGCGTCATAAAAGTGTCCCGGCGTAAAAACCGTCGCGTAAAAATAAATCCGTTGTTGATAGCTTCCTATATGATGACTCTATTAGCGATGGTCCAGACGGGGGGCGCCTGTACCGGCTTGTGGGGACAGTTTCGCCAAGATAATGAGCTCTTACAAAACAATCATAATTAGACTATAAACTGAATCCGTTGTTAAATTTAGAGAGCTTTTTTCAAAATCCTCTTGTAATTATTATGCATTAGCAATGTTTAAACGTCAAGTCAAGAAATGTTTGCTAGTAAATAATATTACTGAGTTATATAAATGGCATTCTTTGTTGCAATTTTAAATTAAGTATTCATGAAAATAGTACTGCTGTGATTGGTGCTGCTGTTTTTCTTCTTTCTTCAATCACACAAATTGTTATCTTGCACCATGAAATTTACATATGTATCACATTTATTGTGAGGGCTAATCAGCCACTCGTGGCTTTATACCCTCATTACAGAAACCACGGCAATCTATGTATGTTTGCATATTGATTGGAATGTATCACAGTTTCTGTAATAAACCATTATTATTATTAATAATGCAACAAATCCGTCACCGTATTAACGAGGATACTATTTCAGTGACACACAAGTGCCCCGGATGCGCTACCTGGTGTTGAGAGTTTTCAGTATACAAGATCACTGTTAAGGGGCAAAATCTACTTTATACAGTAAATGAGGACATAAGAATGTTAGTAAACCGGTGCCCAGGTCTCTCCAGATTGTAATTGTAAAACATAACATTACGATGGTCTCATTTTATATACTCATCTGCAATATACAATGCAATATTTCTATTTCTTCGACAACTGTGTATAACATGTTTAGACTTATTTTTGCATTTTTCCCAAGGTAACTATATAAGAACATTTCAGAAAACAATAACCGTCGGTGGTGAGCGGTAGTGTTTAGTTTTTCATCGAATATAAATTAAGTATTTTATTTATAATAAAACATTATGCAGTAAGGGGGCGTGTACTAATATATGTCGTTATGGATTAGTATAATATGTAATTGCGATTCGAAAAAGTTAAATATACATTGAAGAAATTGGCATTTTTGTTAGTTTGTTGACATAGGCGAACTAAATGATTTTGGTCGTTACGTCTGGTAACTTGTTAACGTATATTGCTGGGCCGACATTTAGCCTCCAATCCACATAAATGAGCAGTGACGTGGTTTCTGAGGGAGTAAGGGAAATAGTAAACACGTGCGTGGTCGTATCGTGCATTCACGTGGAGATACCAATTTTGATAATGTCTTGAATTGATTCTTGAGCAAGAATTAACTAAGTTTATAGTTTGTCTCATGATTTTACCAAAACTACACACAAAAGTTGTACAAACGAGCCAGCATGTCGAGGTAGATATTATGTAGGTTTGATTGATCACAAAACTAATTTGAAATGAGACGAGCGATAAAATTAATTGAGTAAGCACCTTTATGTATAAAGACGTATGCCAGAGCGACGCGTCTACACCCTCGTATCTACGCCGAGCTCTACCCGGCGTTGTTGATACATTGTACGGCAGCAGGATCCTCGTAGTTTTACGGCCCTGGTTCGGGCTGTCAGGCAACCTATCAACCAGCCCATTAAACCCGTCTGTCAGCGGACGCCAGTAATGGAGTCGAACGCTACTGTTTAATGTAACATTCTGCCGATTGCTTCTGCGTATCGGAGGCTGCGCCATGCATCCTAAGCGCATCCGCGGGTTGAAGACGGCATCACTGACGACCACGGTCGAGAAACTATCGGATATAATCGACGCATGGGTGTCATATCAAAATACAATTCAACCTACTACTTCCACCTCCCATACATGAAGTGTATTATAAAATACAGAATAATACAATTTGCTGTATTTCCGTATTCGCAAGGTGGCGCATCTTCCGTCAGAACACACAACCCGAGTTCGCGCTCGACATGATCGCCCCTGTGAACAACGACCGGAAAGTAAACGATGACCGTGGGACTATTAAAGGAAATAAGTTCAATTTCTCTTCAATATATAGTTTTAACTTAATTAATTATATTTAAACTTTACTCAGACCGTACAATTCTTACTTACGCATACACGTGAACGCTAGTACATACACATGCACATACACACATACACACATACACACATACACACATACACACATACACACATACACACAGACACACATACACACATACACACAGACACACAGACACACAGACACACAGACACAGAGACAAACAGAGACACACAGACACACAGACACCCATACACACAGACACACATACACACAGACACACAGACACACAGACACAAAGACACACAGACAAACAGACAAACAGAGACACACAGACACACAGACACACAGACACACAGACAAACAGAGACACACAGACAAACAGACACACAGACACACAGACAAACAGAGACACACAGACACACAGATACACACAGACACACAGACACACAGACACACAGACAAACAGAGACACACAGACAAGCAGGCAAACAGACTCACACAGACACACAGACACACAGACAAACAGACACACAGACACACAGACACACACAGACACACAGACACACAGACACACAAACACACATACAAACAGAGACACACAGACACACAGACACACAGACACACAGACACACATACAAACAGAGACATACAGACACACAGACACACAGACACACAGGCACACAGACACACAGACACACAGACACACAGACACACATACACACAGACACACAGACACACATACACATAGACAAACAGAGACACAGAGACACAGAGACACAGAGACACAGAGACACACAGACACACAGACACACAGACAAACAGAGACACACAGACAAACAGGCAAACATACACACACAGACACACATACACACAGACACACAGACACACAGACACACAGACACACAGAGACACACAGACAAACAGGCAAACAGACACACACTGACACACAGACACACAGACACACAGAGACACACATACAAACAAGCAAACAGACACACACAGACACACAGACACACAGACACACAGACACACAGACACACAGACACACAGACACACAGACACACAGACACACAGACACACAGACACACAGAGACACAGACACTCAGACACACAGACACACAGACACACAGACACACAGACACACAGACACACAGACACACAGACATATAATTACATAGGCAGACATACAGACCGACACACATAATACATACGCACGCATATGCATACAGCACGCGCACGCGCACGCACACGCACGAGCTTGTTAATCGTTTACCAACAATTTCTGTTCTCTTCTTGTGATACCACTTGTTCCACCTAAAACTTGTTTCAAAATTGGTAACAAAATTATCTATATTAATTCATAATAAGACAAATATGGCATGCGCTTAATAGACGATCATTGCTCCGGTATTTTACGCGGGCGTATAATACTCAGAAGAACGGCGCCAATGTCCGCTGACGTCACTCTACAAGCAGACGACTCTCGACATTCTTCAGCAGTCGCGGTTCTGTCCCTGTGAAGTCGACACATCAATACCCGCGTAAATAACCCGACCCCAGCAGTAGGGCCTCACCAACATACGGGACTCATCCAACGCCTGCGACATGTTAGTGTCGCTTCGCATAGTTCGTGTCAACACCCTTTTAGAAGTCGTTTAAATTCCTCGAACGCAACTTGGCTTGTTGTCATTGTAAACTGGGCCGACATTTGGTTTCTCCCTGAAGTGAATCACGCATTTTCATTTCCTAAACATATGTGAAACAGTCAGTGGCGTGTACCTTTTACGAACAATTCACCACCTCTCAAAAAAATAATTGATAAATTTCTAGAAAATAATGTTGACAATGTCATGTACATGTACAATATAAACTACAGCGATACAGGCGATATCAGTAGTCTTCCTATAATACATAGTAATTATAAAAATTATAAACAATACGTTTGTCTACTAATAATGTCAAAAATGGATCGCAATGTATTCACACCAGGTGTTGTTCATACGGTTTAATAACAGGCGCGGTGCCCATCCGTTGTTCTTAAAACACACCGAAAGTCAGAGCGACACCCTTCCCGACACGTAGTTGTATATACTGTTGCCGTTTCCGGTGCGACCATCCCATTGTTTGTGTTATTCTATTCCCGACTGGATACTTCAATCGGGTTTTATTCACGTTTACGATTCCCTGTGTTATATGGTGTTTAGTTTACTCTGAATGTTGTTGTCTAGTCACTCTACAGTGGTTACAAACACCTGACGTCACACTTGACGTCAGGTTCTGTTTTTCGTAAATTTTTAAATACGGCCAAACCGCAACATGGTATATTGGATTATAATAAAACAAAGTTTGCGTGTGTACGTGCGTGCGTGTGTGCGCGCGCGCGTGCTAGCGTGTGTGAAATGTGGGTGTATAATGAATGCATATTTGTGTGGGGGCAACTTAAGTATACGGTGGTCGACTTAAATTGTAAATAAATGATGTTAATTCAACAGTTGTTCTTTGGCACTATAATTTATTGTGGTACACAAATTTATTACGCTACATTAATTTGACATAATATTTCACGGACGGAGTAGACTATATCATTACAATAATGCCTACACGTCTGTGTCTTCTTCACTCATTATAGGAGCAGGTACATTAATTGTTTGTGTTCTATGTACTAAATACATTGCGAAGAGTAAAACGTGACGTATTTCGACATCTGAGGCGCGCCGACAGAGGTTGTCCGACAAGACCATCTTGTCGGCGTCACCTCGCCTCTCTGCCGCCACTTTCCGTCCCGTCCGCCCTCGGGCGTGTAGGCATTGTAGCGAACACGGAGGCTAACAGAAACCAGAAGCCACACGACTCTTTCTCTCTCCATCAATTGCGTCTACTCGTCTCACAATCTAATAGCGTTTTCGGTAGCGGGGCAATGAATCAGGCGAAGACCAGCTTGGTGCGTCTGGCTAATGTCTTTGTCGTGACCCCGCACCGCACACCGAAGCGCCAGATTAAGTAGTCCTCGCCGAGAAGTCATCGGAAGCTGCTGGACCACGCCTCGGCCCGGCTCGACCGGCAACCGCCTGCGGTTCCTCAAGCGAGACGTCCAATCAGCGGTGCGAGCCGCTGCCTCCATTATCGCCCACTCGCTCGGCGTCACGTCATAAGCGGGTTTGACGTAATCGGAGACGTCGAGTGACGCAGACCAATAGTTGACATTTGTTTGTCTGCGACATGGTGGACTGACATCGCGTGTTTCCAGTACGAAACCGCGGATACAAACAGAAGAAGGAAACAACCAATGTGCTTATCATTTTAGTAAGAAATGTCGCGATAATATCTACTCATGTTCCGTCGTGTACGAGACACATTAGTCATGAATTAACAGTGTGGTTTACTGTACGTTTATAAAATATGCCTATGAATACATTTTGTTTTTTACACCACACCATGACGATAATGATAGTAATATTTATTTATTTTTAAAGTATATTTTCATGTTTGTTTCGACGCCAAAATGTGACGACCTATGGCTTCCATTTACACTTCACCGTCAACCGTCAATAGCTTTCGACAAATGAAAAAGAAACACACACTTTCAGTCAATTTGCTGACGTTACGGGGTCGATGAAAATCAAATAACGCAGTCAACAGTTACCATATTTATTCAATTATCGCCCAGTCACTTCCATCTCGTAATGAAATGCGCAAGACAGACGCCCGTAATTGCGCGTATTCGCTCGCGGGCATTCGGCGATTAGCGACGATTTGTAAATTAATGCAACGGCAGGCCGGAAGGTCGGACTCGCTAATGGACGGTTAAATAGGTTATAGGTGCAAATATAGCGCTCTCGCCGGCTTCGGTGAGTCGTCGGGGTGTCCGCGTAGATAGACGACTCTATTACGGTAAGTGGCGCACAGGGTTCCGTTCTAAATCGTCGTGGATCGGTCAATCTGGTGGCCCCCGGGGACTCGTAAGACGGAGGTCGTTCATCACCCCGGCTATACGTCTCTTGCGTCGCCTTCACGAGTTAGTCGTCCTCCCTTGGCCGTTGTGTCCACCTCAATCACTGACAGGGGTCAATATTTTGCGATGCGTGTAAAGTTTGTCGTTTCGGAAGTATCTAGTGTCTGTATATTAATACGCTAATTTTTAGGCATTGTAAATAGATCTCTTCCTAGGCAGGCACCGAGGCCCTCTAGCCTCTTTCTGTGTTCATTTCCTACATTGTACTGTTAGCTTCTGATCTGCCAGTTGGCGATGTATTAAAAAGGTATATATGTAGTAATTTACTTACAAATTACGCATTTGTCTTTCCACTTATCGCAGAAATGTGGAAACTGTACAGTAAGTAATGTCTCTCCAGACGGAGCCGCTGTGGACGAATTTAACATAATTATACAGTAATGGTGATAACTGGAGCCCTTGGTTTGTTGCTCCGTGGACGAGTGGGTTTACGGTAGTTAGAGAATCATTGTTTATTTTACTCAAAATGACCATAGAATACGACAACGACCCCTAGCGGGTAAATAGTGTACTACACATGTGTACTATATGAGGTGTGCAGTGATTAGCTGGCATGCGAATTCATCATTCTTATTTCAAGACCACTGATAAAGAGACGACGCAGGAATGATGCTGGATTGCCCGATAGGAGGCGCTGCTGATCTTATTAAGATTGTCTAAGATGGCGACTGGATGTCGATCACGTCATCGCAGGACGCGTGGTTGACGCATTGACGCATTGGCGTTGCTCGGAGGGCGGATGCTGTTGTTCCAATACGTGTCATAATTTAGTAACATAATAATCAAGTGGTTTTACTGGTATCAGGGTGATGTCATCATCATTATCAATATCATCATCGTCGTCATCATCATCATCGCCGTCCTCATCTTCGACATCGTCATCATCCTCGTCGTCAACAAGGCCAACGATAAAGCCAGC
>CM034537.1:61503112-61535555 GCA_020002185.1 Paraescarpia echinospica
GTGGAGCGCGACGGGCACCCATTGTTGTTGGAGTCCTCGACACCCCAATTACCGTCACAACATGGGGAGACGCGAACGACGGGGGCCGGCGACGCTCCCCCGTCCCAGGTCCTCGGCGAATACCCCGAATAAAACGCTCTTTCCCGGGCGACAATGGCTACGCGTCGAGTGTACGCCCCCAATTACAAATTTGATACAATTCCGATTATAAGACGCCGCCGGCGGAATAGCGGTGGTGGCGATAAATCACGGACTCGGCGTCAAGGGGCGGGTATCGCTTTCAGCACGACGACGACGAATAGCGGGCCCGAAATGACACGCACTGTCGTTGTCGGTTGATCAAATGTCGATTTCAGTTACGGCAAACATCAGTCAATCGCCACCTCAAGGGTAATAATGACAAGGTTGGGGTACTCACCCGCCAGCGAGTGTCGGCGGTGACACGGCCCGTCACACCGGCGCATCAACGCCGAGTCCGTGGTCTCTGGCCCGAGTGACGGCCGGGTGCAACACAATGACCGGCGGTAAAAAGTCAATGGGCGGACGACACGATTTAGCGGAGATAACGATCGCGCACCTTTCACGGGCGAGCGAATGGTGGGAACGAGCTTGTCAGGGGAAATAGCCTAATTTCAAGCTTTTCAACACCGATTCAACACGGCAACAGAAAGCCTATAAAAGTTGATGTTTGAGTTGTCAAGTTTCTGCTGCGGTTTTATAGACGTGTCCCGTAAATGGGCTGCAGGAGCTGCGATTCCATTTAACACAACATCGATTTTATACAGGTACATTACAATGGCAATGTTTTTTTAGAAGTTGGAACTCATGATTTCGACCAAATATAATGCAATGATGGTAGATGTTTCGTGAGCTATTGATGTTTATGTGTATTGGTTAAATGAACCGTCTACGAACAACACTATTTGATCTAGTTAACTTGTGATTAAGTTACACATAAACAAATTATGCGGTTAGAAGGTGCCTTTCAATAAAAAATACATGAACATGATTCCTGCTTGGAAGAATATTTTAAATCAAATTTTCTTGCATCACAACTATGGCATTGACATTTACTTCAATGTGCGGGGTACCCTGCTCGCGACACTATCTGGCGAGCAGAGGAAAACAATTCCCTCAATTCAATTCCTTCATGATGAAAACTACCAATGACAGTCGAAACGTTGATGCTTGTTTGCATAGTTGTGATATAAATAAAGTTATATTAGAAATGTGTCTATGTTTGTCCAAGGACCACAAAGAAAACAAATGCTTGCACTATCTTGTGTCATCCTTATATATAATATATATATTTATAGTTTATGTATGTACACGTTTACATTTAAATAGTGAATACATCAATTAATCAGACAATATATTACCGCTATATACTAGTTGCATCGTCTTGTACGTATGTATCTCTCAGTGTAGAATTTGTTCGAGTAGGCCTTGATTGTAACGGGTAAGTATAACCACTACCCGCAGTGCCCACGCTAAGAAGGCCGTGTTGGTGAGTTGTCAGCCGTACGAGTTGGCGGTGGGTCAACATGACTGTAAATTTATCGGTAACTGAACTATCAATACAGTGCTGTTATTTGACTGATCAAACATACTTGTTTGAACCGATCAGGAACGAACAATTCTTGTCAACAACAATAAATATCCGTACACTTTGACCGTGTTCATTCGGCTCTGATCGGGAGTGAAACGGTCCAACACTGGTGCTTGACCGTGCGTCAGTGTTTTATCGCGGCACCACAACCGTTGCGCGTACTAAACGAGTAAATGGCATGTACAGGCAGGGAACGAGAGTAAAGGCATTCCCCGGTTTTGTTTCACTACAACCGTTAATTAAATCAATTATATTCATGACTTGAAGCGTCTCCGTGCGTGTTCAGTAACGTATTGAGCGATGGTTTCAAAGGCAAGCCGTTTCCAAGTGTCGCGTCGCGGTTAACATTGTGTGGTAGTATTGGAGGCGCCTTTGTTAGCACACGATTGGTCCAAGCAAAATAAAGATAACGTTATTTATTCATATAGGACCGTTCCGCAAGCAGGGTGGGCAAACGTGAATATGCAGAACTCTACAAATCAGCAATACGACACATTTAAAACAAAAGATTGTTTGACAATGTTCAAATAAAACGATATCGTTATTTTAAACGGTAGTCATTAAATTGTACGTAGTAAAAACGGCTGTTTGCATGCTAACTACCAATCGCACACTTATTCCAAGTATGTGGTGGCTTTGAACGCACATTTGAGACACATTTTGCTAAGAAAAAAGTAAACACATTTTAATCTGCACAGCAGCAATGGTCATATCATTCTGATTGCTCACCAGACCGAGCGGCACATGTTTTAGATGTATGTGGCCTCTTCAAGTACACGACGTGTAGCGGCATTAGTCAACATTGACAAGTCTACCTCGAAGGAAAAGCCAATGACAACAACAATACAACAGTAACAATGGTAATCACAATCATAGTAGTATCATTAGTAACAATGGTAACCATAGCAATCATAGTAACAATAGTAATAATAGTAGCAGTAATAATAATAATAATAACAACAACAGTAACAACCTTAACAGCAATAACAAGAGTAACAATGACAACAACACTGACAAAGGCAATGGGAATAATAACAGTAACAACGACAATAATACTGACAACGGCAATGGCAATAACAAGAGCAACAACAACAACAACACTGACAAAGGCAATGGCAATAATAACAGTAACAACGACAACAACACTGACAACGGCAATGGCAATAACAAGAGCAACAACAACAACAACAATACTGACAAAGGCAATGGCAATAATAACAGTAACAACGACAACAACACTGACAAAGGCAATGGCAATAATAACAGTAACAACGACAACAACACTGACAAAGGCAATGGCAATAATAACAGTAACAACGACAACAACACTGACAAAGGCAATGGCAATAATAACAGTAACAACGACAATAATACTGACAACAGCAATGGCAATAACAAGAGTAATAACGACAACAACACTGACAAAGGCAATGGCAATAACAAGAGTAATAACGACAACAACACTGACAACTGCAATGGCAATAACAAGAGTAATAACGACAACAACACTGACAAAGGCAATGGCAATAACAAGAGTAATAACGACAACAACACTGACAACTGCAATGGCAATAACAAGAGTAATAACGACAACAACACTGACAAAGGCAATGGCAATAACAAGAGTAATAACGACAACAACACTGACAACTGCAATGGCAATAACAAGAGTAATAACGACAACAACACCGACAACGGCAATGGCAATAACAAGAATAACAACGGCAACAACACTGACAACGGCAACGGCAATAACAACAGTAACAACGGCAATAACAACAATAATGACAATAACAACAGTAACAACGACAACAACACTGACAAAGGCAATGGCAATAATAACAGTAACAACGACAATAATACTGACAACGGCAATGACAATAACAAGAGTAATAACGACAACAACACTGACAAAGGCAATGGCAATAAAAAGAGTAATAACGACAACAACACTGACAACTGCAATGGCAATAACAAGCGTAATAACGACAACAACACTGAAAAAGGCAATGGCAATAACAAGAGTAATAACGACAACAACACTGACAACTGCAATGGCAATAACAAGAGTAATAACGACAACGGCAATGGCAATAACAAGAATAACAACGGCAACAACACTGACAAAGGCAATGGCAATAATAAGAGTAATAACGACAACACCGCTGACAACGGCAGTAACAACAGTAACAACAACAATGACAACGGAAATGGCAATAACAACAGTAACAACGACAACAACACTGACAACGGCAACGGCAATAACAACAGTAACAACGGCAATAACAACGATAATGACAATAACAACAGTATCAACGACACTGGCAACGATAATGACAATAACAACAGTAACAACGACAATGGCAACGATAATGACAATAACAACAGTAACAACAGTAACAACGACAACAACACTGACAACGGCAATGGCAATAACAAGAACAACAACAACAACAACAATACTGACAAAGGCAATGGCAATAATAACAGTAACAACGACAACAACACTGACAAAGGCAATGGCAATAATAACAGTAACAACGACAACAACACTGACAAAGGCAATGGCAATAATAACAGTAACAACGACAACAACACTGACAAAGGCAATGGCAATAATAACAGTAACAACGACAATAATACTGACAACAGCAATGGCAATAACAAGAGTAATAACGACAACAACACTGACAAAGGCAATGGCAATAACAAGAGTAATAACGACAACAACACTGACAACTGCAATGGCAATAACAAGAGTAATAACGACAACAACACTGACAAAGGCAATGGCAATAACAAGAGTAATAACGACAACAACACTGACAACTGCAATGGCAATAACAAGAGTAATAACGACAACAACACTGACAAAGGCAATGGCAATAACAAGATTAATAACGACAACAACACTGACAACTGCAATGGCAATAACAAGAGTAATAACGACAACACCGACAACGGCAATGGCAATAACAAGAATAACAACGGCAACAACACTGACAACGGCAACGGCAATAACAACAGTAACAACGGCAATAACAACAATAATGACAATAACAACAGTAACAACGACAACAACACTGACAAAGGCAATGGCAATAATAACAGTAACAACGACAATAATACTGACAACGGCAATGGCAATAACAAGAGTAATAACGACAACAACAATGACAAAGGCAATGGCAATAACAAGAGTAATAACGACAACAACACTGACAACTGCAATGGCAATAACAAGAGTAATAACGACAACAACACTGACAAAGGCAATGGCAATAACAAGAGTAATAACGACAACAACACTGACAACTGCAATAACAAGAGTAATAACGACAACAACACAGACAACGGCAATGGCAATAACAAGAATAACAACGGCAACAACACTGACAAAGGCAATGGCAATAATAAGAGTAATAACGACAACAACGCTGACAACGGCAGTAACAACAGTAACAACAACAATGACAACGGCAATGGCAATAACAACAGTAACAACGACAACAACACTGACAACGGCAACGGCAATAACAACAGTAACAACGGCAATAACAACGATAATGACAATAACAACAGTAACAACGACACTGGCAACGATAATGACAATAACAACAGTAACAACGACAATGGCAACGATAATGACAATAACAACAGTAACAACAGTAACAACGACAACAACACTGACAACGGAAATGGCAATAACAAGAGCAACAACAACAACAACAATACTGACAAAGGCAATGGCAATAATAACAGTAACAACGACAACACTGACAAAGGCAATGGCAATACTAACAGTAACAACGACAACAACACTGACAAAGGCAATGGCAATAATAACAGTAACAACGACAACAACACTGACAAAGGCAATGGCAATAATAACAGTAACAACGACAACAACACTGACAAAGGCAATGGCAATAATAACAGTAACAACGACAACAACACTGACAAAGGCAATGGCAATAATAACAGTAACAACGACAATAATACTGACAACGGCAATGGCAATAACAAGAGTAATAACGACAACAACAATGACAAAGGCAATGGCAATAACAAGAGTAATAACGACAACAACACTGACAACTGCAATGGCAATAACAAGAGTAATAACGACAACAACACTGTCAAAGGCAATTGCAATAACAAGAGTAATAACGACAACAACACTGACAACTGCAATGGCAATAACAAGAGTAATAACGACAACAACACCGGCAACGGCAATGGCAATAAAAAGAATAACAACGGCAACAACACTGACAAAGGCAATGGCAATAATAAGAGTAATAACGACAACAACGCTGACAACGGCAGTAACAACAGTAACAATAACAATGACAACGGCAATGGCAATAACAACAGTAACAACGACAACAACACTGACAACGGCAACGGCAATAACAACAGTAACAACGGCAATAACAACGATAATGACAATAACAACAGTAACAACGACACTGGCAACGATAATGACAATAACAACAGTAACAACGACAATGGCAACGATAATGACAATAACAACAGTAACAACGACAATGGCAACGATAATGACAATAACAACAGTAACAACAGTAACAACGACAGCGACGCTGACAACGGAAATGGCAATAACAACGATAATAACAATAATAACAGTAACAACGACAATGGCAACGATAATGACAATAACAACAGTAACAACAGTAGCAACGACAGCGACACTGACAACGACAACGGCAATGGCAATAACATCAGTAACAGCGACAACAACACTGTCATCGGCAATGACAGTAACAACAGGAACAAGGACAACAACATTGACAACGGCAATAACAACAGTAACAACAACAACGACAAAGATAACAACAATGACAACGGCAATGGCAATAATAAAAGCGGTAACCATAAAAATCATAGTAACAATAATAAAAACAGTAGCAATAGTAACAACAACAACAATAACAACTGCAACAATAGCAACAACAGTAATGATAGTAATAATAATAATATCTACAATAGTAACGATAGTTACAATAATAACAGTAGTAACCGCAATAATCGCATATCTACCACACATTCTACAACTACTATTACAGTTGTATAGAAAGATAACACCGATAAAAATAATAACAATTTTATTTAATGTTTTGAAAGAGATCATTGTCACAGTTTCCTCACGCCTGGTCAAAAATGAAATTTATTTGTCAAATTCTGCATGCATGGGCAAGAATATTACAACACTAGTAAAATACTTATTATTTCTTAGCTGTTTACCACATGTGTGTATCTATACAGAGGCGGTGGACAAAAATTAAATAATAAGGAAATAACAGTAATAATAATAATAAAAAAATTATTATATATTTTATATCTGACTTTATTTGTTGTTATCTGGTTAGCTATTATAGATCACAGTTTTTTACAGGTTGTTTTAATGTACATTGTAGAAAAAATACATTTATAAATTATTTTCATAGATACAAATATATGTATATATATATATATATATATATATTATATAAACAACAAAACAACACTGTATTAATATTTTATATATATATTGTCCTTACTATTTAAATACGCACGGTGAAGGTATAGTGCCCACCAAATTGCGTTTTATATGCCAGAAACAGACACTAAACAAACACTATAACGCCGGTATGTCATTGTAATTGGTACGTATTGCTGAGACTCCGCACATACCTTTGAAGTTGTCTGGTTCCCACACACCAAACCATTAATCGGGCGTATAACAGATTATAATGATAATAATAATAAGATAACTTTTCTGCGCCTAAATCCTCGGAAACCAAGCTCAGAGGCGCATCAATACAAAAGGATTAGTCAATATCAGAATCGATAAGTTATATTAAAGTCGTTAACAGATGGATCGATACACCAAGGAGCTAAGGTGGATACGCAAGGTTATAAAGGTAAGTTTTAAATGACGGTGAAATTGTATAATGTTTTCAACTGATCTAACACTAAAAGGGAGCAAATTCCAGAGAGTTGGCGCAGCAACAGAATATGCCCTAGTTTCAGAAATAACAGAAATAGTACATAAGTATTATGAATTGGACACAAGAACACGGGCAGCATATACAGCAAAGCATACAGTGTAATGCAAGTAAGTTCTCATACCGATTGAGACATCGTAGTTAAAAAATGTATCCATAGTTTATCTGTCGAAATGACGAACTCAAGAAACCATCGGCGAAGTTACTACGCTATTGAATGGGATTCGGACACTATGATAATAGTTTCCCATCATTTCAAATGGAATATAACCATTACAGTAATGTGAATTATATCACGAAAGATAGTTTAAGTAGTAGGCTACATGTATAAGTAACAGTAAATAGGCGTATGTAGGCCGAACGCGTAAATTGATCGCCTCAACCATCCCTATAATCATATACCTGGGTCTGTATACACTATTCAGTGAAAGGTGAATGTGATCTGTAGAAGATATGACCAAAGTCATTTACCGTTGTTCGAATTTAAACGCATTAAAGGCGTTGGGTTGCCACAGCGTCACGGTGAGTTTCAATTTAGCGCTGACAGTAACACGGTACGCGCCAAGTCAGCGAGCCGCCATTGATAAACATAAAAGTCAATGGGATGCATTTGAATTACCGGCTAATTTAGTCTCGCGTTACCCGGAGTTCCAGGCGTCGCAGGCGTTTTTGTCCGGCGACGAATCAAACATGATCGCTCGTCACTTTACCCGGAGTCTCGTTTGCATATGCTTAGTTAGCTCGGCTGTTTTTAGGACGGATTCAAAACAGGTTAATTAAGTCTTTCATTGGCGCAAACTTTCTGCGTCAGCGCGAAGCGGAAGTACGTCCCGGATGTGATTATGTTAATTCTGCTCATGCGCATTTGTCACAGTGTTTTTTAGAACGCGTGCACAGCGGGGGTCTTTATGAATTGCGTGCAAATGTTGACATGGTCACGGTTCTCTTGTGTTTGGTAATTCTGTCTTATGTAGCATACGTTTGATCTGCTCTTGTTAATTTCAAAATAAACATACTTTTCGTTGATATTTTATTTATATTGTATGACTGTCCGATCAGCTTAACACACATGGTATATATATATATATATAATTATATTATATACAATTAACATGAACAATACTTTTTAGAACATGCATTGCATTGCCACAATACACACAAGTTTCTGTGTATGTGTTTTTGTTTGTTTGTTTGTTCGTTTGTTTGTGTGTGTATATATATATATGTGTGTGTGTGTGTGTGTGTGTGTGTGTGTGTGTGTGTGTGTGTGTGTGTGTGTGTGTGTGTGTGTGTGTGTGTGTGTGTGTGTGTGTGTGTGTTTTGTTAGTTGTGTATGTGCGTGCGTGTGTGCGTGCGTGTGTGTAAATGTGTATATATATATATATATATATATACATCGCAACAACTGTTGTTTGAATAAAACCACGTTTATATTATACGAAGCAACGAGTCGCCACGATCACGTGATTTTTGCTTAATAAGAAATCCGGTCACGAGGGTTGCTAACATGTAATGCTCTCTTTGTAATACTCTCTCTATTTGGCTGCTTACCTTCGTTGATTTGACCAATAGTGTCTTCAGGTCTTTATTAAGTTTTCTCTGAAATAACGGTTTTATTCGATGTTTTCTTGGCTTCCTGCTCATGTCATAGATTCTCTTTCTATCGCTCTTAACCACCCGCCTTATTTCTCTGTGCTGTATCGTATTCCCTCCATGTAGTCCAGTCAATCTATGCCCAAAAGAGGGTCAACCTCAAACAAATTGCAATAGTAATTATGACAGTGTTTTTATTTAGTACGATATTTCTACATTACCAGAAAACAAGTCCACCGAAATCCACGTAGTGGAACATTGTCATTTTTGACGACAATGACAAGTGGTCAAAAGTCGCTGCCAGTGACGTTTTGGCTTAGTGAAATGAAGGGGTAGGCGTTATTTAGGCTGTGATATATATTTTCTTTGCATATTTTATACACATTTTGCATACCATTGGCAAGATAATCTACCCAGCGATATATAACAAGTATAAATTCGGTGAATATTAATGTGAACAATCGTTTTTAAACACAGTGAACCCATATTTGTAGCCGCTATGGGGGGAGTAGCGTTGCGCGATGACGTTGACTTAGTCCATTTGCAATTGAATACATGGATGTTCTATAGTATCATGTTTTTGGTGGATTTTCTATCACATGGTGCCCCTGAAGCAATTCAGCATTTTTTCAAATATGCAAAACAGTGCCTTCATTACTTCAATACATAGTTTCTTCAATAGCTTTGCAACTATGCATAATAATGTCACAAAAGTGGTGTCAAAACCGATATTTTCATGGTCAACGTTTAAGATAAACACATCATCAGATGTATATAACGGTTGCATGTTTGTCATTTCATAAACATTTCAGATATCGGCCATGTTGGATCTTATTACATGCTTATCTCCAATGCAATGTTTATGCATATCTCCAATGACTTCGATTCGCATCTATTGTCTACGCCCCTATAATAATAATAGCACAATCAACAACAGAAAACAAATTGTGAATCTCGTTGTAATATTAGTGCACAACACAGGATAAATACTTATCAATCCTTATGGTTCACAGTGGTTGCATGCATACAAGTGTATATTCAAATTTCCAATAAAATGCGGTGTACCATGTCTTCCCGTGTAATTTGCTTGTCAAAAGCAATTTTTTTGCACGAATGTCATCTACAGTGTTTCAGTCAGCAGAAAATCTGAGGTGGCAATTTTTGTTTTTGTTTTTAAAGAAAAGGCAGCCATTTTACAAAATGGCAGCCACTTTACAAAATGGCTGCCAAATCACATTATTTCCGCATATCTTAACAACTGCGTCACCTACAACCTTAATCTTTGTGTCAAAACATGGGTTTTAGAAGTCAGAGTTTTCAAATATTTTATGTTTGGCCTTCTCCGACTTTCGAATCCGCCATTTTTAAAGATGGCGGTCGTCAAAACAAATATCACAATATCTTACCAAATATGTCACACATGTCTATGTTAATGTGTAGAATTGTGATCAGTAATTTCAAATATATTACACATGACCTTTGCTAACATTCATATATCCGCCATTTTAAAGATGGCGCCCATCAAAACCAATTATGGCTATAACTAAAGACCTACATCACTTAGAGCCGTAATGGTGATGCCAAAAGATAGATTTTCAGGTGCGATTATTTCAAATATATTACAGACGCATCATACGATTGGGTGAGAGGGTTTACAACACACATCGCCAGCTGTACACGTGCAATAGATGGCACATGACATATTAATGCCGTGGCAACTGCAGCCGTCAGTGCAGCATGCCTTGCTCTCTGCTTTCCAATCACAGCTTATGACATCTGTCAGACCTAAAGGATCCGAGGTTCCATTGTCAAAGCTGGGTGACGGGTTACCGTCCTTCACCCACACAAACTGCGTGATGTCCAAATGCGGAGGACTTTGCTGATCAGCCACCTTCCACAGCATCATATAAAGATGAGTGTGGGTGAAAGAATGGGAAGCCAGTGCACACCATGACGTCTCCTCCCACAGATTATGTGCGGAGGGCACATCGCCAGATGATGCTGTGGAAGGCGGCTGGTCAGCAAGGTCCTCCTCCTAAAGGAGGAGGTTTTTTTTAGCCAACAGAGAAAACACGCACATACTCATCAACTTACTGAGCAATGAGTTGAGAAAGTTGGGTGCTGTTGTTTTCATGCAGAGTACGCTAAAGTAATGATCGTTAGACAACACTGAACTCATCAGACAGAATCGACACTATCCTCATTGGTAAAGACACAGATTTGCTAGTTGTTGTCAGCTGTTTGTTGGTGTATTCTTAATGCCAGAACTTAAACAAAGCATAATGGAACAAGTAAATAACGATCTGGTACTTCAGAGCTCTCACAGAATATTTGGGCCCAGCTGTTGACTAAGATATGATACCACAGCAACAGTTGAAGAATTGGTTACTGCAGAAAACCAGGCTATTGTGTGCTTCCAATGTGGGAACATTGGCAAAAACAAGCATTTCATTGAAAATGTAGCATCAAGCGCATGAAAATGTTTCACCACGTGAATTTCTGTGGACTTTTAATCGAATAATGCAGACATACAGTGCTAACTAAAAACGTCATAATGATTGCTATTACAATTTGTTTGAGGCTGAACCATAAATTGACTGGACTAGGCCGAAAATAGGGGTACATATAAATTGCGATAATTTGTAAATGTGTTTAGAATATGATTCTGACCTTAATATCCATTGCAATGACACTTGTTAGGTACCATTACACAGCTAAGTGCATTTCCGTTCCAACGTTTGTACATTATCTTTATAGTATTCTCACAGAAACTAAGTTATACAACATTAATTACGTGTACCCCCTAAAGTTCAGTGAGGCATACGACCACTTGGCAATATGCGAAAATTACAATGTTCCACCAAGTGGATTTCGGTGGACTGTTTTTCTGGTAACATAAACATACACTAGAATCTAAAAATGTCTCAAAACTTACTATTACAATTTGTTTGAGGTTGAACCATAGATTGACTGGACTAATGCTTCGTTTTGTAATTTCATCTATAAATAATTTCCCACATAAACCCGTTATGACTCTGCGTAGATATTGAACTCTTTCCAAGAATCTGACCTAAGCTTTTACGGCATAGGGAACTAGTGTCATTTCTCGGAATCTTGTCATACTTTCAATCTAATCAACGCCATATTATATATGAGCATATGGCTGATTGGCTGATGTTTGTTACCGTTGATGGTAAACACACGAGGCTTGTGGTCGTGTCGATGTCGTATCAACGTAACACCTGATGCACAATGTGACAGCGTAACGCGGGCAGACTCACTCGTGCCGTACTGATTAAGATATAATCCACTTGAGGGTTGTTGGCTTCGTTTGATCTGTGCCCAGTCTACGTTTGACTGCCACAGAATACGCGACCACCCATGGAAATATCCCATACAAGAAATTCGTAAGATAATATCGCCCAAGGAGCAAAGAAAGGCTATAGAATAAATATGTTCTATTGCGCTGGCAGTTTTATTAAATTCTTCACACACGCACGCAGTTGCACACAGACGTTCGTAAATAGGTACACACGCACGCACGCATGCCCACGCGCACGCACGCACGCACACACAGACCCACACACACACACGCACGCACGCACGCACACAATGTTTTTCTTTTAGGATCTGTATACATCTCGTTCTTGATCTAGTAAACACACATCAATTGACGACATCCTACATCGATTTCTTCCCTTATTCTTTCAATACCCGTGGTTTGCCAACTTTGCAACTCCTACACTGATGTACCCGTGGGTCGACGTCGCTGTCCCGCGTGCCCTTGCCAGGAGCCGGGCTGGCCCATGTCAGCGGCCAGGCGCCAGTGCTACACGACAGCTGAAGATCGCCTCACCGCGGGTCGCCCACCCGCCGCGCCGCTCATAACGACGGGTCTCGACCGAATTAACGGCGATAACGCAAGAGTCCTCACCGCTGTCAGTGGCCTAGTGGGACGAACAGGGCTCTGGAAAGGGTTTGTTTCAGGAAGCAGGTTCTTTCCCAGATATGCTAGAATGGCGTGCAGAATCCTGGACAAGCTATAGAATGGCATACAATAATTTATGACCGACCGACCGACCGACCGACCAGCATGTCCCAGTGTCGCGGTTGAACCCCAGCAGCAAAGAAAACAAACGACCCCCGCGTAAGTCAATACGACTGCTATAAAACTCATTGACAATTATCTGATTTGAACGCAGCGCCGGGTAGCGGCCAAGAGTAATGATCCGGTAACGTGTCAACTCGTTGAAATAGTTAACTAGAATCACGAGGGGAAGAAAGGCAGTGGCTAAATAACGACTGTTAGAGCAAATACTCACACACGCCTCGCAGGCCCGCGTTACTCGCCAGTGGCTGACTAATGCCTTTACAACGCCGTCATAAATACCCATCCTCTGTCGCCCTGCGCCACCTCCATTTATTTTTTCGCTGTGGGCGGCCGGCTTAGATTGATGCTTTGTTCTCGTCACCCGTTCAACCTCACCTCAAACCGGCGCACTATACAGATCAAAATTGTATAACTTCCATAGTTGATGGCGCAAACAAAAGTATCTGACGTCATATCATTATTTACGCAATCCTCTCTCGTGCCTCGATTATCCAGATATAATGATTATATTAATATATCCGCCACTGTGGTCTAGATGTAGCCTAGACATTATCATAATTAATTTGATTTCTGATTCGTATTTGCAGACATTTCACATCCGTCTACTTGATGAGATATTATACAAAATAAAAGTGTCGAAAGAACAGATATATGACTCATTCAACACGAACGTGTACTCCAAAAGTTAATCAGATTACTTCCTTTTTTCTTTCTCATGTATATAATTTCCCAAGTTTTCAAATGGTGCTTGATTTCTATTAGCAGGAACGTTTTATCTGCCTCCGCAATAATAGCTTAATTTATAGTTTCCACCTATTCTATTTACGAACGATTCTCTGATCTTTCACGGCGGATCAAGGCCTTCCACACAACTTTCTGGGTGGTCCGTTTTGAACGTGCGGACATGAAACACGTTGTGTACGTGTGTACAAGGCGGGCGAGTGGGGATGCCGCTTGAAAAGTCACTCTTCGAGCGATATTTCATTCGGCCTAAATGTATGCTCGTTGATTACGCAGGCCGGGGCGTGAAGAGAACAGTCCCGCTTCAAAGCAGCGAGGGCGGTCAATGCTGCCAACTTTCGTTTAGCGCCAAACAAACGTCACACCACACTGGCGCTAGGTACTCGTGCAAGAAATATGTTTACCCATAAATTCTGCACGCGCAATTTGTTTGGCTTTGCTTCGAGTCGTCCTGCTGTGACGGCGCCTGTCTTGGTGTTAGTGTCGCGCCACGACGAGGTCTACCTGCGTCGTGATTCACCGCTTCGACACCGCGCCGATGTGCTGAAGAACGGCGGACAAATGTCTGCCTCGCATCCGGGAATCATCTCGTGCGAGACACAGAGTATTATTATCATATGTGTTAGTCAAAGTCTCTTGCATTCTTTTGATATGTTTCATTATGTAGTAATTGTGTATACATGTATCGAGGTCAAATTGAAAGATGCACATATACATACACTAGAAACAATACGAAGGAATGCCACTGGAATTACTTCAAAACCGAGAGATATTAGCTATGTAAAAAGTACAAGTCAAATAATGTGGTTTAGCTACCATACAGACAAGGAATGGGTATGAAAATATGAATACACGCATTAGTATCTCAATTAAGAAAGCTAACGACTAGAGAACGAAGTAGCATTAGTAGAGGAACAATGTAGATTATACATAAGAAAGTATTAGTTCTCACAGGGAATATCAACTAATATAAATAATTATATGTTAATTATGTAACATTAATACTAGCAACGTGAATTTTTTTTACAAATTTACAGAAGGTCAGATTACACATAGACACATAAAGTTGGACTCTCTTTGTCAACTTGTCTTGCATCTGGGGTTTTTGCTCTATTTCTAAATATTTCTAAATTTCCAAAATACTAGAAAAGGTTGTAGCAAGTCGTCTAAGTTCTCACATTAGCACAAATGTCTTAACTAACGTGCTACAATCAGCATATAGACAGTTTCATTCAACAGAGACTTCCCACTTAAAGGTTCATAATGACATTAACCTGAAAATTAATAACGGGAAAGTGACTGCACTTACTTTGCTAGATCTCTCTGCTGCTTTTGACACGATTGATCACAACATTCTCATTGAACACTTATTAAAGTGGTACGGCTGGCACAGCTCTAAGCTGGTTTTCTTCATATCTAACTGATAGATACCAAACTATACAGATTGGGAACTGCTTTTCAGCTGCACTGCCGACTTTATTTGGTGTTCCCCATGGTTCTGTTCTTGGGCCTTTGCTTTTTACTCTTTACACCACGCCACTAAGCTCTGTTATACAAAGACATAACTTGGTTCATCATCTTTATGCTGATGATACTCAGATCTACATTTCGTTGGCTACCCTGGATACAAATCGTTCCCTTAACCAACTTAGTAATTGCCTTCAAGATATATTCCACTGGATGACTGACAACAAGTTTAAATTAAATGCAAATAAAACTGAACTGATCATTATTGGTACTCCAATGCAGCGTAGTAAACTTGATGGTTTTTTCCCTGGGCGTATTTTTAATCAGTATATCACGCCAGCAACCTCGGTGTGGAATCTAGGAATGAACTTTGATAGTAACTTCAATTTCCGACAACTCATATTTCAAACGTGTCGCTGCTGTTTTTATCATATTCGTGATCTTCGCCGTATTCGCCGGTACATGTCATTTTCTGTTTCTAAAACTATTGCAACAGCGCTTGTTAGCAGCAAACTTGACTATTGCAATTCCTTCCTTTATAATATCGCTAGCAAGGATGTCACAAAACTTCAGCGTGTCCAAAATTGTCTAGCAACAACACTGTACCACTTTTGAAGTCTTTGCATTGGCTTCCTGTACGAGATCATATAATATGTAAGATCTGTACCATTATATGCCAGGCACTGTCCAGTATGCAACCATCTTATATGCATTCACTGCTTACTCTTCCAAGAAAATCTACCCATCTTCGATCATTCTAGTTCTGACCTACTTTTTGTTCTTACATGCTGTTTCTGTTGCTGCACCAACTCTTTGGAATATGCTCCCACTTAGTGTTAGATCAGTTGAAAATATTACAAAATTCTGTCGTCATTTAAAAACGTTTCATTACAAACTTGTTTATCCACCGTACCTCCCTAGCGCCTTGACCCATCTGTTGACAACTGGAATACTGCTTATGGATTGTGAGATTGGTTAATCCGTTTGTTTTGATGCGCCTCTGAGCTTGGTTTCCAAGGATTTAGCCGCAATAGAAGTTATCTTATTATTATTATTGTCCAGTCTTATTAAAATGTGTCGATCGGATCATCAGGACATCATTACTACAATAAGGACACACAGCAAAACGCATAACGAAAAAACACAAGTCGTCAGTAAGACACAAACCTACATCAACACGTTGGGTATGCTTATAGGTTATTGATCAAATACTAGCTTACACCTATTTGCGGAACAACAAAACAAAGCGCACCAATATTCAAATTACACGCGTATGTTCTTAAATTAGTTTCTGCTGACCATTCTGTTGTTACCCTGTAGCGAACATAACGCCACAGTGACGTCATCTAGGCCTACCCCCTCAATTAGTCCACTATTTCCATTACATGCGCATAAGTCAATAACTCAAAATAACTACCATACACTATTAATTTATAGACGAATTTTCCGTTTGTGATGTTTTATTATTGTGAGAAATCCTATATGTTAATATAAAAATGTCTAAATGTACAATTTTAAAGAACATTTTGTTGTTGCAAAATTAACTAGTTTCGTGAGAATCGATTGAACATGTATAGTATTGATATTACAACATCTTACATTTATCTTGCGAACTGTTACAATGTTACGGGCGTCTAATTATATATTTGCTATTAACACGTAAAGGTGCGTTAAGCTCTTTGATTATGTGTACAATATAAATTACCACGCACACTGCAGGTTCGGTGAAATGAGAAAAGAACACAGGCTGTTGGCTTAATTAATGCTGTTACAGAATACAATAAAAGCATTTTTTGCAAGCGTAACCGTGAACATAAACCTAATTGCCCAATATGCATGGTGTCCAGTCTTCCGTTGTTTGGTTAAAACACCGAGCAGCGGAAGCAGCTTATCGCGCCATCTGGCGAGACGCTTTCATTCTGGTCTACACATGTTGCAACCTTCATCTCATGGCGTGAGAAAAACATTCAGAAAGCTCGCCACATTCCAGAAAAGGACAGCATTCCAGATGCAACATTGCTTGCGTACGCGAGTATGCATGCATACGCGTGTACGTGGCGGGCGTAACGTGTGCATGTGCGTATATGTGTGGGACTGTGTGTGTGCGTATGTGTGTGTGTGTGTGTGTGTGTGTGTGTGTGCGTGTGCGTGTGCGTGTGCGTGTGCGTGTGCGTGTGCGTGTGCGTGTGCGCGTGTGTGTGTTTGTGTAAAACGTTTCCACTGTGAAGTCAGTTTATGTAACTGACGTGCCTGCTCTTCGAAGAACAATGGTACTACGTTCATACAATTAATTACCGCGCCACAAACACAGCCGAATGTACGAGGGTTACTTATACAACAAAAACAATTGAACTTCGTCAAATGGTTCTGATGTTCTGATTGATAGACTCTATACTTTATGTGTGAATAGATGGACACTCACGCTAAAAATACAAGTAATATTTATTCGTGCTGTTCACGGATTAACGGATTATCTATTCCGCACTCTCTCTCTCTCTCTCTCTCTCTCTCTCTCTCTCTCTCTCTCTCTCTCTCTCTCTCTCTCTCTCTCTCTCTCTCTCTCTCTCTCTTTCTCTCTCTCTCTCTCTCTCTCTATATATATATATATATACAAGTGTATATTATATATGTTATGTATATGCCTGTATTCAAACCACTCCAAATTACTCCTTTTTCCATCGGAACGAAGTACTCGAAGAAGTTAAGGGTGACCAGCTCTGGCGAAACGCTTGGTTGATTTTCACATGAAGACGTGGGGACTGCATTCCATTTGTTGGCATCCCCCAGCCACATGTGTTTGTGCGCATGCGTCACCTACATTTAGTTTTATTCGCCAAACTTCACACAGCCTTATTGATAAAGAACGTGTCAACGGAGTGTACAAAACGGTGTATATCACAAATGATACAAAAACTGTTATTCAAATCCGCAATTGTGAACCTCTACAGTGATGCACAGCGGCATATAAACTGACAATGGTAAACTGGAGGAAAGGTAAAACACAAGCAATACCAAAGGAAATACACGCACCCGCTCGCACTCTCGCACGCATGCACGCATTCACGCAGGAACGCACGCGCACATACGCCACACACATACACACACGCGCGCACATACGTACACACACGCCCACACACACGCACACGCGTGCACGCACGCGCGCACACACATACACACTCACACAAACACAAACACAAACAAACAAACAAACAAACACACAAGTACATCAGCCTAGCGTTTCTCCTAAAAATCGATATATCTGAGGCGGCCCAATCCCTCAGTGGTGACGCCAGGCGCCAGTGGACTTCACCGGTGCCCCGACAGCCCGCCGGTTCCCCGGCTGCTCGCGCCGCACATCCGCACGTATCTTCGTCTTATCGTCGAACACGGGGAAGAACCAGATGACGCCGCGATTATGACAGTTGTCGGACGCTGGGCTGTGTCTGCAGAGGCGTAAACACGGAGAAGGCTGGAGCCAGCGACGTTCACACCCTCCCTTGATACACTGTGGCTGTCAGCGGGCAGTGAAGGGGTGGGGTGGACAATTGGTGTAACACAGGGTCTATCAGGGGGTAGACAGGACAATTGGTGTAACACAGGGTCTACCAGGAGGTGGAGCGGACAACCGGTGTAACACAGGGTCTATCAGGGGTAGAACGGACACTTGGTGTAACACATGGTCTATCAGGGAGTAGAGCGGACGATTGGTGTAACCCAGGGATGGGACAGATCATTGGTGTAACACTTGATCTATCTGAACGATGGGACGGATCATTGGTATACTGGGTCAGCCTGGTTGGCGAGTCGGATCACTGGTACAGACTTGATCGGTTTTATTTTAATTATGGTATTTGTTAACCTTAAAGCATTCATCGGTGGATAAATAATGGAGTAGTCTCCATAATTATGAACAGTGTGCATGTGCTCGCATGCACATGTTTGCGCGTCCGCGTCCATGACGAAGCATCGACTACGAGGCGCGAGTGAATCATGCGGTCACAGACACTTGGTCTGGTCTCTCGGATGACGTGGTGTCCGCCTGCCTCGCAGCGCGGTGACAAATCCTTTACCTTTATCAGCATCACTCCGCTGGTCTATACTTCATCACGTCGCCGGCAAACTGCCTCGACCACATCTCTCAGTCGCCCGTCCATCGCTTCGTGGCAGCCAACTTTTCACGAAGTCGTTAAAACGTCGCGTTTAATGTATCTCCCAGGCCGGGCGCGATGAACGACGGGGCTGCGGCTTCCCACGAACAGCGGGGAGCTATTCTCGGTCACTCCAACTCGCCACAGCAAGAAGGTCGACAACTATTGTTGTTATTTGGCGTACAGTTATAAACTCGCGCCCTGCTTTAGTATTTACTTGTCTCTTGCTTTAGTACTTACTTGTTTCATCTGTCAGTGCATGTCCTCAAGGGGACCGTTCCACTTACAACTATATGAGTTCATACGCCATATTGTGTTCCTTGTAAGCGATGTCTTTCATTAACAGTGAGTGGTCTAGTATATTGAAAACTGCCAACATGCACTAGGACGCACCACCTGGACACTCTCGTCTGCGTGTCACGGAAATGGTTTCCTCGGTAATACGGTTGTGGCTTTTTACATTTTGAAAACGTCCTTAAGTTAAACAACAGAATCTGCTTAATGAAGCATTTCCTTGTGAGTTCATTGTGTTGGTAAACCGGTGCCCACGTTCACTAACAAATGCATGCCTTGGATCAGTTCACGACTGCGTTAGTCGTGAACTGATCCAATTCCAAATGCCATTTTCCAAGATCGAATTAAAATGCAAAAGCAAATATTGTGGGGTCGCATTCAAATCTAACTGCAAATGTCATTTACAAATGCATTTGTTTTTGTAATTAATTTCAAATGTTTTAGTGTTATATAGTACGCTTACTAAGCAACACTATCAAACTGTATGCCACGTGTTGCCAACACATAATAATAATGATTCAAACACGTCGGCACTGCATTTGGTTTGGCATTTTGAAAATCCAAATGTTTGGGGATCGATCGCATTGAAATGAAAATGTCTTGTGTACATGTTTATCAAATGCATTGGACATTATCAAAGCTGCACTTGAAAGCAAAAGACACTGAAATGCACAAGATTCAGTGCACATTCAAATGCAATTGTGTTTGTAAACCTAAGTTCCATAAAACCCCTCCGGGGCTAACATAAGAGTTTGCATGTGATGCATAATTGCACCACGGCGAGGTTATCGTCGTTCAGCGTAACGACTAAACGCCAACCTGTTATCTGCACGTGTTTTCGAGGAAGCTTAACGCGAAACATCATAACGAAGACCACTCGACTACGAGCGATGTATGATCGGGTCATTTCCATGGATAATTCATAGAGAGATTTGCACTGTCTATAAAACACGGCGCGCTGTAAGCGATATCGGGACGAACGAGCGAATAAGCGATGTGAATAATTCGGCGCGACTCTACTTATTATTCATCGATATTCTTGTGTTCATATTGCGTCAAATTGCTTCACCAGGCGCAAAGATTGCGCCACCGATAGGCGGGCGGATCAATATTATCGGCGACACTAAACGTCGTTTTGTCGTCTTCCTCGTGTCATTGTATTGTCGAGTGCCCACGTGGGGCCGCGTATAGTGCAAATGGCAACATGCACGAGCTCACGCACGAGCACATGCACGAGCATAGGCACGCATACGTGCGCACGTACACATGCATGTAGACACACGCTCACGCACATGTATGTACACGCACGTGCATGCGCACCTACATGCACACGCGCATAACCACGCACGCGCACATGCACACACGCACGCACACGCACTCACACATATGCAAGCGTGGCGCGTATGTACTATAGGCATGTAAGTATGTGTGTGTGCGTGTGCGCGTGTGTGCGTGTGTGCATGTGTGCGTGTGTACATTTGTGTATTAATAAATTATGTACGTATGCATGCATGTATGTATACGTATGTATACCTATGCATACCTATGAGTACGTATGTATGTATGTATGTGTGTGTGTGTATGTATGTGTGTGTGTGTGTGTGTGTGTGTGTGTGTGTGTGTGTGTGTGTGTATGTATGTATGTATGTATGTATGTATGTATGCATGCATGTATAGAGAGATTTTCACCCATTGTGTGTGTGTGTGTGTGTGTGTGTATGTATGTATGTATAATTATGTATGTATGTGCTTATTAAAGTATAATTACTAGGTAGCCCATGACGACAATGTCGGGGTCGAAACTGTAGACAAGGTTATATACATTTGTCTTTGTTACCAGCAGTGTAAACACGATCGTGGTTGAAAGTCGACACTGCGGTCTTTCTGTGACAATGTCTAAACGCGTAGACTCATTCTCTCTGTGTTCAGACTTCCTTACGTTTGCCTTTGACATTGAAATTGAAACCATAATGAAGCGAAGGGTTGCAACATTATTTTTTTACCGAAACATCACGCTCGGCCGCACGATGATGCCAGAACCATGAACTTTGCAACTAATTACTTTTCGTCGCCTGTATAATTTATACTTATTTAATGGCACATGACTCCATACCCACAAAATACAACTGCAATTTATGTAATTAATTTGGTAGCTAAGTTCTGATCAGGGCCCATACGATACGTACATTTCGTTTACACACCTGAAGAACTAACGAACTGAAGAACGGTTTGTCCGCGTCTCCAATTATCATATTATTCCAGATTATAATTTTTAATTATCATATTTGACTGAGTTTTGACCGTAATACGACTAGTAGTTTGGAATATCCAAATGCGTTTATTTGATAGCATAATGGCCGAGTCACACACACAGACGCACGCACACACGCACGCATATATTGGGACATCGTGTTTTTTAAATTACATGTGCTGGCTTTTAACGTTTAAAACACGTTTTGTATTAAACTGTGTTTTAAAATAGTGCAGTTTTCTCTGCTTTCCCGCAGCGCGCGTCGATCACCAATTTATCAGAAAGCGAAGTCGCAAGTCTCAGAAGCCACCAGCCACGGGAGGGGGCAGAATCGTTGACCCCCGCGGGACCCCCCTATTGGTGGGTGGCGGGTTAGTCGCATAACGCGATGACAGACTGAAAGCTAACGGAGACGGTCGCCTTGTCGGAGTCGCCATAATTAAGACAAAACGTTCAAATGGTCAATTCTCTTATCGGGCCATGGACGCTGGACATCGTCGGCGGCGGTGAAACCTGAGAAGAGAAAAAAGCATTCCCTCCAGATAGTGTCGTTAGCGGGTCATTAGGAGCGCGCGGTGACGTTCGTTTTCGAAATGAGATTTTCAACGAGTGCGACGCTACGAGGGGTTGACAGTGTCCATGTGCGGGGCGCGTCTTTGAAGACAACGACAGCCGTCGCAAGATTAATGTGCGACCGTTACATCGAGGAGTCGCCGTCGCCATGTTGGTAGATTCGTAGAACAACGGCTAATAATGACGTGGCCATGTCGAACGATTATTTATTTCGCCGCGTTTCAGGTGTCGCTGTTCTTTGTCGTTTTGTATATATTTTATGTCGCTGATTGGCAAATCCGTACATCCATAAAGCCAGCCATCTTGAATTGATTCGAACAAGCCGCGGACGACGCCCAACGGTAGCGTGAAGGACTCGCGCGGAAAACTCGATGCTCTTTTGACGTCAGAAATGAGCGTCACTGCGTAGCGGGCACCGACTGCGGGCCCAGAGGACTGAACAATGGAGGTGCAGCGGCGATAGAGGTTTCGCCACATATCTAAGTCGGCATAATGTAATCGCACCGACCCAGTATAAATTAAGCGGCGGTCGCGGGAAGCGAGCGTTTTCATTGTCGGTGCAGTCGACTGTGTGATTTGATAGGGGCAACTAGACACATATGTCTCGCCTGGGACCTCCGGCTGCGCCGGGCAGGCTACGGCAGTCCGTGGACGTACCCGCAGGGACGAGTCCGTTGCCCGCGGGAGGGGTCCGTACAAACAACTGTTACGCCCGGTTGTTTGCGTGTGAATTGTGGATGGCTATAACTCGGGTGATTAAATCATGGACGCTTTTAGAGACTACATTCGCTGCTTCTGTTGTTAACGGAACAACCTTATTTGTTGTTCGTGTACATATACTCGATAGAATAAAGTTCACGTTTGACAGTACTTTGAACATTGTGAATGTGGATGTACACTCAATAAACATAATAAAAATATATATTTATATGAGTATGATGAAACAAAAGGCTCCTATGTAACAGGCATGGTTAATTAAAACGTTTATTTGTCCCAACACAATACGAAAGTATGCTCTAATGAGGACATAATCTTATACCTATGGTTTGTACTTTCGTATTTTCTAGTTAATTAATTTCTTTAATGAAATCAAATATTTTGAAACAATAAGTCATTTCATCGATAAAATTCAAGGTCTCAGAGCACCTGGTGATCTTGTTCAAATGTTCCCATTTAAGGTGGCCGTACAAAGTTTGGTTGCGTTTGTTTGAATACGAGTGTGTCGAAGTAAACTGTATATTCACCACCACAAAGCTCCATTGAACATGTCCCTGTGCTGCGTACAGTGCGTGCGTATGCTAAACTCTCTAGTCCGCCACATGCCTCAATGGCCAAACTCGTCCCAGTAGCGAGTTATATTTTCCCAACTTGCGTATGCATGACAACAGTAATTGTTTCCGCTATTGATGACGTCAGCTATAACTAGCTATGGTGTCTTATAATACAACATTACAGTATAATGTTCCTGCTCTGCTTCAGAAAATATGCCCAAGGACATAAATAAAGCCGGTGTAACAAAACTTATACCGAGATAGAGTGTATGCTTTTCGCACGGCATGGGAATATACTCTCCCATAAGTAAGTTGAGAGACGGTCTAGTGTACATTGTATTTTCGCTCTAAATGTCTTTCTATCGGGACTTACCAATAACATAGTTACATTTGAAACTAAACACACAAATATATAAACATTCATGTTGGATTGTGACTTACACGGCATATATTTACACAACTAGTGGGCACAATCCCTTTATAATAGGTGCTTCGAGGTAGAACATAATAAGAATAAGTGTACTTGTAGGAACACTATAAAATATAGAATAGGACAAAAGGTAGTATAGACATGGTGGCGAATGGCATGGCGATGTTGCTTTCCCAGAAACGAATCTATACAATATTTTATATTATAACAAAACACAGCAAGCACGGTTATAGACGGCAATAATTTAATTCACTTTACAGTAGCGCATCACATTTACAAATTTAAATACGTATCATAAATGTACAGTAATTACAGGCTAACATGTGAAAAAACGTCTCATTGTCTATTCAAATATGTACACCTTTTTCTTCTCAACTGTCGCTGTTCGCAGCAACATTCTGATTGTCTTGACAATCAGTGCGTGTGTTCCCACGACCCTGGCCCGAGACAATACTGTTACACGTGCGTCGTCAAAACACACTCGGAGACAATAAGAAACAGCAGGGCATGGCAGAAGCAAGTGTCAATGGTTTTTGTGGTAGCGACATCAGTGTTATAAAGGACATCGTGTAGATAAATAAAATCTACACAAACATTGTCATGGCCAGTGTGTTCCATTCTGACATTTGTTTCTACCAGAAGCGTCTCAGAGAACTCGAGTAAGCACCATGTTAAGTAGCCAACTTAAGTAGTTGAAACTATTACAGTGTTGGCATTTATTTGAAAGCATCGTGTTAAGTAGTAGAACTGTAACACTGTTGGGATTTGCTTGAAAACTTGGCTGCGTATCCGCATTTTCAGCATTTCCTGCGATACACAAATTATGGTGAATATATAAAGACCTGATACGTAGGTGAAATTGTTACACACGTTTTGTTTAGATTCACATTATGCTGTAGCATAGTTCATATGACACGACACACACGAGAAACTCTTTCTATTATGTCGTCATTTCTTGGTGTGAACTCGACTTCCTGGTAGACGGTCTGACACAACCACGCCCTGTGTGAACGAGATAACTCCGGAAGCAGACGTTTCTGTGCCGCTGTACCGTCTATTCACACGAGCGTCGACCGGCCTTGCGCCCACACAACTACGGATGTTCGTTCACACACGTGTTGCGTTCACGTATCGGTCAATTGTGTCGCGATATTCATCGCACAAACACATGGACAGTATGCGCACAAACATCCGGCGGTTTCCTTAATCTGGTCTTGACCGTGGCGAACTTTTTCATTCGTTACCGGGCCGACATCATCTGATGCGACACGGGTGGACTGGAATCGTGTTTTGCATAACACATAAATACAGGTAGAAAGTTGTGACAAATTATCGCAATATTGTCAACGAGAAACTGAAGAAACTTCAAACGTACGTTGGTCTTCACAAATGGGTAACTTAACGATTATTTGGTGTCTGGTTTAGTGCGCTATACGTTCGTCATTGTGCGTAGGTGCGACCGGACTCGAGATGCTATCACGGTAAACACATTACGACGATTTGTGTGACAGTCGTGGGAACACGGAGCTATGACTAGAGGATTGACGACGACCAATGTCGCGCCCGGAGCGAAATCACAACGAGCGGGACTTTCAACGTCCACATGACGGCTGCGATACATCTGCCGCCAATGCTTGCGCTGTTAACAGATCATCACTTATAATTGCCTACGCGCTACGGGACGGCTGTTATATCTGTTTACTCCACTGTCCTGGCGGTGACCACGCGCTATGTCCGTTTGCTGGCGACTGCCGCCGCCGCAGCGCTATGCAGGTATGGGTGGTAGCGATAGCCGAAGAGTCCGGCGGCATGCTGGGATATGTCTTCCGGTGACGTCATCGATTGCGCGACGTACGCCATGTGATTTGCGGGAATTTTCGAGGGAAGAGACGAGGCTGCGGTGAGCGCGGCGGTCGGAGCGAAAGGGCTGAGGGAGAAGGTCGACAGTGCCGAGGTGTCTCCCGCCAGTCCGAATAGGGTGGAGTAAAGGGCGCGGCCACCAGGTGTCGCTGTGTACGGCAGCTGCATGAGACGTGACGTGAAGGGGTTGCCCCAAAGAGTGTCGCGCACGCCTGCTGACAGTTTCTCCCCCGCGTCTGCACAACAGAAAAACAGTACCCGTTTCAATATATAATTCGTTGCTTGCAATCATCAAACACTATCGAAAAGTCGACAGTAAATATATTCGTTATCACCAATAAAATACCTCAATCTAGACACTAAACTAACTTTCCGACCCGACAGATCTTCAAAGTTGTACAGATTCGCGCTGCGTTTAGAAATTGGATTTACGAGCCAATGACGTCACACCTTAGAATTTAATCCACTCAGACTGAAACGCTTTCTTAATATGTGGTACAGAGATAATCACCTTTATCTAGACGCGGCATTCGTATCGATTGCGTGCACATTGCCCCAACAGAGATAGCCGTATCTGATTGCTGTCGCAAGAATTACTTCTTGACGGTCGATTTTGCAAGGAATCGTTTCGATGGACAGGAAACCCTACTTGTATGAGGGTGTAATAAACTTCCTCTTTTTACGCAGGCCGCCTAATCTCAAGGTTGAGATTACTACCCTATACCCTATACACGTTAATACTGAAATGCGCGTGTCAGGTTTGAATTCGGGGCTAAGTGACAGGCTTGTGTAACAAATAGCAGGCTTGGCTGGCCGATTGACAGTCTTAGTTTGATTAATTCTGTGCATAATTATGTACAACGTTACCACAGAAAACATCCAATCACAATTTTATTGGAGATAGTTTGTGCTACTTTAGGAAATACAGGAAAAATAGTAAGTTTATTAGTTTAACTGCGTTTATAGCTGCGGTTTTTTTGCCAAAACATGTTATAGTTGTCAGGAATATGCACCTAACGATCACTGTAGTTATTATATTCTACCCTACACCAAGATACACCACTGTAAACGTGAGCGGGAATATCCATAGCCACAGAAGGGACAGGATAACTATTTATGTAGCGTTGTGTCGCGAGAAATATTAATTATTATTAGTTATTTTATAATTGCCGTATAAGAACCGATGTCAGTTGCTTATGTTATGATTGAAGCGTCCTTTGTTGTAGTACATCTACATGTACTAGGGACACACAAATACAAATATTATACTGTCATGCTAATACTTCACAACACATTTCCGATTAAGAAAACTATGGTAATATACTTTCTAACATTATCCTGTCTACACTCGATACAAAACTATTTTGATTTTGAATTTGCAAGTTTTATAATGAATTAATTGTGTGTGTGTCATAATAGTAACCATATATTGTATAAACCTGTATACGTTTATATAAACGTTAATGGCTTACACCATAACAATATATATATACAGTGTGTGTGTATATATATATATATACATATATATATATACAGTGTGTGTGTATATATATATATGTATATATATATACACACACACACTGTATATATATATATATATATATATATTGTTATGGTGTAAGCCATTAATGTTTACATAAATGTATACAAAATCAAAATAGTTTTGTATCGAGTGTAGACAGGATAATGTTAGAAAGTATATTACCATAGTTTTCTTAATCGGAAATGTGTTGTGAAGTATTAGCATGACAGTATAATATTTGTATTTGTGTGTCCCTAGTACATGTAGATGTACTACAACAAAGGACGCTTCAATCATAACATAAGCAACTGACATCGGTTCTTATAATATATAATAATTAATATTTCTCGCGACACAACGCTACATAAATAGTTACCCTGTCCCTTCTGTCGCTATGGATATTCCCGCTCACGTTTACAGTGGTGTATCTTGGTGTAGGGTAGAATCGTTGGGATACATATCACTACAGTGATTTAACAAGATTTAACAAGATTGCCATCCAGAAAATTACTCTGGATGGCAGGTGGACAAGGAAGCCTTTTGGCTTATCGAGAGTCCAATACTTTTTATCTACATGTATCCCGCCTTTTTAAGGTGTGTGTCGATTTTATTTTTAAAAATATTCACGCTACTAGCACCAACACAATCAGGAGATAATCTGTTCCATTCATTTACAGTCCTTTGTGAGAATGAGAACTTTCTTATATCTAATCTACACTGCTCCTTTACTAATGTAGCTTCATGTCCTCTGGTCCTTCTATTTTTCTTAACTGAGAAAAAAATGTTTCTATGAATATTTTCATAACCATTCAATATTTTAAACACTTCTATGTGATCTCCTCTCAATCTCCTGGTCTCTAATGTTGTTAAACCACATTCTTTTAGGCGTATTTCGTAACTAAGATCCCTCAGATTTGGTATCATTTTAGTCGCTCTCCTCTGTATTCTTTCTAGCATATCTATGTCCTTCTTGCGATATGGCCTCCATGCTTGTATACAATATTCTAAATGAGGCCTCACTATTGTTTTGTACAGCGGTACTATTAATTCTTTTTTCTTATACGTTATATTTCGCCTAATTAATCCAAGGATTTGATTTCCCTTTGACGCTGCAATTCCGCACTGCTCTGAAACCTTCATATCAGCACTAATGGTTAACCCCAAGTCCTTTTCTTTTACAGTAGTACTTAGAACAGTACCCCCCATTTTATATTTTACCTCTTCATTCCCATGACCTGTGTGGAGGCATTTACATTTCCCAAAATTGAACAGCATTTGCCACTTTTCAGACCATTTGATCAACCTATCAAGATCATCTTGTAAATGCTGTCTGTCTCCATCACTTTTAATCCTTCTAAACACTTTGTATCATCCGCAAATTTTAACACCTTGCTTGTTATATCATCGTCCAAATCGTTGATATATATTAAGAATAATATAGTTCCTAGTACTGATCCCTGTGGTACCCCACTCAATACCGATTTCCAGTTTGAAGCCTCCCCATCAACTACTACACGTTGTCTTCTGTCATTCAGCCATTTTTCTATCCAGTTTATTATACCATTTCCTATGCCATGGGCCTTAGCTTAAGGAGTAATCTTTGATGTGGTACTTTGTCGAAAGCTTTTTGAAAATCTAAATAGATGATATCTACTGGTGATCCCTCATCTACCCACCTAGTGATGTCTTCCAAAAACATAACATATTTGTTAAGCATGACCTCGCTTTTAAAAACCCATGTTGAGATGGGTTTATCAAGTTATGTTTAACAAGAAAATCCACCATGTGATCTTTAATTAGTCTTTCTAATAATTTGCAAATCACTGATATTAAACTCACTGGTCTATAGTTCTCTGACTTGTTTCTCGAACCTTTTTTAAATAACGGTATAATGTTTGCCTCTTTCCATTCTAAAGGAACCACTCCCTCTTCTAATGACAAAATTAAAACTGTTGCAAGCGGTACGCTAATTTGTTCTACAATTTCCAATAGTAGTTTGGGCGGAATCCCGTCCACTCCAGGTGATTTATTATCCTTCATAGCCCTTATTTTCTTAGCTACCATTTCCGAGGTTACAACTAACTGTCCTAAATAGTCTGAATCTGCCCCTTGAACTTAGCCTCTGGTACTGGCAGTGAACTAATATCTTCCCTGGTAAACACTGAACTAAAATACTCATTCAGGTCTTCTGCCATTAAGAATCCCTCTGATATTGTATTTCCAGCACTATCTTCTAGAGGACCGACCTTATCCTGAACTTTCTGTTTGCTTCGAATATACGCATAAAAACTCTTACTGTCATGTTTTATATTACTAGCTAATTTTTTTTCATAGCTTCTCTTTGAATTTCTAATTTCAGCTGTAGCTTGATTAAGTGCTTCTTTATAAATGTTGTAGTCTTCATCATTTCCAGTACATCTATATGACTTCCACATCATTTGTTTATACTTAATTTTTCTAATGGCTTCTTTCGATAAGTGTTTCTTTTTAGACCGTTTCCCTTGTTTTTTTGAAAGGTACAAATTTATCGACTATGCACTTAATTTCACTATTTAAGATATTCCAGCATTCGGTTGCTGTCTTATTCTTCAGTGTGTTATTCCAGTCTATCTTTGCTAAATATTTCCTCATGTCCTTATACCTTCCCTTGTGGAAATTTCTCCTATACTGCTTTTTACTATTCCTTTCTGATTTTACTTTGATGGTAAAATGTATCTGGTTGTGATCACTACTCCCAGTGGCTCACATATCTTGACATTGTCAACTAATTCTTTCTGTGAGGACAAAACTAAGTCTAACACATTCTCTCCCCTGGTTGGTTCTAGCACATGTTGAGAAAGGAAACTATCTTGTACTAAAACTAAAAACTTGTGGTCCTCACTCCCCATACTCTGTAGAGATTTCCATTGTATATGCCCATGGTTAAAGCCCCCCATAATAATACAGTTCCGTTTGCTTACTTCCCTTATATCGTTTTGTATTTTTTCATTCTCTTCTATGCTTATGTTTGGACTTCGATAAACTAACCCAACTGTTAACGTTGTGTTTCCTGTAACTATGTTACACCAAACAGCTTCTTCGCAATCTGCTTCTCTTTCTAATTTTATTTCATAAGCCTGGATAGATTCTTTAATATATAAAATAACTCCACCTCCCTTTCTTCCTATTCTATCTTTCCTAAACATTACATATCCTGTTAGTCCCAATTCGGCATCTGATATATCAGTGGTGGCCCACGATTCGGTTATACCTATTATGTGAGGGTCAATATCTTCTACCATAATGTTTAGTTCACTTCTTTTGTTTACTATGCTCCTTGCATTTAAACAAATGCATTTATATCCCGATTCAGAACAGTTTTCCAGGCTGTTCTTTGCCAATTTATTTCTGCTGTCTTTATCTATGCCTCCAGTTTCAGGCTTCTCTGTGAATCCCCCCTGCGAATCTAGTTTAAATAGATGCAGCCTGTCCCACTGTCAACAGATTGCAGCAAGTTCTCTGAGAAAACTGCTGCCCCCTTTCCACTTAGATGTAGGCCATCTCTCATGTACATATCTTCCCTCCCAACAAAGTATCCCCATAAATCTACGAATCCCACCCCCTCTTCTTTACACATCTGCTCAACTAGTGCGTTGATCGCCATCCTCTTGCAGTTTCTATATGTCGGCCCCCTTCCTCCCATTACTGGCAAAATTCCTGAGAGGATAATCTGTTCTACTCTTGTCTTCTTTAACTTCTTCACTAACTGTCTGTACTTCTGAACTATCCCAGTTGTGACAGGGATTCTACGGTTTGCATCTGTCTGGTTGTAATCTTGTTCCCCTGTCTTCTGCTCTCCCGTCACAATCTCGTCCATTCCATTCTCTCCTGACGCTGTTTCTCTTGTCACCTTTCTTCCTGTCATCGTCCCTCCCGACTTCTCTTCTGTCACATGTACTCTCACTTCCTTTCCTCCCGTCATCTTTCCTCCCGTTGCATTTCCTTCTCTCCTCTCCCGTCTCTTTTTCCCTCCTACCTCTTTCTCTACGGTCACTTTCTTTCCTGCCACCTTCACACCTGTCACATTTCCTGCCGTCGATCCTCCACTTTCTTCCCCTCCGATCACCTTCCCTCCTCTCAGTCTCCTTTCCTCGGTCTTGTTGCCACTACTCTGCTCCTTCAGTTTCACAGTATTCCCAACTTTATCCCTGTCGTCTCTCTCCATTCCATCTGTATCCTTGCTGATTCTCATCTCCATCCCCTTCACAATATCTACCAACCTAGCTACCTCTTTCTCCAGACATTTCACCTTCCAACACCCCACGCACTGAAAGGTGAATCCCTCTTCCTTGGTTTCTGTCCATGACTTCGTACAGCCGGATAAGGCAAAGTCTACCCAACTGTGGCAGTCGTCGCACACCAAGTGTCTCTTTGCCTTGACTTGCCGCTTGCAAGGCGCCATATCAGAATTTATTTAATAATAATAATCTAATTAGCTATTTAAAATAGTTTTGTCAACTGTGTTTACACTATTCACTGTCTATGTAGTCTCTAAGAAGACTGTTTTCTGTGCACAAATGTTA
>CM034537.1:61536555-61633490 GCA_020002185.1 Paraescarpia echinospica
CACGCACTCACACATATGCAAGCGTGGCGCGTATGTACTATAGGCATGTAAGTATGTGTGTGTGCGTGTGCGCGTGTGTGCGTGTGTGCATGTGTGCGTGTGTACATTTGTGTATTAATAAATTATGTACGTATGCATGCATGTATGTATACGTATGTATACCTATGCATACCTATGAGTACGTATGTATGTATGTATGTGTGTGTGTGTATGTATGTGTGTGTGTGTGTGTGTGTGTGTGTGTGTGTGTGTGTGTGTGTGTATGTATGTATGTATGTATGTATGTATGTATGCATGCATGTATAGAGAGATTTTCACCCATTGTGTGTGTGTGTGTGTGTGTGTGTATGTATGTATGTATAATTATGTATGTATGTGCTTATTAAAGTATAATTACTAGGTAGCCCATGACGACAATGTCGGGGTCGAAACTGTAGACAAGGTTATATACATTTGTCTTTGTTACCAGCAGTGTAAACACGATCGTGGTTGAAAGTCGACACTGCGGTCTTTCTGTGACAATGTCTAAACGCGTAGACTCATTCTCTCTGTGTTCAGACTTCCTTACGTTTGCCTTTGACATTGAAATTGAAACCATAATGAAGCGAAGGGTTGCAACATTATTTTGTTACCGAAACATCACGCTCGGCCGCACGATGATGCCAGAACCATGAACTTTGCAACTAATTACTTTTCGTCGCCTGTATAATTTATACTTATTTAATGGCACATGACTCCATACCCACAAAATACAACTGCAATTTATGTAATAAATTTGGTAGCTAAGTTCTGATCAGGGCCCATACGATACGTACATTTCGTTTACACACCTGAAGAACTAACGAACTGAAGAACGGTTTGTCCGCGTCTCCAATTATCATATTATTCCAGATTATAATTTTTAATTATCATATTTGACTGAGTTTTGACCGTAATACGACTAGTAGTTTGGAATATCCAAATGCGTTTATTTGATAGCATAATGGCCGAGTCACACACACAGACGCACGCACGCACGCACGCACGCATATATTGGGACATCGTGTTTTTTAAATTACATGTGCTGGCTTTTAACGTTTAAAACACGTTTTGTATTAAACTGTGTTTTAAAATAGTGCAGTTTTCTCTGCTTTCCCGCAGCGCGCGTCGATCACCAATTTATCAGAAAGCGAAGTCGCAAGTCTCAGAAGCCACCAGCCACGGGAGGGGGCAGAATCGTTGACCCCCGCGGGACCCCCCTATTGGTGGGTGGCGGGTTAGTCGCATAACGCGATGACAGATTGAAAGCTAACGGAGACGGTCGCCTTGTCGGAGTCGCCATAATTAAGACAAAACGTTCAAATGGTCAATTCTCTTATCGGGCCATGGACGCTGGACATCGTCGGCGGCGGTGAAACCTGAGAAGAGAAAAAAGCATTCCCTACAGATAGTGTCGTTAGCGGGTCATTAGGAGCGCGCGGTGACGTTCGTTTTCGAAATGAGATTTTCAACGAGTGCGACGCTACGAGGGGTTGACAGTGTCCATGTGCGGGGCGCGTCTTTGAAGACAACGACAGCCGTCGCAAGATTAATGTGCGACCGTTACATCGAGGAGTCGCCGTCGCCATGTTGGTAGATTCGTAGAACAACGGCTAATAATGACGTGGCCATGTCGAACGATTATTTATTTCGCCGCGTTTCAGGTGTCGCTGTTCTTTGTCGTTTTGTATATATTTTATGTCGCTGATTGGCAAATCCGTACATCCATAAAGCCAGCCATCTTGAATTGATTCGAACAAGCCGCGGACGACGCCCAACGGTAGCGTGAAGGACTCGCGCGGAAAACTCGATGCTCTTTTGACGTCAGAAATGAGCGTCACTGCGTAGCGGGCACCGACTGCGGGCCCAGAGGACTGAACAATGGAGGTGCAGCGGCGATAGAGGTTTCGCCACATATCTAAGTCGGCATAATGTAATCGCACCGACACAGTATAAATTAAGCGGCGGTCGCGGGAAGCGAGCGTTTTCATTGTCGGTGCAGTCGACTGTGTGATTTGATAGGGGCAACTAGACACATATGTCTCGCCTGGGACCTCCGGCTGCGCCGGGCAGGCTACGGCAGTCCGTGGACGTACCCGCAGGGACGAGTCCGTTGCCCGCGGGAGGGGTCCGTACAAACAACTGTTACGCCCGGTTGTTTGCGTGTGAATTGTGGATGGCTATAACTCGGGTGATTAGATCATGGACGCTTTTAGAGACTACATTCGCTGCTTCTGTTGTTAACGGAACAACCTTATTTGTTGTTCGTGTACATATACTCGATAGAATAAAGTTCACGTTTGACAGTACTTTGAACATTGTGAATGTGGATGTACACACAATAAACATAATAAAAATATATATTTATATGAGTATGATGAAACAAAAGGCTCCTATGTAACAGGCATGGTTAATTAAAACGTTTATTTGTCCCAACACAATACGAAAGTATGCTCTAATGAGGACATAATCTTATACCTATGGTTTGTACTTTCGTATTTTCTAGTTAATTAATTTCTTTAATGAAATCAAATATTTTGAAACAATAAGTCATTTCATCGATAAAATTCAAGGTCTCAGAGCACCTGGTGATCTTGTTCAAATGTTCCCATTTAAGGTGGCCGTACAAAGTTTGGTTGCGTTTGTTTGAATACGAGTGTGTCGAAGTAAACTGTATATTCACCACCACAAAGCTCCATTGAACATGTCCCTGTGCTGCGTACAGTGCGTGCGTATGCTAAACTCTCTAGTCCGCCACATGCCTCAATGGCCAAACTCGTCCCAGTAGCGAGTTATATTTTCCCAACTTGCGTATGCATGACAACAGTAATTGTTTCCGCTATTGATGACGTCAGCTATAACTAGCTATGGTGTCTTATAATACAACATTACAGTATAATGTTCCTGCTCTGCTTCAGAAAATATGCCCACGGACATAAATAAAGCCGGTGTAACAAAACTTATACCGAGATAGAGTGTATGCTTTTCGCACGGCATGGGAATATACTCTCCCATAAGTAAGTTGAGAGACGGTCTAGTGTACATTGTATTTTCGCTCTAAATGTCTTTCTATCGGGACTTACCAATAGTTACATTTGAAACTAAACACACAAATATATAAACATTCATGTTGGATTGTGACTTACACGGCATATATTTACACAACTAGTGGGCACAATCCCTTTATAATAGGTGCTTCGAGGTAGAACATAATAAGAATAAGTGTACTTGTAGGAACACTATAAAATATAGAATAGGACAAAAGGTAGTATAGACATGGTGGCGAATGGCATGGCGATGTTGCTTTCCCAGAAACGAATCTATACAATATTTTATATTATAACAAAACACAGCAAGCACGGTTATAGACGGCAATAATTTAATTCACTTTACAGTAGCGCATCACATTTACAAATTTAAATACGTATCATAAATGTACAGTAATTACAGGCTAACATGTGAAAAAACGTCTCATTGTCTATTCAAATATGTACACCTTTTTCTTCTCAACTGTCGCTGTTCGCAGCAACATTCTGATTGTCTTGACAATCAGTGCGTGTGTTCCCACGACCCTGGCCCGAGACAATACTGTTACACGTGCGTCGTCAAAACACACTCGGAGACAATAAGAAACAGCAGGGCATGGCAGAAGCAAGTGTCAATGGTTTTTGTGGTAGCGACATCAGTGTTATAAAGGACATCGTGTAGATAAATAAAATCTACACAAACATTGTCATGGCCAGTGTGTTCCATTCTGACATTTGTTTCTACCAGAAGCGTCTCAGAGAACTCGAGTAAGCACCATGTTAAGTAGCCAACTTAAGTAGTTGAAACTATTACAGTGTTGGCATTTATTTGAAAGCATCGTGTTAAGTAGTAGAACTGTAACACTGTTGGGATTTGCTTGAAAACTTGGCTGCGTATCCGCATTTTCAGCATTTCCTGCGATACACAAATTATGGTGAATATATAAAGACCTGATACGTAGGTGAAATTGTTACACACGTTTTGTTTAGATTCACATTATGCTGTAGCATAGTTCATATGACACGACACACACGAGAAACTCTTTCTATTATGTCGTCATTTCTTGGTGTGAACTCGACTTCCTGGTAGACGGTCTGACACAACCACGCCCTGTGTGAACGAGATAACTCCGGAAGCAGACGTTTCTGTGCCGCTGTACCGTCTATTCACACGAGCGTCGACCGGCCTTGCGCCCACACAACTACGGATGTTCGTTCACACACGTGTTGCGTTCACGTATCGGTCAATTGTGTCGCGATATTCATCGCACAAACACATGGACAGTATGCGCACAAACATCCGGCGGTTTCCTTAATCTGGTCTTGACCGTGGCGAACTTTTTCATTCGTTACCGGGCCGACATCATCTGATGCGACACGGGTGGACTGGAATCGTGTTTTGCATAACACATAAATACAGGTAGAAAGTTGTGACAAATTATCGCAATATTGTCAACGAGAAACTGAAGAAACTTCAAACGTACGTTGGTCTTCACAAATGGGTAACTTAACGATTATTTGGTGTCTGGTTTAGTGCGCTATACGTTCGTCATTGTGCGTAGGTGCGACCGGACTCGAGATGCTATCACGGTAAACACATTACGACGATTTGTGTGACAGTCGTGGGAACACGGAGCTATGACTAGAGGATTGACGACGACCAATGTCGCGCCCGGAGCGAAATCACAACGAGCGGGACTTTCAACGTCCACATGACGGCTGCGATACATCTGCCGCCAATGCTTGCGCTGTTAACAGATCATCACTTATAATTGCCTACGCGCTACGGGACGGCTGTTATATCTGTTTACTCCACTGTCCTGGCGGTGACCACGCGCTATGTCCGTTTGCTGGCGACTGCCGCCGCCGCAGCGCTATGCAGGTATGGGTGGTAGCGATAGCCGAAGAGTCCGGCGGCATGCTGGGATATGTCTTCCGGTGACGTCATCGATTGCGCGACGTACGCCATGTGACTTGCGGGAATTTTCGAGGGAAGAGACGAGGCTGCGGTGAGCGCGGCGGTCGGAGCGAAAGGGCTGAGGGAGAAGGTCGACAGTGCCGAGGTGTCTCCCGCCAGTCCGAATAGGGTGGAGTAAAGGGCGCGGCCACCAGGTGTCGCTGTGTACGGCAGCTGCATGAGACGTGACGTGAAGGGGTTGCCCCAAAGAGTGTCGCGCACGCCTGCTGACAGTTTCTCCCCCGCGTCTGCACAACAGAAAAACAGTACCCGTTTCAATATATAATTCGTTGCTTGCAATCATCAAACACTATCGAAAAGTCGACAGTAAATATATTCGTTATCACCAATAAAATACCTCAATCTAGACACTAAACTAACTTTCCGACCCGACAGATCTTCAAAGTTGTACAGATTCGCGCTGCGTTTAGAAATTGGATTTACGAGCCAATGACGTCACACCTTAGAATTTAATCCACTCAGACTGAAACGCTTTCTTAATATGTGGTGCAGAGATAATCACCTTTATCTAGACGCGGCACTCGTATCGATTGCTTGCACATTGCCCCAACAGAGATAGCCGTATCTGATTGCTGTCGCAAGAATTACTTCTTGACGGTCGATTTTGCAAGGAATCGTTTCGATGGACAGGAAACCCTACTTGTATGAGGGTGTAATAAACTTCCTCTTTTTACGCAGGCCGCCTAATCTCAAGGTTGAGATTACTACCCTATACCCTATACACGTTAATACTGAAATGCGCGTGTCAGGTTTGAATTCGGGGCTAAGTGACAGGCTTGTGTAACAAATAGCAGGCTTGGCTGGCCGATTGACAGGCTTAGTTTGATTAATTCTGTGCATAATTATGTACAACGTTACCACAGAAAACATCCAATCACAATTTTATTGGAGATAGTTTGTGCTACTTTAGGAAATACAGGAAAAATAGTAAGTTTATTAGTTTAACTGCGTTTATAGCTGCGGTTTTTTTGCCAAAACATGTTATAGTTGTCAGGAATATGCACCTAACGATCACTGTAGTTATTATATTCTACCCTACACCAAGATACACCACTGTAAACGTGAGCGGGAATATCCATAGCCACAGAAGGGACAGGATAACTATTTATGTAGCGTTGTGTCGCGAGAAATATTAATTATTATTAGTTATTTTATAATTGCCGTATAAGAACCGATGTCAGTTGCTTATGTTATGATTGAAGCGTCCTTTGTTGTAGTACATCTACATGTACTAGGGACACACAAATACAAATATTATACTGTCATGCTAATACTTCACAACACATTTCCGATTAAGAAAACTATGGTAATATACTTTCTAACATTATCCTGTCTACACTCGATACAAAACTATTTTGATTTTGAATTTGCAAGTTTTATAATGAATTAATTGTGTGTGTGTCATAATAGTAACCATATATTGTATAAACCTGTATACGTTTATATAAACGTTAATGGCTTACACCATAACAATATATATATATATATATATACAGTGTGTGTGTATATATATATATATATATACATATATATATACAGTGTGTGTGTATATATATATATGTATATATATATACACACACACACTGTATATATATATATATATATATTGTTATGGTGTAAGCCATTAATGTTTACATAAATGTATACAAAATCAAAATAGTTTTGTATCGAGTGTAGACAGGATAATGTTAGAAAGTATATTACCATAGTTTTCTTAATCGGAAATGTGTTGTGAAGTATTAGCATGACAGTATAATATTTGTATTTGTGTGTCCCTAGTACATGTAGATGTACTACAACAAAGGACGCTTCAATCATAACATAAGCAACTGACATCGGTTCTTATACGGCAATTATAAAATAACTAATAATAATTAATATTTCTCGCGACACAACGCTACATAAATAGTTACCCTGTCCCTTCTGTCGCTATGGATATTCCCGCTCACGTTTACAGTGGTGTATCTTGGTGTAGGGTAGAATCGTTGGGATACATATCACTACAGTGATTTAACAAGATTTAACAAGATTGCCATCCAGAAAATTACTCTGGATGGCAGGTGGACAAGGAAGCCTTTTGGCTTATCGAGAGTCCAATACTTTTTATCTACATGTATCCCGCCTTTTTAAGGTGTGTCGATTTTATATTTAAAAATATTCACGCTACTAGCACCAACACAATCAGGAGATAATCTGTTCCATTCATTTACAGTCCTTTGTGAGAATGAGAACTTTCTTATATCTAATCTACACTGCTCCTTTACTAATGTAGCTTCATGTCCTCTGGTCCTTCTATTTTTCTTAACTGAGAAAAAAAAAATTCTATCAATATTTTCATAACCATTCAATATTTTAAACACTTCTATGTGATCTCCTCTCAATCTCCTGGTCTCTAATGTTGTTAAACCACATTCTTTTAGGCGTATTTCGTAACCAAGATCCCTCAGATTTGGTATCATTTTAGTCGCTCTCCTCTGTACTCTTTCTAGCATATCTATGTCCTTCTTGCGATATGGCCTCCATGCTTGTATACAATATTCTAAATGAGGCCTCACTATTGTTTTGTACAGCGGTACTATTAATTCTTTTTTCTTATACGCTATATTTTGCCTAATTAATCCAAGGATTTGATTTCCCTTTGACGCTGCAATTCCGCACTGCTCTGAAACCTTCATATCAGCACTAATGGTTAACCCCAAGTCCTTTTCTTTTACAGTAGTACTTAGAACAGTACCCCCATTTTATATTTTACCTCTTCATTCCCATGACCTGTGTGGAGACATTTACATTTCCCAAAATTGAACAGCATTTGCCACTTTTCAGACCATTTGATCAACCTATCAAGATCATCTTGTAAATGCTGTCTGTCTCCATCACTTTTAATCTTCTAAACACTTTTGTATCATCTGCAAATTTCAACACCTTGCTTGTTATTTCATCATCCAAATCGTTGATATATATTAAGAATAATATAGGTCCTAGTACTGATCCCTGTGGTACCCCACTCAATACCGATTTCCAGTTTGAAGCCTCCCCATCAACTACTACACGTTGTCTTCTGTCAATCAGCCATTGTTCTATCCAGTTTATTATACCATTTTCTATGCCATGGGCCTTTAGCTTAAGGAGTAATCTTTGATGTGGTACTTTGTCGAAAGCTTTTTGAAAATCTAAATAGATGATATCTACTGGTGATCCCTCATCTACCCACCTAGTGATGTCTTCCAAAAAACATAACATGTTAAACAAGACCTCGCTTTAAAAAACCCATGTTGAGATGGGTTTATCAAGTTATGTTTAACAAGAAAATCCACCATGTGATCTTTAATTAGTCTTTCTAATAATTTGCAAATCACTTATGTTAAACTCACTGGTCTATAGTTCTCTGACTTGTTTCTCGAACCTTTTTAAATAACGGTATAATGTTTGCCTCTTTCCATTCTAAAGGAACCACTCCTTCTTCTAATGACAAATTGAAAACTGTTGCAAGCGGTACGCTAATTTGTTCTACAATTTCCAATAGTAGTTTGGGCGGAATCCCGTCCACTCCAGGTGATTGATTATCCTTCATAGCCCTTATTTTCTTAGCTACCATTTCCGAGGTTACAACTAACTGTCCTAAATAGTCTGAATCTGCCCCTTGAACTTAGCCTCTGGTACTGGCAGTGAACTAATATCTTCCCTGGTAAACACTGAACTAAAATACTCATTCAGGTCTTCTGCCATTAAGAATCCCTCTGATATTGTATTTCCAGCACTATCTTCTAGAGGACTGACCTTATCCTGAACTTTCTGTTTGCTTCGAATATACGCATAAAAACTCTTACTGTCATGTTTTATATTACTAGCTAATTTTTTTTCATAGCTTCTCTTTGAATTTCTAATTTCAGCTGTAGCTTGATTAAGTGCTTTTTTATAAATGTTGTAGTCTTCATCATTTCCAGTACATCTATATGACTTCCACATCATTTGTTTATACTTAATTTTTCTAATGGCTTCTTTCGATAAGTGTTTCTTTTAGACCGTTTCCCTTGTTTTTTGAAAGGTACAAATTTATCGACTATGCACTTAATTTCACTATTTAAGATATTCCAGCATTCGGTTGCTGTCTTATTCTTCAGTGTGTTATTCCAGTCTATCTTTGCTAAATATTTCCTCATGTCCTTATACCTTCCCTTGTGGAAATTTCTCCTATACTGCTTTTTACTATTCCTTTCTGATTTTACTTTGATGGTAAAATGTATCTGGTTGTGATCACTACTCCCCAGTGGCTCACATATCTTGACATTGTCAACTAATTCTTTCTGTGAGGACAAAACTAAGTCTAACACATTCTCTCCCCTGGTTGGTTCTAGCACATGTTGAGAAAGGAAACTATCTTGTACTAAAACTAAAAACTTGTGGTCCTCACTCCCCATACTCTGTAGAGATTTCCATTGTATATGCCCATGGTTAAAGTCCCCCATAATAATACAGTTCCGTTTGCTTACTTCCCTTATATCGTTTTGTATTTTTTCATTCTCTTCTATGCTTATGTTTGGACTTCGATAAACTAACCCAACTGTTAACGTTGTGTTTCCTGTAACTATGTTACACCAAACAGCTTCTTCGCAATCTGCTTCTCTTTCTAATTTTATTTCATAAGCCTGGATAGATTCTTTAATATATAAAATAACTCCACCTCCCTTTCTTCCTATTCTATCTTTCCTAAACATTACATATCCTGTTAGTCCCAATTCGGCATCTGATATATCAGTGGTGGCCCACGATTCGGTTATACCTATTATGTGAGGGTCAATATCTTCTACCATAATGTTTAGTTCACTTCTTTTGTTTACTATGCTCCTTGCATTTAAACAAATGCATTTATATCCTGATTCAGAACAGTTTTCCAGGCTGTTCTTTGCCGATTTATTTCTGCTGTCTTTATCTATGCCTCCAGTTTCAGGCTTCTCTGTGAATCCCCCTGCGAATCTAGTTTAAATAGATGCAGCCTGTCCCACTGTCAACAGATTGCAGCAAGTTCTCTGAGAAAACTGCTGCCCCCTTTCCACTTAGATGTAGGCCATCTCTCATGTACATATCTTCCCTCCCAACAAAGTATCCCCATAAATCTACGAATCCCACCCCCTCTTCTTTACACATCTGCTCAACTAGTGCGTTGATCGCCATCCTCTTGCAGTTTCTATATGTCGGCCCCCTTCCTCCCATTACTGGCAAAATTCCTGAGAGGATAATCTGTTCTACTCTTGTCTTCTTTAACTTCTTCACTAACTGTCTGTACTTCTGAACTATCCCAGTTGTTCCCTCCCTCTCTGCGTTATTTGTCCCTACATGTACTAGTATAGACCCTCCCTTGCCATGCCCCAGTACCTTCTCTACCCTTTCAGTTACATGTTCTATCCTAGCCCCCGGTAGACAAACAACGACGTCCTCCCCCTCGCTTAGAGTCTTATCTGTCTTTCTCATAATCGAATCGCCCATAAACACCCTCTCTTTCCTCATTGCCCCCTCAATCACTGCCTCAGTGTAGCTCTTTCTACGGTTTGCATCTGTCTGGTTGTAATCTTGTTCCCCTGTCTTCTGCTCTCCCGTCACAATCTCGTCCGTTCCATTCTTTCCTGACGCTGTTTCTCTTGTTACCTTTCTTCCTGTCATCGTCCCTCCCGACTTCTCTTCTGTCACATGTACTCTCACTTCCTTTCTTCCCGTCATCTTTCCTCCCATTGCATTTCCTTCTCTCCTCTCCCGTCTCTTTTTCCCTCCTACCTCTTTCTCTACGGTCACTTTCTCTCCTGCCACCTTCACACCTGTCACATTTCCTGCCGTCGATCCTCCACTTTCTTCCCCTCCGATCACCTTCCCTCCTCTCAGTCTCCTTTCCTCGGTCTTGTTGCCACTACTCTGCTCCTTCAGTTTCACAGTATTCCCAACTTTATCCCTGTCGTCTCTCTCCATTCCATCTGTCTCCTTGCTGATTCTCATCTCCATCCCCTTCACAATATCTACCAACCTAGCTACCTCTTTCTCCAGACATTTCACCTTCCAACACCCCACGCACTGAAAGGTGAATCCCTCTTCCTTGGTTTCTGTCCATGACTTCGTACAGCCGGATAAGGCAAAATCTACCCAACTGTGGCAGTCGTCGCACACCAAGTGTCTCTTTGCCTTGACTTGCCGCTTGCAAGGCGCCATATCAGAATTTATTTAATAATAATAATCTAATTAGCTATTTAAAATAGTTTTGTCAACTGTGTTTACACTATTCACTGTCTATGTAGTCTTTAAGAAGACTGTTTTCTGTGCACAAATGTTACACTTTACGTAAGATTGCGTACGCTAGACTGCCTTATTTATTTAGGTTATACAGCGCCCTAGCGAATAAGAGAGACACTAGCTACATAAACTTAGTTCGCCCGATTATCGCAAATGCTTAATTTTAACAACAAAGCTACCTTATCAAAATGTCTAGCAGGTACTGACTTACACAGATATTATCTTATGTAGGTAGTTTATGGTTGTTACTTTATCACCTATATATTCTACCACATAACGAGGTTTGTTAAATCTTGTTTACAAACTTATCGTAGCCGTAAGCTAACGTACCCTATTATCACTCACTAGACTAAAGTGTCCTAAAATACTTTATCTAACTAACTTTAAGCACAACTGCTACTCAATATATGTTTACTGCTACTTTATGAATGATATTAAGGCAAGAATAATACTTATCAATCAGTAATTCCACTTGCTTATGAACTTTGATACACCACCAATTTCAACGATCTATCTCCGCCAAATATAGCCTCGATATCGTGATCGTTAGGTGCATATTCCTGACAACTATAACATGTTTTGGCAAAAAAACCGCAGCTATTTTTAAGTTGTGCTATATTTAAGTTATTCCGACGCAGCGCATAGAACAAGAGTTACAGGCAATGTGGTAAACTTGCTCAAAAATAACATAGTAATAACAGTATGTGTATATATAATTACGTATATGTATGTATACACCCACCCACACATAATATAATCCACGTTAAGTGGAGGAATGTAAGTAAGTGATAATATATATATATATATATGTGTGTGTGTGTGTGTGTGTGCGTTTGTGTGTGTGTATTCACATATTACATATAGTATTACATATATAGAGGGTATATATATATATATATATATAGCATATTATCACGATAATTCACACGAGTAACTAGTTTTATTTAACTCTGATGTTTACAAATATAGACACAATTAAATTAAGACACATTCATGAATGAAAAAGCCGAGTTTCCTATTGGCATGTTTGCATTGGTGCGTTTCTTTTTGCTTATATTGCGCTGAATTGTTTTACAGTAGTTTGTTAACAATAATTGTTTTACAGTAGTTTGTTAATAATACTTGTTTTACAGTAGTTTGTTAATAACAATTACTAACAAAAGGTATTACGTATTTTGAAATAAATCACTCGTCAAAGTCTCGAAGTCAACACTAAGAATTGTTAAATGTAATGTTCGTGTCTAGAACGCTAGAATGTCGTCTATTCTATATATGCATCGTATGGACAAAGTCCATTCGGAGATGCTATTTTCTCACCAAGAACATTCTCATAAAACAATGACAGTACATGGCAGAATGATGCTCTAAATATTGTGCATAAAACAGCATAATATATGTTGACTCATTGCTGCGGGCATTGCTGCAGCGTGGTTGTTCCGATTAGACAGAAATACCGTTTCGCCATAAATCCGTCGGGTGGCGCCGCTAGATCAACAAGAGTAAAAGCGGGAGATTGTGTTATGACGTAAACGTGTTACTTTGCGCGAACAATTGAGTACTAACGAACGGTAGGCCTACAACTCTATCTACGATGTAGATGACCAAGCATGTTTCAGGCGATACCGGACGCTACAAAGTACGTATTACTATAAATTTTGCAACATGTAAGACTGTCTATGTAATGTGTTTTTAGTTGAACTTCACAAGTCTCTACTAAGAAATGCTGGTCTCTCGGAGTTGTATTCGAATTGGCCTAAACTGAATCCAGTTGGGTTTGATGCATCTATACGTGTTACCGGAAAGTACTCTTAATACGATAGAATTAAAGTATATTGAAATATTAAAAACATATTGCTGTAGCACCATACTAACAAAACCACGCCTTATTCTCTGACTTTGTTTACAACAATAAAATTAACATAAATTCATTAAGCATTGCTGTTATTATTATTATTACCATTATTAGTAATTACTAATAATTAGCATATTTTCATCATACCTCTTAAATACGTTTTTGTAAACTTTTAACATACTATTTTAATAGTCTCTCCAATTCACTGTAGCACCCAAACTACCAGCATCACAACGCTAACAGTAAACGACTTCCCGCTAGCGGTATGGGATCAGTAGTCGATAATGGTGCTTCAAAGCGATCCACTACCCAAATATTTACACTGTCTGCGGCTAAATGGAGTCCTTATCAGCCGCGCAAGACTCGACTTTGTCGACATATAGGCATTTCTGACGGCTCCGGGATCCTGTGCCTGTCGATACAACCGCGGCCATGTTGTCGGCGAAATAGTACATTCAGACCTTATCACCATGAGCATCAAAACATCGCCTAACGAAATACAACGTAAGAGGTAAACAGCTACTTAAAAGTAAATTACAGATATATTGGAAATCACCAGGAAGGAATCAAGTGAACTGTTTGGCAAATGTGCATTGTTACTATCTATATATCTTTAAATAAATTTAAATATGGCAGCCGTTTAACATCTGCGTGTTGTATATTGGACTGTTATCAAGAACACGAGGAATTAAACTAAACTTGACTAAAAATCGACGTAGGACGAATCATTGACGATAAATTGCTATTCAATCTCCATTCCAATTTAATTTACATCGTTTATGTGTTGTGTAACTTGTATAGAATATTGTCATGACGTGGCGCGTGTGAGTCAGCGTTTTCTGTGGTTGTCAATTTCATCTACGAATTGATCCGGACTGGATTTGCAGTGAGTAAGGAGTTTCCGTAAAATCGCCTCAGTAGAATAACTTAAAACTATCACCAACACATTTGGTAAGCGTAATGTTTACATATTATGCTTAATGATTTAAATTATGCCAGTGTAGTAATATTATTATTAGTCCACGTAGATATTGCATTAGTTTGGGTTAGGAATGGTGTACAGTTGAAGAAATTGTGCAACGTGGAATGAACGGATGTCGTATACACGGTGAAATCCGATCTGAACATTGTTTGTGGAATGGAATGTTGCATTAGAATATCATGTTTGCGCTGCTGTTGGTGGCGGTTGTTGTGGTAGCCAGGGTGATATTGTTGACAAACAGGCGCATTGACGGTATTTTATGGAGCCATTTAATAAGAACGGATTCGTCTTCAGAGTTGTTCCACATAGAATAGATTATAAAATCCAGAGAAGTGCGGTTGCCAAACGTTATTTATGGTTGCTACACGATTCATTACGTAACAAGAACTAAAACCACTACAGTGCTATTATTACAGCATACTACAATAACACCTGAGCACTAATGAGCACTGGTATCGGTACTTCTACGAAGTAGCAATACTAGGGTAGTAGTAGAGTATACATTACTGTGATTTTATTTTATTATGTATCCCGGTGCGACGGCTGTTACGCTACTCGGTTGGGTGAGTACTGTAAGGTTGCTGTTGCTTCTTACATTAATGCTACTTTGCCAACGTTTTACGTTGTTACCGCTACTAACAGTGCTGTTACAGAATCTACGCAGATGCTTTTACATAACTTACGGATACTATACTGCTATGGTGTTGTTTCGACGTACGCTGCTGCTCCGCTACTATATTTACAGTCATTGCTGATATACGCTGTTACTGTCTTACACCACCATTAACTGTTACGGTTACGCACACAACACACGCTGCTGTTACGCGACAACTGCAAACACCCTATTGGTCTCATCAATGTGTTGTTTTGTGATTCGTTTAATACTATTTTGGTGACTGTTTTGATTATGCTTAAGTAATAATAGAGTCATTATAATTTACTTACACTGGAAGACGCCTTTTAGCCATGTGACATCCATGCATGTAACATATGTACATTTCAAAGACATGTTGTATATCAACTGTATGTGTGTTACGTTGTAAAATAGCGCTATTGTACTGTTACTGTCAAGGGTATTGTGCGGGACACTCACCTTGGCATTGATTGTAGTGGGCCTTGAGACACTCCTCGAAGTCGGCGTCGGAGCCGGGTCCGAGTGGCTTGTGGAAGTAGGAGTTCTGTACTTGAAGGAGTCCCTCCATGCTCTCCCTACAAACACCGACACTACAATATATCAACGGCGTCAACTCTAGCCGTGTACCTTATGCTATCACCTTTCAAAGTCCACTTTATTTTCCTCGATACGCAACCCAAAACTAATAAAATACACGCATTTATGAACCCACATATTAAAAAACAATAGGCAGTATGTATAAAATGACATTCTTTCTCAAGACATCGCTTTTTAACGTTTACTTCAACATTAGCTGTAAATCAAGAACAACTGATGGTATTCCAACAAATGAGGTGTCTGTGGAATCCAAAAAACGTATAAAACCCCATTTCCCAATTGTTCGACTTAATACCCACGTTCCTGTCTCTCGTACCGACTTCGTGAATACGTCAAGACGAGGGGTAAGGCAAAGGTAGAATGTTTGTTTATAGTCGACGTAGGACGTATTAGCAACAAAAAGTCTACACTTACACTACACCATTTATTAAGTCAGTATAGTAAATATGAATAATTTTAGTAAAAATACACTGTTAAATAATGTGATTATGAATTAGTGTATAATTCAAAATGATGCAGATATAATAAAATAAAGTAAACGTACAAAACGAATACTATATAATTTTAACTGAGTTGCAAAAAAACATGTTGTTATTTACAACACTGCAGTCGCTACGACTACGTTATAGTTAGAAATGTCACACCAATATGTAAAACAAATTAAAAAAATATATATTTATAATTCACTAATGTGTTAGTTTACATCAATCGCTTGTATGCACGCAGTGACAGTTTACAAATTCACAAATCCTTTTGGACTATTGTTGTAAGGAAAAACCCACCTTTCTAACTCCGTCAATCGAGAAGAATCCCTGAATCCTTTGGCGAATGGATTACTGTCGATTTTTAGTTTGGTGATCTGAATAACAAAATAAACAATACATATGTAAGCGCGGGAACAAACACCAATAAATTGTACTTGTAACTTTGTACTCTTACTAGAACATATTAGGCAAATTATTTTTAAATAGTCATTTGGTAAAAAAAAAAAATTAATGTCACAATTATACCTTGTGGAATTAAGAACTCAATGACAAAATTGAGTAAAACTAACTTTTTGGTATTTCAGTACGCAGTAGCTAATAGAGAACATTATTTAGTTCATTCGAACCCCCTTGAGCCTATTTCTGTCTATTCCCCAATGAACAGTTTTTGAACCCCGCGACAATGTTACGTTTCTGCGTGTCAGAAACGTTAAACGTACACACATGTCACCGTCTGTAAAGCATAAATTACGTTCTACGTCCGCTAGAGAAACACCAATGCGAACACCTTGCTGTTAAACCATTGCACCGTCCCCAGTATGTTACTTGACGCTGGTGTTCTCTACACTGCCGCATGCTCACCAGTTGGTTCTGGTATGCCGTCACAGCGATGAAGACAGTCTCCGGAAAGACAAACGTGCGGAACTCCTCCGCCGCCAGGTTGTGTATTGAGCTGGCATCTTTCTTTTTTACCACATGGATGCGCGGCTGATACTTGTGCATCGAATTGAGAATTATCTACAAGAAGGCGTAATTCAATTACGAACATACAAAATAAATAATAATGTTATGCATGAACGCAATTGGTAACATAAAGTGTACGAACTAAAGAGTCAACTGCCTATTGAAAAGGTCCATTTTCGATACATGATTGAATTTTATAGCGGAAACATATTTACTAATAATTTAAAAGCGGTATGAATCAACATCGTTGTAGTTATCCAACCTGTTATATAATGAAAATTAACTTTACCTGTATATTGTGTTAAATTAGTATCGTTACATATGCAACTAAAATGTGACGTGATGCCCATCCAATCAATGTCTACTAAATTTCAGCTGCGGAATTAGAAATGAAAGTTGGCGTCGGACTCACATGGCCGCCCTTGTCCAGCATGTTGTTCGTGAGTTTCGTCTTCTCGAACGACACCGTCTGTTTGACGAGTTGCGAGCCGCTGAAGGGCGAGTCGGGGTGGACATAGAGCCTCGTGGGCAGTGGCGGGTCAGCCTTGCCGGCGACGAGCCACGATGACCGGTGGTAGGCGTATCGGTAGCGCTTGCTGTCGACGGGAACGATGTCCATCAGAACGGCATAGCGGGTATCGGGGTCGAGGCCTGAGAAACTCACTCGTAGCGTCGGGAACATGCGCCTGCAAGTGTGAAAGATACGGATGTTGGTATGGTACGTGGTGGGCTGGTGGCCTTTACCCCTAAACAGCGCAACGCAAGGTGACTGGCCCTGAACATGTATCAAAGAAGTACGAAGTTCTGCATTAAACCATTATGTATGCTTGCGTTTAAAGAGTATCGAATTCGTTATAACAACTGTGGATTTTAAATATAATTTCAAAGTAATCTTTAAATGTTCTTTACTTTGAGAATGTTGGCCTAAATACATTTTCATTTCATTTCATTAGAAGAAGTAAGCAAGAATATATTGCCTGCAAACATGTGCATATATATATATATATATCATAAGTTATATTTTATGATTTTTTGAAATGCACATATTTGCAATCAATATATTCTTGGTTACTTCTAATGTAATAATAAACTATTTAGGCCTACATTCTCAAAGAAAAGACCATTTCAATATATATATATATATATACATATCATGGTGTCGCACACATGATAATATTATATGGAAAATTCGCGTTATAATCTCCTCGCAAAGATTTTTTATTTGTCGCCTGTTAATTATTTGTCATGAACCTAATGTTCGTGCATATATATATATATTTTCCATATAATATTAGTATGTGTGCGACACCACGACGTGGTTTCTCTTAAATGAAGCAATGCATTTCCAATGACGCACTATTCTCTTTAGACATGCATATCCGAACTACATATTAAGTAGGTAGACAATGCCTGTAGTTGCGTGCGCGGCGACCAATGTCAACATGTCAGACAATATGGAAATAGGCGCCGCTTTCATCTTCGTTCCGTTGTCAACACAGTTTATTTCGCATTTCAAGCGCCGATCTCATTTCACGCTTGCGAGCGCTCGCGGAGTCAGCGGCTGATGACCGGTGGCCATTTAGCGGCGACAACTGCAGTCGGCATTGTCGTTGACTTTATCTGATCACTTTTCAATGATGTCGCTTTAACGATACAGTCGAGTCCTTGATGAACCTCACACCTCTGTCGAGACGCCATGTTATTAGCGGGCACGTTCGTCAACGCCGTCCGGTATTCACCAGGCTCGCTCACGCGACGGCGCGCTTAGAATGGCGCTCTGTGCAGGAGCGTGCCTCCGAGGCAGAGGTTTTGGGGTGGACGTCGCTTGGTAATTACACATTTGCTCACATCTGAAGATCTGGCTTTGTGTAGGAACAGAATAGAGGGACATCTGCTAGGTAGCTCAGTGTGTTATTGTCGTACTGACTCGGTGCGTTTAGTTTCGATAATCACACGAGGGCAAATCGCTGCAACAGTTTAATTATATATGTTTCGACCAAGTTGACGCCCGGTAAAATATAGTATATATTCGAGTATTCGTTGTAGACATGCAATCTCGCACTTTGTCCACCGGTCCATGCGTTTAGAAGAACGGTGCGTACGCATGCCAAAAGGCTCATTTGCGTTTACAAATAACCTGATACTCAGCAAAGTAAGAAAAAATCGTCTAGGGTAGGTTGGGTGTGACCTCGTGGTATAGTCCGTTACTGGTTAATTAAAACAACATATTTGTCGACATATTTATATATTATCCTTACAAATTACTCACGTAAACCCGATTTGTAAACACTAATTTGTTCGTGCATTTATATGTTTAATTAATGTACCTGTATAATTAATTAATGTACCTATATAATTAATTAATGTACCTGTATAATTATAATCATAATCATGTGCATGGCTTAGATGTATGGATTATCAAATATGTGAACCTAAATGCTCTGTACAACAGTCTTTATTAGTGTGACTACTACTTTCGTTCATTCAACTTCGTTAACTGGTTCTTCGATGACTCGAATACCTACCACAAAATATTCACAACTAACTCGAACCGTGGGAACGTTACCGCTATAGTGCACCTCCTTGTGTAAACACGTAATGATGTGCATTCTTTGAACCAGTATTTTTGGTCGCTTATGTTTTTTACCATCGATTGTTAATAGAGACGGGAAAGGTGTTTAACCTGTAAGCCATGTTTCGTGCCGCGTAGTTGCTGCTTAGTCAATGTAATTATCATCATATTTGTAAATGTACAACGTAAACAGAGTATGCTAGTTACTACGATATTTGTAAAGAAACAGCGTAAACATGATTTATTATACGTAGTAATAGCCATACTTATAAAAATACAGCTTAAACATATTATTTTATTTATTATACGTAGCAGTTAACATACATGTAAAGTGACAACGTAAACATAATTTATTATACACAGTAATTACCATACTTGTAAACGGACAATGTAAACTGACTATTTATTATACGTAGTAATTACTGTACTTGTAAACGGAAAGCGTAAACAGATTATGTATTATATGTAGTTATTACCATACTTGTGAACGGACACAGTAAAATGTTTTATACGTATCATCTTAGTCTTTAGTTATCATCATATTTAAAAACGGACAGTATAAACAACTTATTCTATGTCAATAGGATTTACAACTAATTCTCATTTCATTAGAAGTCCCAAAAACTACAGTATTGATTGCAAAATATGTGCGTTTGGAAAACAATCAATATTATATTCTTGGTTACTTCTAATGAAATGAGAATTTGTTGTAAATGGGCAGCGTAAATTTTTTTTTCTCCATAGTTATTACCAGATATGTAAACGGACAGCGTAAACAGTTTATTCTTCGTAGTTATCACCATAGTTATGAACGAGCAGCGAAAATAGCTTATTCGACGTAGTTATCACCACACTTGTGAACGAGCAGCGAAAATAGCTTATTCGGTGTAGTTATCACTCGCATACTCTTAGCAGGGCAGCGTAAACAGCGCGTCTTCGTGAGTTGCGTTATTGACATCAAACATACTCCAGTCGACCGTCGTTATTACGCCACCCTGGCACTACAACCATGTTTGCGGCTATTCCCAGCAGAGATGATATCATCGCCTCGCTGCTACGACTACACTGACGCGTAATGTTTGCAGATGCTTTCAGCGGCGCATTCCGCCGCTATAGATGACGCTCACTCGCTAATTTGCAGCAATTTGTGAGACCGACGCTGATGGACGCGGCAGCAGCAGCCGCAACATTCAGCATCTCTACACCCCTCCGAACGGTCAGCTCGCTAAAGTCCCCAGTAGGGTTTTAAAATGATGTTTGATTAGTCCTTTGCCACATCAAAACGTAGATAACAGTGGTTAAGAGATAAACTGGAAGATGTTAATGTGAATATGGGTTTGTAAAATGATCAGTATATAGACTGATCTAGTCGAGTCAAAATGACCATCATTGTTATGCACAATCGTTAGGGCACTGAAATATTATAACAATTAATATCGTTTAGTGGATGAGTTATCTATGGATACGAACTTGTCCAGCGGGGTCCAAATGACGTTACTCCACGAATAATAAAACGGGATAACATGTTGCACCACTCGACGCCAAGGTCTTTCATTTTAATGATTTTATCAAATAAAAGCGTATTACGGAAACACCTGACTTCAAAATCTACGCGAATTCGAAATATTGTATCCAACCACTACTAACCTTCCTGTTTTCGTGATGATCATTTCCGTGCCGAGTTCGTGGAACTTTCCCCACAATTCCTTCGTCTCCAGACGACACTGAATCCCGGCGAGTTCCTTCGAACCACTTCCGGTTGAGATGGCGCTGTTAACACTCGGCGACTTCCGGTCCGAGATCTTCGTCGTTGAGAATGCGCTACTGTCGAGCTTAAGCGTCGGCGACGAGGACGGTGTGGAGGTTGGTGACGACGGTAACGGTGACGGCGACTGAGTTGGAGTTGGCTGATAAGAACTCGTCGCTGCTTCGACTAGCTTCTCTGAGGAGAAACAAAAATACACATCCGTTAGTACGTCAAATATAATTTAAGTTTTCGTCGGATGCATGCTTCTAATATGATAATGTAAGATGATAATAACTTATATAAGTTCAAAATAAAGGCTTCGTCGTCGGTAATGTCACAGTCAAAACCGCGATCGGTGACGCAGGTCGTTCCGTTTGTCGTCGCCCAGTCTGCGTTTTGTTTACGACAAGTCGTCGTGAAAAGCGCTCTGCAGCTCCCAAGCACTTGTCGCGCGCGCCTAATGGGCCGCAAAAATGTCCAGCTGTCTCATCGCGTTGACAGTCACCGTGTCAACTCTTCCCTGGTTGGGTGGAAACGGAACGGGTCAAGTACGCCTCGGCACGTCTCTGTGATGGCGACCGCAGGCAGCTGTCTGTGAACGTCGGCTGCGGCATGCCAATGAATGCCTGTATTTTATACGATCATCACAAAACATCTCTGTTACGATCATTGTATCAAAAGGTCTTTCAGACCGATGTTTCGTCCATAAAAATCGGTTCTACCAGGAGCGCAGAAGGAACTGTATTAGCCGTGTAGCCGTCGCCGTGTGCACAAAACAAATTGGGCTAGGGTTACATAACGTATTTTAATCTAAGTGGTCGTAATGTGTAAAGTGCAATCATTTAAATTAACTTATCATATTTTTTCAGCAGGCACGAAATGTATTCATATGCATAATCGATTATAAAGATTCAATCGTTCGCGGCCTTTGAGAATAATATATATGTTTCAAGTTATATGTTCTGCCGTTTCAACAGCTACAGAACAATCTTTTTTCTGCGGGGGTGTTTTGTTGTAGGTAGGCATTTAAATATTCCCTTGGTACTATTGCTGCGAAGATGATAGCTTCAATTTCTTCAAACCATTATGATAAAGTCATATTTTCGGTATTTCCACAGCTAGAGATTGGTTTAGGCGATAACGATTTGTATTTCGTTGTGTTTGCGTTTATTCATGGCCGCACATAAGTGGTGTATTTTTCTTGACATATCATAGGAGGTAACAGCGGAGACGCAATTATTATTCTGAAAAATAGCGTATAACCGTATTTGAACGTTACAAAATTATCAAGATCTTTGTGTGAAAACACAGACGGTGAAGACATTGCAGTATCATTGCAACACCATCTGCCGATCAGAATACACGGCGCAAACGAATAGTCTTTGGTCGCACGGACACATATATATTGAACAGTTGACAAGCTGATTTAACTGATACCGACACGTTCCCCTCTAACTTAACTCGACAGTTAAAGAGTAAAGAATTATGGACCGAATCCATGTTAACGTCATTGCCACCGTATCGAATAATGCGACCGCAGCAGCATTGCACCACCTCAGAGGCTACACAATCTGCCAGCAAAGCAACACCACACACAGGGCGAGCGATGCGAGGAGTCGACAAGTCGGAATGATACCCCGTGCCACCAGCAAAGCAGCAGCCGCCGCGCTTTCGCTGTCTGATTTCAACGGGAATGTGCATGAGCCACTTAGGCGGTGACCGGGCACCGCGCTTGTCGGGCAAATATTTATTTTCAGAACGATGACGAACCAGGCGCGCCACCAAGTGCTTGATGACGTTGGCGAAGGGTCTGGTCGTCGCTTAGGCTGTGATGACAAACGATCACCACTTGCTGCGCCAATCGACGAAGAAATCGACAAGCCGAGCTTTCACCGATTCCATCTGCAGCCGTGGAAAGCCGGGAGTTCCATTTGTCTACGGTGACGTCGCGTTACAATCGAGTGCGAGAAAAAAACCAAATGGATTGATGTCAACGTATCGAAGAACGTTAATATTTTATTTTTAAAGTCTAGATGTAAACTATTAATCAGTTACACTGTTCACAACTTCACACAATTGCAAAAACAGTATATCACTTAATCATTCTAACATCTATTAAAAGCACGAAAAAAGCCTCAATACGGTAAATTATATTGACATGTATACTATTTACATTATGTTGTATGCATCTATTTTCAAATGGAAATAAAGAATATTGGAATTGGAAATATATACAGTATAATATATATATATATATAACGGGAATATATATATATATATTTATTTATACTGGTGGATCATGCAGAATTTGGCATTGATAAAAAGAGAGTATATATGTTAGCGATGGTTGATTGTTTGCCGCATTAGTTATCATCAATGTAACTTCTCCAAAGGGGCTGCGAACATCGAGCCCGCTCGCATAATATAAATATCTAAACACTGCGTGTTTAACTCGTGTTTATACAACAACTAAAATCATGGCAAGGCAGGCACCCGATATTTACGAATTGCGGAAACGATTTTTTTCTCTCTGGAAAATGACGATATTCACTCTCAGAGTTGTGGACACGACTACTCCATTGTGTACTGATGGAGTTACATTTCCCGACGTTTCAAATGCAAAACCGCAATTGAAGTGTGACCTGTTTACTGTGTCGAAGAAACCACAACACTCGTGAAGAAAGTTGCCAGACTCTAAACCATGGTTCGTCGATTTCGAAAAGCTCCAGCAATATTGGGACTATGTACTTCTTGTGTTCGGTAGATGTATACATGTGTAGCTGATTAATTTTGTGATTCGTCTTTGTTCATACTTACCAATATCATACTCAGCATGACGGTTTGATATTAAAACATGTTATTTGTACAACATGGAAAACTATTTCGATTTCAAAACTGGCTAAAATTAGCAAACGTAGACTAATAAGCGCAAGTAACCACATTAATCGATTTATTTAAAAGTAGTATTTATATAGTGTTTTACTCTAATGTATATTGAAATATATTTAACTTCAATTAGTGTTACATTACACCAATGACCTGTTTTCATTAATCGTTCTTTACGTAAAATACGAAGCGTGAGCTAAGTTACCAGGGAGAAATAATTTGCAATATTAACTTTTCCAAAGTTACAAACCTTTGGTTACTCCGGCAAACTGGCACATTTTAAACGACGGCAAAGTGTGAGCGTTCAATGACCGTACAGAAAAAAATTGCGAAGCATTAGGTCTAACCTTAAAATTAGAAGAAAATTAGTCAAACAGTACATACTATTCACGTATATAAAATGTATGGACGACCAATCGATGATTATATGGCATAAGTTATAGGTACACTTTAGTGTGTTAAATGAGCATATTGACTCGGGTTCGTTATACAAATTTGTGTCTACACGCGAACGTATTTACTTGGAATTTATATTTATCAGCACGCTGTTTCTGCAGTATTGTCAAGGAGCACATACATCAGCTAATCAATGGCTTAGCCACGGGGGACACATTAAAGGGAAACGCGTGTACGCGTGTGTACTGTACACAATAAACAACACACAGTTTATGCACTCAGTAAATAAACAGACAGGCCGTGGAAGCGTCGGGCGATCTGCGGTGGCGACCGAGTAGCCGTTACTTCACACGCCGCCGGCTTGACCGCAAGTAGCCGCTGGCGGTGTGTGCCGGACAACGTCCCGTGTGAGAGCGCGGACAGCCCAGTCCCGCCACTGGGACTAGCCAGACGCCGGGTCCGGTTTCCAGCGAAGTCAACCCGGACCACGGGGCCTTTAGGGTGATGCCAAGGGTGACTTATAGAGGCCGGTGAGAGGGGCGATCTGCGGACGAGAACCCTCTGTGCTAGGTTCATCGCAACACGGGAAGCTGGTCACTAAACAGTTGCATGTATGCAGTTGCTTCGGACACTGGTAAGGCGGGAAACTGTCATAATCAGTTTGCACTTGGGACAAATCTGGTGATTATAAATTATTGTGTTCATCGTTGTTTTGTAATAATTAGTATACACACCGATAGTATTTTAAATTATAATTATGTATATATAAAATGTTATTATTGATTAATTATAGATCTATAATATATATATATATATATATATATATGATAGCTAAACATAAATTATATATATAAGACAAGTATACATATACATTACAGCAAAGTACATGTATATATTATTATTATATATTAAATATATATATAAATTATATATATATATCTGGATGTGTGTGTGTGTGTGTATGTATATATATATATATATATATAATATATAAATACATACATTCATGCATACGTACACACGTACATACGTATATATGCACACACACACATACACACATACATACATAGATACATAACAATTAAACATGTCTTTTCTAACATTCTTCTTCATCTTCTTCCTTGTTGAGTTGATTATAATGTAATTAAACAATAAATTAACGCAGTTCAGCATCGTAAATCATATTAAAACCCACATTTTAAGAATGTAATGTTTTGATAAATAATATTGAAGTGTACGAGGATTAATGTGACCGAGAATGGGATTTTGGCCACCCACCATATAGAGCAAGTCGGTTCCTTAAGCCTGCCGATCTGCATTTTGTGACATTGGTAACGAGATAATAAATTTTACGTGGCGTTCCCGGTGGCCACGTAAATGCGCGCAGCAAGTGCCAGTAACCTAAATGTGGAAATAGCTAAATGTAACGGAACGTGGTATATTAATAACAATTAACATTACATAGCCTGAAGCTAAACGTTTTTGCCATGACGATGATAAATCACATACTAATAAACGTGTCGCTATCATTTCCCTTCCGTAATTGGATTATAAATATGGCGTATAGCCCGTTATTGAGTGTAATGCACACTGCAGGTTTTATTTTATTCTCGCTAAATATCGGCCTTGATGAATGATGCGTTAAGTTTTACACTGAAGGAAGGACGTTACATTTTCGGATGGGCTATTACAAATGTGGATATAAATAGTACGATGGACGTTAGCATGGACGTTGTGTTATATTATGAAATAAAAAGGTGGGAGTTAAAATATACACAAATAAAATTAATTACTTATCTTGGAAACATTTTACACACTTCTCTTCTCGTGCGTTATTTTCGGTTTATATTTTACCACCAGGCAACGCCTTTATTACAAAGATTTCAACTAAATGATTACCTATTGAATAGAAATAGGATAATTTTTTTCAATTAAGAAAACAAATCGTATTAATTATGATTTAGGTTGCTATGCTCGTTAAAGTTTTCTATGAACTATTTCGCCGCAGAGACTAATGGCATTGGAAAACGTAAGTGAATTATTTTTATGATTACCTGATTTACATTAATAACATCATGAATAGAGCCTACTGAAACAGTTGTGGTGAAAAAGACTCAAATTTGCAACGCATTTACAATCAAACAAATTTTGAGAATTGACTAATTTTAGTAACGTTTAAAACCACTGATAAATAATTATGATATTACTAAAATTATATATTCAGTAAGACGTTACAAAATCGCAGACAAACATTGATTCAGTCATTTGCATGAATATAACTGTTACAACGTAATGCAATAATTAGCATAACAAAAATAATAAGTGAATTTAAGAGACTCGCAACATAAAGTTTAGACCCCATGCACACCATCTTTCCAAGCGATTTGTAGCAATTTACACCTTGTCGTGTTTGATTACGCTCCGGTCATAACAGCATTATAACTGTCCAGAGCGAGTGAATGGCAGCACTTGAGGTGGCGGTGTCACGCCTGCTGGTGTAAAGACGTTGCACTTACCTAATGGTGCGATGACAGTATCGGTGTCTTCTTCCGTCTTCACTCGGACACTATCTGACTTCGTCGACGACGCCATGAGAGCAGCGATTGAGAACGCCGAGGCCTTGGACGAGAGTTGCGGCTTCGGCGGCGAAGTCGGTCGGTTGACGACGAGAACGCCTTCCATGGTGACAGCACCCTAAGACGTCGTCGCGGAGACAAGAGGGTTAGCGAGAGACGACGGGGGTGGAATGGCGTATCCGTCTGTACCGCGGATCGGTCAGCAACCGCTGGTGTTCAGGGTCTGGTTCGGTCTCAGACCTGTCCTCCTGCGTCCAGCCGACGCGGTCGTTTACGGCAGGTGGACGGATTGGCGCGGACAGCTACAACGGACATCCGGTGAGCGAACTGGGAACTTGGCGAATGTTGAGCCGGGCAAATGAACAACAACAGAGCACTGGTTTCTAACGCGTCTGTCTAGCGGCTGTCAGAGCGCGCACCACTCAGACGCGGCGCGCGCTCAGCGACGCGCTGATTGGTCGAGGCGGCGCTTCGCAGACGACACCGAGCCGCGACTCCCCGCCTGCAGAGGGGCGTGCCTTGACTGTTGGCAGGCGATTAATTGGTCATTTCGATTTAATCATTTTCAACACACGACTGCACTTGATTAAGTGTCATTGTGCCGTGGCACTGCACTTGACATTCTAACAAGAACGTGCTGCATGATTCGACGCAGCACCGCCGACGGTTAATAAAGCAAAATATTAATCGAAAACTCGCACGCCGCTTTATCGGCACGGCGTCCATGCACTGGGAAACGAACCCTCGTACGAGACATCCCGCTCGCCCGGCCCAGTGCTCCTTTCATCTCACATTCCGCTCCCGTGTCTTCCCTCTCCCTTTACACCTATCCCCGTTCCCCTCTTACACTCTCCCCGAGCCGAATCACTCCAGTTCCATACGGTCTTTATTCGATGCTTAAGAAGACGGGGAAATCGTCAATGACACTTACATGGGCAGCGTTATCGCCCCACACGTCGACTCGTAACACAACATGGCCCCGGGACTTCGACTTGGGTGGCACTCATGTATAATATATTACGTGGCCGTCAGAGGCGGCCACACCGGCGCTGCCGTCGAAGACAGCCGGTAGCTATGGGCGCGAAGCCGCTACATGTAACGGGCCCCTCTTCCCGGGCAAGCGGCTGCCAAATGTTCACAGTTTCATGCATGAACGAATTGATAAAATCGCAATCAGCGTTTGGTTTCGCCGCTACCCAAAGCCGCCGGCACACTTCGCGCCGTGCCGATTGTCATATCTACGATCATCCTGACCTGTGACAAAGACAGAGATTGTTACGACAACGTAACGTGACCCCCTGCCCATTGTCGACACGAAGATGTCAAGTTTTTGACTCGACTAGGCCAGTGTCGTAGTTCACGTCTTTATGTTCCTCTTCCGCCTCGGAAACCCCATTCCCTCGTCCTTCGTCGCCTTGTTTATTACGGGGAGTACTTCAGGCAGGGGTCATGTCTGGATTTTCCAGGAAGGCCCGTGGCTATGCAGGATTTACAAGTTCTTTCGGGACGGTTTCAGTGGAGATATACTAACCGGCCACACGCACTGGCTCCGACCGCCTCCCATGCACGGTTCTCGGAAGCAAAATGCAAGATTACGATATCAGCTTGGTCAGAAATCATGTTTCCGTCGTCTCTGCTTTCGGAGACAAATCTTCACGAGAAACATTGCCATAAATACAACGTCCTTGGAATTATTCTACAATGGACTCGTGTAATGGGCATGATTCGCAAAATATGCGGGTCTGGATAGAGAGTAGACCATTTTGTTAAAGCAAATCTGCTAACCTATAATACATGAACAGAGATATGAATGAAACTATAGTTCAGAGTTATAACAATTACTCCCTTTGTTGAGTCATTTCTGTAACGTCTTTCGCCGGTATCATACATCTTGGAACACTGTGATATTTGGAAAACTGTTGCATCGACCCGCCGTTCCTCACAGTCGTGCTCGTCAGTGTACAACACAGTGTTATATTGTAAAAGTACCCCAGTCGTATATGAACCGGGGGGTCCATTTACAACGTCGTGAATAATTACCCCCATAAAAATAATGTTTAATATGTTAAGAGAGTTAAAAACGGTTAATTGGTGTACGTGCAATAACAAAAACAAATAGCAAATTCATAAACCTTATAGTAATATCAATCAACAATGTCCTTTTCATTTGTTTACTTTTATTAACATTGTTTTAGCAAATTTCTTGCCAAGTTTTGCATTTCAAAATGGTACATGTTTAACTTATATACATCAGTGTATCACGTCTATAAAATTTGAGAACCACTAAACGCATAAACAGTTCCATTTTTCAGTGGTAAAAGGACCCCGGTCCATTTATCACGTAGGTCCATTTATAACCACACACAGGCTATTGTAGTGATTTACAAAAAGTCTTACTTTTAGGCGGATATTCCTTTCACCAACACACCTGATACCGGGTGTGCGCTGGGACTACGCATTCGAATCAAGCGTCGTTTCTTGTGTACAAAGCGAAATATGCATGCTTGTGAGTGTTTGGCATTTCACAGTCGGCTCATTGGGTCATTCCTAGATAAGGTTAACATTGGCGTGAACTGTTCGACAATAATGACATTTCTGAAAAGCCAATCGCTTGTAACCTCAACGCAGATAACAACATTATTATGGCCAGATACTAATTTATATACCCATGAGTGGTGAAAATTAATACCAAGTAGCGTGAACACGTCGATACTTCTATCTCAAGTTATTTAGGACATAGGATTCTAGTTATCGATGGAGGCTGGCAGAAGTGGACAGTGGTGGTACATGCATGACTGTCCAAATATAAAATCGCAATAGATAAGGAAGAAGATATTAAACATAATTTTTTTAATGATTTTGTGTGGTTATGAAAATATTGATGAAAGTATTTTTCTCACCGTAAGAAGATAGAAAACTAGAGGACACAAAAGAACGTTAGTGAAGGAACAATGAAATCTGGATATTGTATTAGAAAATATATTCATTCTCGTATATAGAATATGAGAACAGAATGCATGAACAACGTATATATATATACTGACCGTGCAAATGCTATATGTGTAAAAATAGGGTTTGCTGACAAATATATTAGAATAGACACATCAATGAAAAATAGTTGGACGCTTATTGGTTTCATTGTCAAGACGTCATCTGGGTTTCTGCTTATGATTAACATTATTGGAAAAACGTTCTGGAATATTATTTGCTGTTATAATATAAAATACGTATCACTTCTTTATTGCATGGATGACATACACCATTTGGTTAGAAAAGCGGTTCCATGAACAACTGTGTGATTCAACTTCAACTTGTTTAATATTGAATTTTGCCATCCGCAGTGAATAAATAAAATAAAACTGCTGTTCGTTTTTTACAATACACTTCCAGTTGATACACACCGTGGCGACAGCAATGTGTAGAGATTTGTTGTAGAGTCAAATACATTTCTAAAACGTTTTTATATTAGTATAACATAATTATACTCTCTATTGTGTCAAAACTTATATAAATGAACAAATTAATGGAATTAATTATTATCTTACATGCTTATATTAAACCTAAATGAATAATTCGTGGAAGTTGTATTAAAAAATGGTGAGATATTCAGCATGAACTGAATTGAGATACAGTGTGTAATATGTTAAGATAAATAAAAAATGTTTCAATGCTATTATATCCTATTATATCCTATTATATCCTATTATATCCTATTATATCCTGGCTAAAACCAGTTTCCCGAACATCCCGTTGTTTATGATGTATATAGTTGATTGGGATTGGAGAGGACGTACTTAATAATGTTACTCCTTGGTGATAGCGTGTGTGTGTGTGTGTGTGTGTGTGTGTGTGTGTGTGTGTGTGTGTGTGTGTGTGTGTGTGTATGTGTGTGTGTGTGTGTGTGTGTGTGTGTGTATACACACTGTATATATATAAATTATATATGTATATAAATTATATATGTATATAAATTATATATGTATATAAATTATATATGTATATAAATTATATATGTATATAAATTATATATGTATATAAATTATATATGTATATAAATTATATATATATACACGCACGCACGCACATACACACACACACACACACACACACACACACACACACACACACACACACACACACACACACACACACACACACACACACACACACACACACAACACACGGTATTATGTATGTTACGTTTCAGTTTAGCTATTGGACAGATCGAGGAAAACGTTCTGTTACTCGGCCTTGCTGGCTAAACATGGATTCGTCGCAGTTTGATCCCTGACACCAGTGCTTTGTTGCGGGAGGCGTGAGAAAGCGACGCGGACGACAATAATTGAAACTGTACAGACCGGCTCTTCCACCGAAGTCGAAATATGTTACAGCGGTTTAGCGATACAGAGAGAGTGCGTTGTTGTCGACCACACTACAACGAGGCTGGGACGACGCCGAACAATCACGCACACAGTAATGCATTCTTTTATCGCTGCGTGAGAATATGTTTGTTTATTTTATCATCGGCTATGCGAACATTCGCGACACGCTTGCCACGACGGCTCTTTGTGAGCGTGATATTTTATTGCGCTTAATTAAAACATACGCCGGAAACTTCAACTACCTGCAACGGCCAGGACGGCCATGCAGCGCTTTGTTAGAGTCTGTGCGTATAGTGAAGTAGGCTACAGCCGTTGCTCGGTTAATCGCACGATCCCAGGTCGGAGGACGGAATTACATGTATTATATAGGGCGGTTTGTGTTTCTTGCTCTCACGCAGTGCAGATTCCAATATATATATATATATATATATTGTATGCCGTTGTATATTATAATATATATAATATTATATATGCTTTGTTATATATTATATATATATATATATATATATAATTATATTTTATATATATATATATATATACATATACATATTAAACGTACGCTCTCTCTCTCTCTCTCTCTCTCTCTCTCTCTCTCTCTCTCTCACACACACACACACACACACACACACACACACACACACACACACACACACACACACACACACACACACACACACACACACACGACCAGTATTTCTATCTTCCTGTCTGCTAACGCAGTAACGCTGACACTAAATATATAGATCTTAATCTTTCGCTGAATCTGTCGAAATTATTCATACCAAATGGATGGGTGACATTTTGAATTGGACGGGTAAATATATACCTGATAAGCAGTAATAAGGCTGAGACTGCGACGGGTAACTGAGCCCGTTGCACCTTGTAGCACACAGGTAGAGCAAGGCGCACGTCTCCGGTACGTGACCACAGGGCACTGGATGGTTCGATGCCGGGGTACCGCCGTAACGTATCGTACGCGGGTCCCGGGGGACGGGGGAAACATACCCGGGTGTACGGGAATTGTGGTTAGCAATCAAGGAGATATCCGTCAAACATGCACTTCAGAGAGCTGGGAAATCATGAAAAGTATTTCAAATCTGTAATATTTCGCAGTAGAAATAAGTGTAATATAGAATATAATGTGCTCACGAGCATGTGTGCTCGTGCATACGTGCATACGTGCATACGTGCATACGTGCATACGTGCGTGCAAACACATTTATTGAACACACAAACCAATCGTACTATAATCGGAATCGGAATCGGAATCGGAAGTGTTTATTTGACCCATATGTACAAACAAAAACGGTATCATTATCAAAAACCCAATAACTACCTGCAGCTCAATTATGAAAAACTAAATATGTGTTGGGATAATAAGTACAAAATACGTGTATTATAAAGTAGAATATATAACATAAAAGTAAAAACAATCAATGTATGATATAATCAATTAGCAACATCCTAATCATGAACTATCAGGCAGCTGTAGATAAACAAAAACAGGGGTCAGGGAGACTGCCACTAAGACCATTATTGGTCGCTCTCGTAGCAGCCACCCCATAATTAATTTTCAACATAGTATATTTGGCTTATTTAAATACTTTCGATAAAATGATAACAACACAAGTGCATACTATCAGATGCAGTAACGGTTACACAAGCATTAGAATTATATTACCAAATAATAGATGTCAAAATCTCAAAAACAAAATATAAAAAGTTATCTTACTTTGATAACTGGCAGATGGTTATAACTATATCAGACATATTAATAACAGTACATTGTGTACGTAAATTAACAGAAGTAATAAGATTAAAACAAGAAGTAATTATTTGTTAATTATTCAGAACGTATCAATTTAGAATATTTGATTGAACTATGTTTAATATGAATATATAATAATTATAATACGACTGGTTTGTGTGTTCAGCAGCGTTTTTAAATGCTATGCTTTGTGTCCGTAATATTTCACAATACTTTAAGATTATATGCACGTTGAATACGAAAAAACAATACTTCTCTATAAAACCTAGTCGTATTATTATATATTACAAGCTGTTCCTATTATAATAGGGCGGAAAGGTTTTACACAAATATTTGACAAAACTTGTATATTTTTATTAGCAACTATGACAATTTTGAAAATTTTGCGAGTATTTGCAACACCCTTTGCGAGTATTTACGTGTGCCGTAAATACTTTGTTTTAGCCAAAGTGGGGTATTGCAACAATGTAATGCAATATTCGTAGTTTGCGCCCAACCTACGCACGTAGGAACGTTCGCGCGTGTGTGCGTGCGTGTGTGCGTGTGTGCGTGTGTGCGTGCGGGCGGGCCTGCGGGCCTGCGGGCGGGCGTGGGTCAATGCATAGTTTTACATCATATTCTGAAACCGATTTCTGAGCCTGCATGCTCTCTGTCCGATATGGTCAGCCTCATATTCTGTGTCTAGATCTCGAATGACACGAGATCGATGATCGCCGTCATGTGAGAATTAGCCCTGTAAATGTAAGTTCTTATATAGCGCAATATCCAGTCCTCAGGAATCCTCAAAGCGCTTTACACTTTACCCCCTGGCAGACCTGTTCAATCGAACACCATCTCGACTTTTCTGGGAAGCATTCAGCCATGCTGCAATTAATGCGCGAAGACTAGTCGTACACAAACATCCAACACTGTCAATAGCCAGGTATTCATTCATACAGCTGAGTGAACTGACGCGACGTACAGTAAACGAACATGCCCAAGGTTCGACACCGCCGCACAGGATTCGAACCTGAGTTCTCTCAGTAGAGAATCCGGAGCTCTTACCGCTGCGCTACTGCGCTCCACATATGCCCTGCAGATGACTGCGATACTGACTGGATGAATCTAATAATGGCGCAGTGGACAGTACGCTCTCAAATACATCATAATTTCGGTCTTCGAAGAGCAATCACAGGAACTTGCCTCGCCTATCTCCTCTACAACTGTGTTCACTATTTGATGTAGCAATCATAACACGAACTCTGTTTCGGGCTTATGGCTTATATATCAAACACAGTTTGGAGAGCAGTATATTATCAACATCTTCTTTTCTGTTAGGCCTTTGCACCAGTGCCTTTCTAATCCACACCGTATGTTATGAGGGAGGGAGGGAGGGAGGGAGGGAGGGACGGAGGGACGGAGGGACGGAGGGACGGAGGGACGGAGGGAGGGAGGGAGAGAGAGAGACAGAGAGAGAGGTACATTTGTTTAAATTGTCGAAATAATTTACCTTGGTCGTTGCATCTGCGTCGTAACTTGCCAAACCCAATGGCCGAGCCGACATTTAGCCTTCTATAATTCATAAGCCACTGAATTTGTTATTCACACTGTTTTTGAAAGAGCAAAGAAAGTCGACCGCATCAACACAGAAACACTTGTGTTGTCATATAACGCATTCACGCGACGAATGCAATTTTGAAAATAAAATTAATAATTTTTTTAGAAAAACTTAAATAAGTGAATTATTTGTCTGGTGAGTTTTACTAACGTTACATACAACAAGTTGCTCAAATGAACTAGCGAGTTATAGTGGATGTTGCCCTATATATGTTTTTCGTTTAGCAAAAACAGAATCTGAAACGAGACGAACGAAAGACAACGAAATGAGTCGGCACGTTTACCCAACGCGAATCGTTGAACACTTCCTTCTAGGCCGCACGTTGGTGAGACGGGATGCATGGCGTCTCGTTAAGATAGCGTCTAAAGCTGACACCGGACGTTACGATGATCGCGTTTCCTCGACACGGCTACGCGGACAAGCAGGCGTTTCCGGTTTTATGAGCGTTCGTTGTTTGTTTACGTCCGGTCCGCTATTCTGGAGCCGACTTCATTAACACGGCTCGCGTCGAAACCGCCATATAACTCGAAACCTACGGTGGAAATCCAACTCTCGCGAAAGCGCGATTTCAATCAGAGAGTTTGACCCGTTCACCCGTGGGGTCGACACAACCGATAAAAAAGCCGACGGGCGGTGTCGGTTTGCTGGTTATTTACAATGTTAATTTACATTATAATGCCGGCGAGCGGCCAACAAGCACGTTTTAATGATCTGCTAATTTGTGAATCTGCTCGCGCCTCGAAAACAATACGACTTCAGTAGCGGCGCGAGGGTTGCCAGCGAGCCGTGTTTATTTTCGTTGCTCCTCGACCGTGGGGGGTCGGTCGGGGTCTGACCGGTCGCAGGTTGTTTTTCTGACCTCACGTTCGTTTGTGACTCGACGACGCAACGCAGTCTGAAATTGGCCGTCGCAGTCATGTTCGATGTTTTGGCGGCGCCGCCTTCTGTAATAATTGCCGACTGTTGTTGTTGTTACGATAGCTGTGAACAACCTGATATCTCCGGCCATGAATCACGACCGATGACGAGTCCGCCCACGTCGGAGGAGCACAGAGTCCGTCGCCGATCTATTAGGACGTGTTCTTGTTATTCAAGATCACTGGTGATACTCTGTGAGCGATTCAACTGTTATATGTAGCGTATTACTATGTTGTCCAGTATTCCCATTTATGAATGCCGAGCAATGATATCATTCGAAGAGATACCAATAAATGATGGTTGGAACCTAATCAACCTATTAAGATAGGAAGTGCCATTATAAAGTTTTAGCCAAACCTGTCATAATTAATCATAAATATATATTTTAAAAATATTTGCTGTTCCAAAACGTTTTATCCGTGAACTTGAATAGGCACACGCTCTTATGTTTCTTCCCTTACTAAGGGATGTTATAGTAAATACATTGTCGTTAACCTGTGCTTGTGTGTAGAATATTCGGCTACATAATTTATTAATGTCATTGTCTGTACAATAAATAATATATGTGCATAAATAATATATTTCTATTATCGTACACGGGAATGTCCGATGAGGGCTACCTCCCCAAACGTCCCAATGAAAAGCTTCGCCGTTGTTATCGCTACATTTTCGGGAACGCCTCTCCAAAAAAATTCAGTTTAACCTAAAGCAAGCCATTTTGTTATTTTCATAACGAGAAAAGAAGACAATCGGTCGTCGATTGCTACTTCCTAGCTGTGTCCCTAAATAGTGTTTAATATTATATTGAAGTGTCAGGACGTATATACATTCACACATTATCAGTATTTTTATTATCATTATATTGTAGTTATCATCACCTTTGCCATCATCTTTTTTATTTCTTTATTATTATTATTTAAAGTGGACATTTTAATTTTGATCTTTTGTTTTTCAATTTCTTTCGCAAACACTACTAAGTTACTGTTAAATCGTAGGTCTTCACCACGCCTTGAGTAGCGGGTTAGGTCTACTGTAACCCCGCAGGCCTGCACCCGTAACCCCGGCGTATCCGCCCAATCCCTCCACGTGGGAGCGCATCATTGTTCTGTAGGCTAGACATCAAGGCAGACGCGCCTCGGGCTTATTCGAACGTTTCAGTTCCCGACCTAAATAGAATCAGACTTAAAATAGTAATTAAATGTGTATGCATATATGCTTATGTAAATAGCTTTATAATAAATAAATAAATTTGAAATACACGCAACAAACACACGCACACGCACACGCACTCGCACACGCACACGCACACATCTGACACGCACACGTACACGCTCGCTGACTCACTCACTCACTCACTCACTCACTCACTCACTCACTCACTCACTCACTCACTCACTCAATCAATCAATCAATCAATCAATCAAAACTAAAAAATCATACTCGTTTTCATAAGATAAACATGTTAAAACACACATTATACCGATTAATTAAAGAATCCTATAAACCGTGGCCAATAACCCCGGGGTACGATCTCTACGGAGGGGGGAAGACAAATCTTTGACATACGTACTTCCGGGGTATAGCCTTTCCGGGGGTAGACATAAAGGAGGGTGAGATGTTTCAAGAGGCGGACTACTTGTAGCCGTTTAGCAACACCGAGCCAGCTGTCTGAGGTAACAGCTTGTTTACGGGCGCCGAACGCGACGCCACCACGCGGAGATAATGCGCGTCAGTCGGCTTATCCGAGGCTGAAATCGACGAATCAACGGGAAAATTGAAAGAAACGGGAAATCACAACGTGACGACTTGGACGAAGGTTAATTACACTTGGCACGGCTACGTGTTATTTCGGTCTAGACTGGTTGTTACGAGTCCGTCAGCTTGATTACGTGTTTAGGTTAACTTGTGTTGTATCGATGCCGATAGAAAGATAGTGACACCAACATTACTATACGGTGGAACCTGTTTACTCCGGACACTTTGGTCTCCAAAGACGTGTCTGGATTAACGAGTTTTCCGGATAAACCAATTAAGCAGACACGGGAGTAAGTCTATGTCCATGTTAACATGGGGAAATTCAGTTCCCGTGCAATGTTGTCCGAAGGGCAAGATTCCTGTTTTATCGGGGTGCTGAATAATGAGATTACAAAGTATATTTTATTTAACCACAACCTGCTAGATAAATGTAATTGTGTGTCATTAAAAACAATGGGAATTGTTTATATTCGTTTTTATCGTAACATTATGTATATTTATATATATATATATATATATATATACATACATACATGATTTTACGATAAAAACGAATAGAAACAATTCCCATTATTTTTAATGACACACATCCCATTATATATAAATATATATATCTAATTATTATTATGACATACTGACCGGCCAGTACGACGATATAGGTAAGTTTTGAACTGTTGAATTGTTTAGACAAAACATATTTAGGCCATCAATGAGTTAGACTACATACAGTTTATATTGTACATTATGCTTTTACAATAAAAACGAACAGGAGCGTCCTTTTAAAAAGCTGTCATTAGGCTACTGTTGTACCTTTACGTTGGTCTATATAAACATTAGAAACCGTAATAAGGGTACCACCATCATTATGTTGCGTGCACGCTCATTATGTCTGCCAACTTATCAGGGACTGCCTGCTAATCGTAAACATTGATTAACTGTCAAATGCCTCGTATTTTGCACAAATGTTATACTCAGCATCACTACTAAGAAATACTGTTTGCGTTTGTTGAAACATTCCACATACTATGATGATATTACTCCGCGTTATTAGAAGAATACCAACCGAAGCTTGGAGAGTTTTCACAACGGAGATATGTCTCAGTCGTGAGCCAGGAGTCAGAGTGTTTCGACGTATTTATTGCTCATTTGTGCCGAAGCAGCAGCAGAGTTATCGGCGCGAGATAATCAACTGTTTGCCTAGCAGATTATTCGGCCGGTTGAGTGATTTCAGGCGTTCATTGCGACGCCAGATGCGTCGGCATAATGAGACGCAACACTGCGTCTCCCCAAAGGCGCCATGCCCACGAGCGGGGACCGGCTAACAGCGGTTATAGAGCGGGGACTGGCTAACAGTGGTTGTAGAGCGGGGACTGGCTAACGGTGGTTGTAGAGCAGGGACCGGCTAACAGTGGTTATAGAGCGGGGACTGGCTAACAGTGGTTGTAGAGCGGGGACCGGCTAACAATGGTTATGGAGCGGGGACCAGCTAACAGCGGTTATAGAGTGGGGACGGGCAAACAGTGGTTGTAGAGGGGACCGGCTAACAGTGGCTATAGAGCGGGGACCGGCTAACAGTGACTAAAGAGCGGGGACCGGCTAACAGTGGCAATGGAGCGGGGACCGGCTAACAGTGGCAATGGAGCGGGGACCGGCTAACAATGGCTAAAGAGCGGAGACCGGTTAACAGTGGCTATAGAGCGGGGACCGGCTAACAGTGGCTAAAAAACGGGGACCGGCTAACAATGGCAATAGAGCGGGGACCGGCTAACAGTGGCTAAAGAGCGGGGACCGGCTAACAATGGCTATAGAGCGGGGACCGGCTAACAGTGACTAAAGAGCGGGGACCGGCTAACAGTGACAATCGAGCGGGGACCGGTTAACAGTGGCTATAGAGCGGGGACCGGGTAATCGTTCCGCTTTTAAAACACATTAATAATATTTATTGTTGTCGCCCCACTAGCAGTAGCCATCAAAATTACATAAATTAATTTTAATCGACATATTTTAGTGCATTAACCAATTAATTATATTAACAATAGATAGTATGCCATACCCTTGCACGAAGAGAATACTTAAGTGATGAATTATGAAAATAGTAACACAATTGCCTAAATCTAGCCAAGTGAACACGCATTGATCTCGTCAACTCTCTATCTCGGTCTCGGCGTTGATACGTATGGCGACTTCGTATCACACGGTCAAGTGATGAAATAATTGGAAAATTATCAGGCCGACATCTTTTGTTAACATGACGCCTGTGTAATTCTTTCGATTCGTCGCCCGTCTCGGAGCTGGACGACTTCGGCGACAGGGCATGGGCTGACGTCAATCGAGGGCCATTACAGGCCCTACTCAAAATCCCAGGATCCGACAGAATGGTGTTCTTAAGCTTAGAGCGCGGTTTCGCCGCTTGAAGGATTTTGTGTGCTAAGGAGAACATATGCAGTACGATTATTTGGAGCGTATTTTTATAATGGTGTTCGTGAAAAAGCAACGTTGTATGGAGATAACCGTTCCGTGGTAAGTATCAACATCAGTCCTGCCATCTGGCGACCAAGATAGTTCGGTTTGATCGTGCTGCCATCCACTAACGCGATTAATACAAAAAATACAAGTAACGGTATGTAGGCCCATGTAGGGTTCTACCTGTAACGTACATCTAACAAAACGTTACTAACTAGCCACGTCATACCGATTTGCAGGACCCATTTACTTTTTTTGTTCTAGTTCAGGCTTGTGTACGTTTCAATCATGTCTAGGGGAAGGTGGGATAAGACAGAAAAAGGCATAGAACAAAATGCAGTGTAATGCACTTACATAAGTAGGAAAACAATAAAAATGCTACACTAAATACTTGGCCTTTGTGAACAACATGTGCTACAATGAACATGCGTCAGGCATTCATCAGTTTCTATTAGGCGGTCTACATAAGTATATAATATATTATATACTTACGTCTTATTTCATTAGTTTCTTTCAGGTTACGTTTAGTTAGTAGTTTTGTTTAGTCAAGTTTGAGCAATTTTTACACGTTTATTTTTATTAGCCACATTATTCGTAGGTCAACTATTGTGTGTACGATCTTGCCCAATTTGGCCTTCCTCTTTACGAAATTCATGATACTTCACTGTCACGAATTAAAAAAAAGGTAAGTGTCGCAGTATCCAGTCCTCAGGACTGCTCAAATCGCTTTTAACAACAATCACAGTTGGCCTACAGTCAGGTGACCGTGTTGTTTCACCGGTCCCCGACTGGCGTCGTGCCGGACAGCTGTCGCCACTACCCGGTGAGGTCAATCAACTGACAGGACATACATTAAAATTTTGAAAGCGTAGCTAGACATTTCACGCCACGCCTCCCATTCTCTAAATCTGCGACCGACTCGCGTGCCGCTGTTAGGTAATTACTGCACATGGGACGCTATTTACACGTAATTGAGCAGTGGTCAAACATTAACAAGGGGTTAGATAACTCAGCATAAATGGGTCTGTCTGCAGGTGCACGCCAGGGTGGGGCGGAGAAGTTGTCGTCGCTGCAGTTAATCAGATACGCGAAATGTGGGTATTTATCGCAGATTAATAACAGCGGGTTATAAAGACGGGTCTGTTTTCAAATCACACGCTTACAATGGTGGCGGGACAGTGGGAACAATCAGAGACGGCCTCAACACAATTACCTGGTGACTTCGGACATCGAGTTGAACCGTGGATGGAAGACAACACCGGCGGGAACGAATGAGACCGATGCAATTGCATTACACTGCAACGCTGTGTGTGTGCGTACGTGAGTGCGTGCGCTGGTTTTTTTTTAATAAAATTAATCAATATCAAAATTTAATGTTTAATGTAGGCTTAACCCCAACATAATGGCGTTTTTCCGAGTAAGCGCAATACGTGTTATTCGTGCATGCATGATTCTGCCATGTGACTTTAGTCAACTGATCGAGTACTGCAACCGCCAGTATTGCAAAACGGTAGAATGCATCGATGCACTCACCAGATATCTCCAACACCAAACAATGCCGCATCTAGACTATACATACAACTCTTTCTACGCGCGTCGAATGCATCGCCGTTACAAGGGCCATCAATAATAATTATTATGTTAAGAAAACCCCTATTGTTCTGTTCACAGCGAGTTATATCGATGCTGCTCTGCTGACGGTCCTGGATAATATAAACGCAGACAAGCGCTATTTGCTCCAGTGTAGACCATGAACGGCTGTTTAATATACATATCTCGACGACTATATTCATGAATAATCACCGCACTCTGCAGTGTTTAGTTCGCACGGTCTCGCAGTCACAGTAGCCAGCGAACACAGATGCACATTAACACTTTTGACTATTGCGTGGCTTGATTGCTATCGTTGCCCGATTCTCACGACCATTTTACACCAACGCAATGTTTGCAAACGACAGTATATACAGATATATGCAGTTAAAGTGTTTTATCAAACCTCAGGGGAGAGGTACAGTTAGGGTTTTAGACGAGTAACAAATGAACCATGATACTGGCATGTATACTCAGTCATTAAGTTTGACCAATGTAAACACGTTTCTGGTTGTTTTACAGAAAATAAAGCGCAGCCTAAATTAAGTGTACGAAAGTGTCGATAAACACTCTCCCTTAAAATACATTGGTCAGCTGCGATATAGGTGATTGTGAAGTAAAAAAACACAGTGCGGTTTCACAGTGTCCAGTACGGCATGCAGAAAGTGTCACGTACGGCATGCAGACAGTGTCCAGTACGGCATGCAGACAGTGTCCAGTACGGCATGTAGACAGTTTCCAGTCTTTTGTTATTACAAATGAACACCACTAGTTTATGGGCATTTTAAAAACACCTTGATATCAACAGTAAAGTGTTGAACGCGGGATATAAATAATAAGTAAGCATATAAATAATACAAATATAACGATGAAACGAAACGTTGCTAAGACTGTTAAACAAAACTGTACATGACCAGATAATATGGCATGTTAAAATAGTCGTAATAAATGCAGGGCCTACGTAAACTGTACAACTGCAAGACCGTGTGTGCAAGACCGTGTGTGCAAGCGCGCACACAAGTATCTAAACATTGCAACATGTGCTGATTCCAAAATCACTACTCTTAGCTACTGCTACTAGGAAACAGGTGAACATAAATTTGTGTAATTTCTCATTTTCAGAAACAAACAGACGTACAACGTGAGTTTTGGGTAACCATGTTGAATTGGTTCCACGGATGAAGTGTTCAAACAACAGCTGACAGCTTAGTCCAAAACAGTGGGTTCGTGTTCATATGTATTGTATTTCTGTCAGATGATATAAACAGGAGTTATTATGTCTTCTGTGAACACTAGAGCAAATTAGCATGCCAATGGCAACAGTTGTCGACTTAGTTCCTTTATAACGGAAATAAGGAAACATTTTGCCATCGTTTTAAAAGGATTAAAGAAATATGTCAGAGATGCAGATAAATGTGTTAAACATGAGATATTTATAAGTTAGTTGAATGGAATCAACACAATGTCTACACCTATAAATTACAGTTTGGGACTGCTTTTCCTGAGTGATACTATCGCAATAGTTATAACAATATTGCAAACGAAATACAGATATCATAATTAGAATAGTAAAATGATCCCCAGGTGTCACCACAGCTGTTGAGATCTCACGCCATGTAACGTGAATAGTATTTAACTGCTTACCCACCATGTGGCACCACTGTCCTGACTATTGCAACTTGGGTACCGAGTAATAAGTTACGAAGGGACGACAGTGGGTTATACAACAAGAACAACAACGTTATGTTACATATGGTTTCTTTTTACATGTCAACTAATCTTGAACTTAATTATATTAACACTAAAAAGTCAATATCTAAAACATTATACGTTATTAAAACAATAATGTAGCTAAATCAACAGCATCGTCTAGAATAAATTGTATACGAGTATTAGTAATGTTGCCACCAATTCAGTAGCTTTCATTTGTTGACATTTTGATAGGTCATAATTTCACAAAATTATTAATGAACTATAGGAACAAGTAAAGACTGGGATGTATATGCTGCTAGTTTCGACACAAAGAAATGCACAGTAGTCCCCCTCTTGGGCATCCCGTCCCACCCCTTGTGCAAAGGCACTTTGAGTTTGACCATTTAAGAGGGCTGGCCATTCTATAAAGGGCATAATTCATAGTTAACCTTCTACACAGGACATCGTATACAAAATATACTAAGCAAATATATATGTAAATCCTGTTCAACATACACAAAGCCTTTTAACATTTAATAGTCAAAATCTAACATGGCCACGCCCAGCCAGACCGTACACATGACGAGACACGGGAAATCATGGCGATGGTTTTCAATCACCAAGTAGCCATTGCAGAGGAGTCAAATGGCCTGTTAAGCTGGAGTTGTTTTAATGATAAAATAAAATAATAGTTTTAATGATAAATAAAAGTAACAGAACTCTGTTGCCGGGTTTTCATGGGGGGAACTCAAGTAGGGGACAACTGTCCTTAGCTGCCTATGCAGTATAGGAAATAACAGGGCAAGATCTTTCCCATCAGGTCAAGCAGTAAGATACAAAGAGTAAACTGAACATACATCAATCAGACATGGGGTAAAATACATTTGTATTTGAAACTATATACTTTTTTTAAAGTATTTGTCATGAAAGTATTTGTATTTAAATACTTTCCTACAGTATGTGAAATGGTCAAATACTTTTTTCAAGTACATAGGACGTAATTATCAATAAATCACAACTTAAAATTATTCTTGTTTGAATTCTTAAGAGTTGAGCAATTTTACTATGTCATTTGGCAATTCACCACTTTTCCGTTCAGAAATAATGGCAATGTAATGGGATTTAGTGAGAAGTCATCGAGATGACTGTGTGAGAAGCCAACATCACCCTACTTGTCAGTTGTCACTGTGATGCAATTAGTAAAAAGGAGACTTTCTTGCACTGGTCTGTCTGTCTTTTGATCAGTTTCCAAGCCCCAGCTAACCAAACTACCTACCCGGTACCTAACCAAACGCTGAGTCTTTAACTATGTATATTGCACTTGCATGTCTCAGCAAGGATCTCTCAGGTGACAGATGTTGAAGCCACAAAGACCAACCTGTATACCATAACAGACTTTAGCAGCATAGGATTTGTTTCCAATGGTATAGATTTACAGTTAATAAGAAGTATATCTCACCATGGTTGTATATAACATCATAAGAATTATGCCAATAAACTACATATCTCAATATAAAAACTTGCTTTTTTACCTATATTGTAATGTAGTCTGAAAGTAAAACGTATTTAAAATACTTTCCAATGCATATGTATTTAAATGTATTTGACTCCCTCAAGAGTATTTGTATTTAAATACATTTCAATGTATTTGACCCCATGTCTGACATCAATATAATAATAATAAGCAAAGATAACATTGCCATAATAAATAGTAAGTATTCCACTTGTCAACTTGTGGCCAGTGATATAAATATGTTAACAGCTGAACAACACTAAATATTTTAAATCTTATTCCAGCACGGTTACCACTGCACATCTGAAGTGAAATGTCATGACTTGCTAATTAGCTTGAAATGCCATCACATGTCACATGCACAAATTTAACAAAGCTTTGTGAAAGCATGTCCTAAAATTTGCATTTTGTCTGTGTAACAATCGATATTGGTTAAGACATACTCCAGGAATATACTGATTTAGAAGAGGAACACTGAAATTTGTTAAGCAATTGGTAGATGAATCCTGATATTCTGCAAATAACAATACATATTTAACTATGAATCTCCATGTTTTCACGTCTAACTATTAGCAAATTAGACATATACATCAAAGTCTACATCAGGCAGAATAGGATGGATTGAGTTTAGGTTAACTTCTGCCCATGAAAGAGCAGTTATCTGTTGCAAAACTACTTGTTTTTTTACTGTCAGATTTTGCAGTGATATGAACCGAGACTTTGCAGACAATCCACTATTTTGCCAGGGACAAAGCTGTGGAAAAAACAAACAAAAATCAGAACGCTGTTCTAAAACAAGTTTAAATATTGTACAGCAACAGAATTATGATACATTTACTACACAACAATGTACAAGCTGGCAACTTGCAAGAGTCTGTAATCTGGCAAACACGGACTAACACCAGCTACGCAGGGCAAACGTTGTACGACTTGCTCTCAGATCTACACCTTACACAAAGCGGCCAGGTATTGCTGGAAGACAGGAAGCACCTTAAACAAAATAACGCATGCAAGCCAAAAGTACACATTATTTACGAATCTCCTCATCAAAACTTCGGGGCAGATACGGTACACCAGAGTTACATTGTTACTTGCCAAACACAAAACACTATGATCTCGCAAATTCCTGCCCTGCTAGTGAACTATCAATAATTCATGGTGAAACACTGCCCCAATATTCCTGTGTTTTGCAACTAGATCAACAAAACCAATGCAGTGGTTATTTTTGTGATTCTAGAAACTACCATGATTTCAGATGTCTGAATGTGCAGTATTAGATTGCAACACAACCCCCGTTGAGCTTGCTAACATCGAGAAGTCTTTGATCCAGCACACTCGCGTAGTCAGTCGAAATAACTGCAGCACGAAATCTGTGTCTGCGACATCATGCTTGATAAGCACCACCAATATAAAAATATATCTTATGATGCATTTCTTGCTTTGCAAAACCACTGGCCGAACTGCCATGTAATGGCAGACAGAAACACTGAACAAGTACAAACACTCCCGACATTGGTTTACCTCAAGAAACTGTTATGGCTGTTTCGACAAGACGTTGCTATAAATAAATCAGAGTAGGTCACTGGCACAAGAAGGACAGGGAAGACTTTTGGCCCTAGAGACTTGGCCAACATTTACCTGGAGAGATGACAGATCTCTTGAGCGGCAAACCAATGTCAGAGAGAGGAACAACATTTCATTCAAGAATGGCATCTTACAGAACCCTGACCTTAACGCAAGTCATAAGATGTAACAACAGAAACCATGGCAACACGGAGGAACCATTTCTACATTTCAGACACCCCAGTGCCCACAAAGCAATTGCAAGGGCCTGATCGAGTTCTGAAAAAGGAAGCACAGAATGTGTTATTGTTCATTGCACCACAGCTTTGCATAATCGCAAATGACGCTGCACACAGAAGCTTGTAAAGGCAACAAACTGCACGTTTGACAGAATAGAAGATCAGCAAGATTACACAAGCCATCCACATTACTAACTTTAATAGACCTTTATCTACAATCACACTTCCAAACGAACAAAATGATTGTTGACACGCCTACAAGATCTGGAAATTGGGTGGCCAAGATTTCACTAACAAAAGGAAGAGATTGCGATCGACTTTCTGGAATTTCTGCTGCATGCAGTTTTGATGTTTAAGCGATGAGCGTGGCTAGGTTACGTCACAGTAATATTCAAAACCAAAACATGCTACAGATATTGGGGAACACCTGTGAAGCTACTTGCAACTCCAAGCTGATTTGTGGGTATCGGGTCACCAGAACGGCTGCAATTAGGCTGTAGCAATGCAGCACAGACAAAGATACATTATCAGGGCTTTCCAAGTCTACAACGAACCCCATTGATACAGCTATCAATAGCCCCAGCAGTTACCATCACAGAAATGCAACTAACAGAGACAACTAGACTGAAGCAGATCTCGGATGACATCGCAGCCTACAGCACTCAACAGAGATCACAAGGACAATGTACACCGCAAATACATAACTTCTAATATATACATTAATAATTAGATTGAAAAATATAGGGAGGTCATGCTCAAATCGAATGTTTCTCAATAGGGAAGTCTGATACCGTTAGGCAGATGAAAACGTTTTCGTAATTGTGTTCATGCCTGTTACTCAAGAACGGCAGCTGATAATATTCTGCATTGTTCGTAAATACAGTAGCTAAGGTAAGCGGCATAAAATGTTCTCCCGTTAGAGATACAAAATGTTGACTGGACCAGAATCGTCCAGCGGCCAATATCCAAAGCAGCAGCTGTTGTTGGTGTATTTACAGTCTTGTAAATTACTTTCCAGTCCAATAAGTAGCAGTTCACTGTGTGGGTGGACTTGAACAGACCACGCCCGCACGTATTGACTGGTTAGCATGCAGGGATGCACTTCGTAGAAGATTGCGTATGTATGACGGCATAGCCAGAGGCAAGATGACCAATTCACCGTGAGGATCAGTACGAATGATGCCGCGACGATGACGCAGTGGCACGAATGGTGCCGCGCTCACGACGCACTGCTGTTTGTCTCGTTCCCAGGTGGTTCCTTCACTCGCGTCATTCTGTCGACTTCACGGCTCACTGCTGCCCTCTCTGAAACACAACATGCACTAACGGTCAACGCAACCGAAATTCAAGCACTCCAAGTAAATGTGACTATGTTTGACAAAAATGTACTAGTAAACATACAATGAAGTTTTCATTTAAAATTTATGTCTTTAGTGCACATTGTGTAGGCATTAGCCACTTAGACAGTGAAATCGTTTACTGCTATGCGTTCATAAAAAACAGTGTGCCCTTACGGGGCTGTCTGATGCTGATTGTACCAAATTAGATGTAACTTGATATAATCATAGAAGACATATAAGATCATTGTGAACTGTCGTACATAATCACATATAGATGGATAATCTTTCTTTAAAACAGTTTCAAATGTTAGTTTAACTCAGAATACAACTTTATGTCTAAGTGGATGTGAGATTTGGTGTTACCAAGGGAAGCAGGATAAAGGCCCACTGTGTATTCACCTGTAGGCTTCGTGCCTCCGGGCGACGTTCCTGTCTTCTTGCTGAGTAAACTGTTGAAGAAGTTAGCGAGTACGCCCTCATTTGTTCCCGTGCCTGCCTTACCGGCCTCCAGCTGAACACACAAAGGAGTAGCGGTCAGTTGTACAGTTTCTCTTTTGCTCTACAGCAATCTTCATTTGCTTACAAAGATAACTTAAATTGGTGGGTGTGTGCGTGTGTGGGTGCGTGTGTGGGTGTGTGTGTGCGTGCATGCGTGTTTGTATGTGTCTGTAACATATTATGCCTGATGTAGTATCTACGATTTGTCTGTGTCTGTCTGCACATGTATGTAAGCACACAAACATTTGTTTTGGGCATCTCAAAAGGAATATCATAAGTATAACTTGTACAATGTTCTCATAAAGCTTGACACAAGTATCTCTATGGGAATACATTTCCTTATGAAGAACCAAACATTTATATAACTCACTTTCTTGGGGTTGCCAGCGAGGCCTGCCTGAGCCGCAGGTGACGTGGACACTCGAGGCGTCATCGATGGCTTCTGGACCCCAGTCGCTGTCCGCAGTGGCGACTCCTAGCAGAAAAACACACCATTACCACATGACGGACACACCAACAAACACAATGTCGGGTTAGCAATAATAGTGAATTGATGAATGCTGCTGCTCTGATCGGTATCTGTTGATGTTATGTCAATATAAATAAGTTACAATATCAAATAAAGTTGAAAACTACATATTTATAAACACAATTACAACAATACAAGTAGCTTTGCTGATTTGTCTCACTGACTTGTTATTATCGATAATTCAGTATATTCTCAACAACAACTATCAGTAGTTAAATTTATTATTGACAGTATTCCATCGTCACATCAACAATGTCCATCTAACAACTGGTATGAACCCTTAAACTGGATAATAAAAATGAATTAAAAAAAATAAAGGCAGTACGTTTCTTTCGAAGAGTTATAGATTAATCCCTGAATGTTTGGTGCCCGCGATTCAGGCAGTGTAGGTCGAACTCATTAATATACACACTTACATAGTACATATACACATACATAATACACACACACATACATAGTACACACACACATACATAGAACACACACACACATACATAGTACACACACTCATACATAGTACACACATAGTACATACACACATACATAGTACACACACATACATAGTACATACACACATACATAGTACATACACACATACATAGTATATACACACATACATAGTACACACACATACATAGTACACACACACATACATAGTACATACACACATACATAGTACATACACACATAGTACATACACACATACATAGTACATACACACATACATAGTATACACACACATACATAGTACACACACACATACATAGTACATACACACATACATAGTACACACACACATACATAAATCACACACACACATACATAGTATATACACACATACATAAATCACACACACATACATAGTACACACACACATAGTACATACATACACACATACATAGTACATACACACATACATAGTACACACACATACATAGTACATACACACATACATAGTACACACACACATAGTACATACACACACACATACATAGTACATACACACACACACATAGTACACACACATACATAGTACATACACACATATATAGTACACACATATACATAGTACATACACACACACATAGTACACGCACACATACATAGTACATACACACATACATAGTACACACACACATACATAGTACATACACACATGTATAGTACACACACACATGCATAGTACACACACACATACATAGTACACACACACATACATAGTACATACACACATACATAGTATACACACACATGCATAGTACACACACACATGCATAGTACATACACACATGCATAGTACACACACACACATGCATAGTACACACACACATGCATAGTACACACACACACACACACACATACATAGTACACACACACATACATAGTATACACACACATACATAGTATACACACACATGCATAGTACACACACACATGCATAGTACACACACACATACATAGTATACACACACATACATAGTATACACACACATACATAGTACACACACACATACATAGTACATACACACATACATAGTACATACACACATACATAGTACATACACACATACATAGTACACACACATACATAGTACATACACACATACATAGTACATACACACATACATAGTACACACACACATACATAGTACATACACACATACATAGTATACACACACATGCATAGTACACACACACATACATAGTACACACACACATACATAGTACATACACACATACATAGTATACACACACATGCATAGTACACACATACATAGTACACACACACATACATAGTACATACACACATGCATAGTACACACACACATACATAGTACACATACACATACATAGTACATACACACATACATAGTATACACACACATGCATAGTACACACATACATAGTACACACACACATACATAGTACATACACACATGCATAGTACACACACACATACATAGTACACATACACATACATAGTACATACACACATACATAGTACATACACACATACATAGTATACACACACATGCATAGTACACACACACACACACATACATAGTACATACACACATACATAGTACATACACACATACATAGTATACACACATACATAGTACATACACACATACATAGTACACACACACATACATAAATCACCCACACACATACATAGTACATACACACATACATAAATCACACACACATACATAGTACACACACACACACATAGTACATACACACATACATAGTACACACACACACATACATAGTACATACACACATACATGCATAGTACATACACACATACATAGTATACACACACATACATAGTACATACACACATACATAAATCACACACACATACATAGTACACACACACATAGTACATACACACACACATACATAGTGCATACACACATACATAGTACACACACACACACATACATAGTACATACACACATACATAGTACACACACACATACATAGTACATACACACACATACATAGTACATACACACATATATAGTACACACATATACATAGTACATACACACACATAGTACACACACATACATAGTACATACACACATGCATAGTACACACACACACACATACATAGTACATACACACATGCATAGTACACACACACATGCATAGTACACACACACATGCATAGTACACACACACACATACATAGTACACACACACATACACAGTACATACACACATACATAGTACACACACACAGTACACACACACATACATAGTACATACACACATACATAGTACACACAAACATACATAGTACATACACACATGCATAGTACACACACACATGCATAGTACACACACACACACATAGTACACACACACATACGTAGTACATACACACATACATAGTACACACACACACACACACATACATAGTACATACACACATACATAGTACACACACACATACATAGTACATACACACATACATAGTATACACACACATGCATAGTACACACACACATGCATAGTACACACACACATACATAGTACATACACACATACATAGTACATACACACATACATAGTATACACACACACATACATAGTACACACACACATACATAGTACATACACACATACATAGTACACACACACATAAATCACACACACACATACATAGTACATACACACACACATACATAGTACATACACAGTACACACACACACATACATAGTACATACACACATACATACATAGTACATACACACATGCATAGTACACACACACACACACATAGTACACACACACATACGTAGTACATACACACATACATAGTACACACACACACACACACACACATACATAGTACATACACACATACATAGTACACACACACATACATAGTACATACACACATACATAGTATACACACACATGCATAGTACACACACACATGCATAGTACACACACACATACATAGTACATACACACATACATAGTACATACACACATACATAGTATACACACACACATACATAGTACACACACACATACATAGTACATACACACATACATAGTACACACACACATAAATCACACACACACATACATAGTACATACACACACACATACATAGTACATACACAGTACACACACACACATACATAGTACATACACACATACATACATAGTACACACACACATACATAGTACATACACACATACATAAATCACACACACATACATAGTACACACATACATACACACACACATACATAGTACATACACACATACATAGTACATACATAGTACACACACACACATACATAGTACATACACACACATACATAGTACATACACACACATAGTACACACACATACATACACACATATACATAGTACATACACACACATAGTACACACACATACATAGTACATACACACATGCATAGTACACACACACATACATAGTACATACACACATGCATAGTACACACACACATACATAGTACATACACACATGCATAGTACACACACACACATACATAGTACACACACACATACACAGTACATACACACATACATAGTACACACACACACACATACATAGTACACACACACATACATAGTACATGCACACATACATAGTACACACACATACATAGTACATACGCACATACATAGTACATACACACATGCATAGTACACACACACATTCATAGTACACACACACACATACATAGTACACACACACATACATAGTACATACACACATGCATAGTACACACACACACATACATATGCCAACTTGATTATAGTTAGATGAAGATAATGTCAGTGTAGAACGTTATAGATGTATTCCTATGGAATGACTGCAGTCACACCTACCCGCTGTCCAGATGTAGGCTGTTTGCTGAGCATCGTCTGTTGCTTCATTAGGAACACCTGCTCATCCTCTGCGATCACCTCAGTGTCTCTGTGTATCAGCTGGGCACACAAAGTTGACAAGTTTCACGGTACAGTACACATAAGAAGAGTTTTCACTGTGTAAAAAGTACTAAAGACAGGTTTCTTACAAAAGGAAATTAGTTCACTCTGACGTGTCAAATGAAAAAAGTGACTGTCGCCAATTGCATGACAATGATTATTTTAGATAAACGTTATATGCTGAATAAAAAAATTAGTCATGATCCTATTTCAAGACACATACATACTATAATCTTAGTAAATTTTCTAGACAAAATTTAAAAACATGTGACAGATAATTTCTGCTACAGCTTATACATAGTTGCCTGTTTAAATTCCCCCCATGGACAGAAATCACTATTATGACTAACTCATTAGGCAGGCATATTTCACTACCATTTACTTTGGTACAAAACATTGTATATGCACAACTAAAAGCAATATTTAAGTAAGAAAACAAACAAGTTTTACAAACAATATATAGACATGAACATTTTACAAGTTATTAAACCGAATAAATGTAACCGTAGAACTGCCTCACATGACCTACTGTGGCCTTACCTTGTGCGTGCTGGGCCTTGTAATGACCTGTTCGTATGCGTCTTCTGGCTTCATAGACATCATGTTCTCAAACAATATGCAAATCTTTTTTGTGTTGTCCCATCCTGCCGGGCTGAAATGTAGAAAAAGATTCACGTGAAAGAACACCTTTTAGCATCAGAAAACAAGGTATAAAGAAAACTGTGTAAATGCAAGCTTTTATCAGAACTGTTTAGTCAGAGACTACAATTCACTGTTGAATGAGAGTCAGTGTTTAAACCACTGTAAATTCATTTTGTGAACAATACTAACAAAGAAGCCTGTGTGTGTTTGTGTGTGCGTGTTTGTTTGATTTGTTTGAATCATAACACCACGACTATGGCAGCTAGAAAATTAATCGAGCCGTTCAACATTAAAAAAATTCTGTATCTGAAGTTGCAAGCATTTAATTACATTTTCCCGTTTCCCCTTCCTGTGTGCGGCAATTGTTTTTATTTTTGAGTTACTGTCATTTAACAATTACGTCTAACCACGCAGTTTCTTAGTGAAAAGGTCCTGTGAACAAGGGGGCTGTATGACTGTGACGTAAGACCAGTGAACGCAGTGTACTCACACAAAGACCGTGTCTCTCTCAACGACAAACGCTGGCGAACTGAATGGGAAGCTGTAGATCTGATGCAGGAAGTAACGATGCAACAGGTCGCAATTCTTCTCTTCCTTCACCGACGTGTACACAAGGGCAGCACCGTCTTATAGATCAAAGGTCAAGGATAATGAAGTGATGGCCAAGGATAGCAGTGGCTTACATTACAAATCACAGGTTTGGTACACGCTTTGATTTTTGCAAGAGAATTAATAAATATTCAACAAGACTAATTTATAGCCCTATAAATTGACTCGTACTGGAACCATCTTGCTTTCAGACTGTACATCTGCTTGGCTGAAAACTACTTAGAATAAAATTACTTGTTATGTATCTATTTTCAAGCTTCAACCACATATTCTAGTCTCCGCATTCTGTGACCAAATGAAAGGTAAAACATTTGTCAGACCTTGGTTGGTATAGGTTTCAGGATCAATAAATTTCCTGTTCAGTTTTGTCCATGTAGTTAGCTTTCCTAACTAGTAAACAAACCATAACTGTGAACACCATCGTTAGTAGTGTCGACAGCTGTACAGTAGATACAATTCTACAATTAACTCACATGTAGGATTGGGCATGCCTTTTGTTAAAAAAATGCAATTTTTGCCCTAATACTTTTTAATAAAAAAAAAATAGCTTGCATATCATAATATTTTACTTATTCAAGGACAACATATACAATAAGTAAAATATGAGTTGAATGAGAATGATCGTTTTCGAGATATCATGTTTTGAAAATGACCATATAAGACGTTTGCTAAGATGTAAATTTGATTCCAATACATGTTTCACCAATGTCTGGAGGACAGTCAGAACTAAGATCAATTTCAGTTAAAAATGCCTGCCCAAGCCTATCCCATGTACACAACTACAAATTATACAGATGCCCAGCACAAAATATATTTTCAACCGACAGATACAAATATTGAAAGGATACATTTTAAACAGAATTTCCTAATGTGTTGCTGTATGAAATCAAAGTGTTCCTCTCGAAAGTCATTCTCTTTTTCTAGCGTTGAGATGGCATCACTCTACAACAGATCACAGCGAATAATTATGTACATTGCTATACATGTAGCAATTCTTAATGAATATCGAGTGTATGACATTATATAACTGTCTCTAGTATCATCAGATTAAACATGGCCAAAGTGAATTATATCAACCAATGCACGACTTTGGTATGATCTAAAATGACCCAAGGGTCACAGTTATAAATATAAAATAAATTACTTCTTAAACGCCAATATCCTCAAACAATCTTAAGCTCAGCAAAGCAACAAAACCAAAGGATTAAGCATTCTCGTACTTGTGTGCTAAGCGAAAGCCGTCAACAAATGGATGGATGTGCTAAGAAGCAGGATAGCGATATTAAAAAGGTAGGTTTTCAGGTGTCGGCGAAATGTAACAATATTTTCTGCTGATATAACACTGACGGCAAGCAAATTCCATATAGTCGGCGCACAACTGATAATATTTAACTGACATATCATGAAATTGTCTTAGATATGTTTATGAATATCCTGATCGAACTACTTTGTAATGAACATGAAACTAAGTCCCCTTTATACAGAAAACCTGAACATTGCACAGTGCCATTTACAACAAACTGTCAGTTTTCAGTTTGTCTTACATTTGCTCTGTCATTTAAAATCATGTACCAAGCAACTACTTAAACTCAATAATTACTAACATGGGATGTCAAGAATAACTTTAAAAAGGTCGTCTGTTCCCAGTTTTTAATTTATTAATTAACATAATGTTCTTAACACATATGTTGAAGATACACTGTCCTTCAAATTGTGTTTAGTAAGCCTGTAATAATGTTCGCAATTTGAAACTTCTGACCCAGCAGCACGTACAAATGGTAACCAAAACATCTAGTGTCAAAACAAGTTTCAATGGCAATACAGCCGAGTCAAGCTGAGTTAACTGCCATACCCTTTGGTGTTCAACAATGTCCCGTTTTCCCATGTTCAACACTGCAGACTTCCTGTAACAAATTACTACGCTGGCTAACTCCGGGGAGAGGAACGGACTGTCTCCCTTTAATATTCAACATTTTTTTTATACCTTTGTAATGACAACAATGATAGGAACGCCGAGATTATGCGTCAAAATGTCCTCTCCAAGTGGCAATAAGACTTTCTCGTCTACGCCAGATGTGCGGCTTGCAGGGCCAGTGCTGCGCCACGACTGCGACGTCTCGTCGTCTGGCTCGACGTACTCCTGGAAGTGACGTGTCACTGAAACATGACACAATTCATGTAGTCATGTAGGTTGTGCATCAAAATATCAATTTTACAATGCCATCTGAATAATATGTCATAATCTATATATATATATTAATATGCTAACTCTGAGGCACTCAAAGTTCTATGTTTCTATGTTTGTTCACTTCATTGGACCTTTGGCAGCTGATCTTTATCGGCAATGCATTTACAAAAACGTAGTTAAAACCTAGTTACCAACTTTTTCACCATACAAACTGAGTGATCAGGCTTCAGGCATTCCCCAAGTGGCACCACAAGTTCAAAATACTGTAATGATCATAACTGCTACCTTTCATTTGTTACTTCATCAATGGGTGTAAGTAGTTAAAGTATATTGTAATTTTATAATATTACAGAAAAGATTGATATACTGATAAAAACAAACTGCATCTGAACTGCCATATCAACATTAAAAGAAGCAGACTTACGACGTTCTTCCATGTTCCTCCGTTTCTTTGGGGCCACCTTCAAGCGGTCTATGTGCGTAGAGAGGACCTCTGCCCACTTCTCAAGAGATTCCATCAGACTCCATGGCTGTGCCATCGAGGCCACCAGCAGCACACATGTGTCACTGAGAGTCTCCTCCGTCACGGCAAACTTGAGCAGGCTGCGGTGATGTAGGTCCCCGTCCAAGATCCAAACACCCAACCTCGTGTGATCTACACAGGACACTCAGCAATCATTCACAGGACACTCGGCAATCACACATACAAAAATGAACAACGTAAATTGTGCACTGGCAATTTGTGCTTAGAGAGGCTTTTATGATGAGATCAGATGTCACTGAAAATCTGTTTATTCTTCCATAGCAGGAACTAATTTATGATATTTATATACTGTAATGACCTTAAAAATGTAGACAACATCCACTTTTTTTCCCGATGCCGATGCATAAGTAAAAAACAGCATATCAATAAAATGTTTTACAATCATAGCTGCTCTGATGTAAACGACACAAACTTGGGTGATAAAATTACTGTAGCACAATGTGTCGCCTTCTCTCAGCTACCAGCTGGCCTTTATACATTTAGGAAGTGTCACCATACACATTTAAACTCCTAGTAACCTATTTAAATGTATAACTAACGCTGATGACACGACTCTAACTAGTACATTAAATAGTTGTGACGGTCCAGATATCCGAATCCAAAGTAATAAAGTAAATAAAGAACTTAATAAGATCAGTAACTGGCTAAAAGCCAACAAACTTTCATTAAATGTCAAGAAAACTAAATTCATTATACTTCATATACCTCAAAAGAAAATTGAAATCCCCTTGTTGGAAACAGATGGGCAAAACATTGATTGTGTAAATTATTTTAATTTTAATTTCTTAGGTATTACATTAAATAATAACATGTTTTGTGGTATAAATATTATTTTGGCATGGATATAGTAGCTAAAAATTGCAATTCTAAAAATAACAAATAACAAGTTGCTGATCTGTCTGCTACGCAGATCACCTAGGACAGATCGGCAATGGGGTAATTGCCGATCTGTCCTAGATGCTTGGCGGACTTCCACAAATGACGAGTAATGCTACGGCGATTTGCAAACTTCCGCACGAACAATTTAAAACTACCGTTTATTATCGCCAAAGGACACTCGTTGACCGGAACTGTTTTGCTGCCAAATATATCGTTTCATGGTCGATGTGATAAATCTGTTCATGGGACTTCGGTGCTGAAATGTTGTGCCCCAAAACAGGCATTTTATCTACCGCGTACCGGGGACAGCATTAGTAATTAACGAGCACCATAGCCAGGTAAATTACCCGGGTCCTGGCTCTTGACAAAAACCCTGATTATATTCCCATAGAATGAATGCTTTTTTTATTCAAACAACTTCACCCAATAACAAAATAAAAAGCAAAAATTATCTTACGTTTTGAAGTCTACAGACTACACGCCATACGCCAAGTCGTGCTAACGCAGGCCGATTCAGCGACAAACGGTAGCGACTCATCATGGTGACTATGGCTTTCATTTTCAAAAATTGCACACGGTGTCAGCTGTATTTCTTGTGGTTTATTTTGTGTTTGTTTAACGACATTAGAGAACAACATTTATTTAAGAAATATAGTGTATGACAGATGTTTTAGAGAATGGACAACTTAGTACTAATTTTCTAATTGTCCTGGCTGTAAATAGCTAGGTTGTCCCACGCACAACAAGTAGTAGCAATTTCACTTGTCCGGAGGGAAATCCAGCTGTAGTGGGCTAACGGACAGTGGAATTTCAAGCCCTGCATTCTTATAATCACGAAAATACAGCACCTGAGAAAAACAATTCCTAGGATACATCACAAAATGTAACGATAGTTATCTTCTTATTTTACACTTACTTAGTCAACCAAAGTTAAAGTAAGAACATTTAAAAAGTTACATTTACCACCCATGTCTCCCAACTATTTATAGTACTGCTTTAGTTAACTAAATTACTTTCTTACATGATATGGCAGACATCATAAATTTGTCCAGTTGCCTTTGTGAAAAGCCTGTTATTTCATTTAGCATTAAAACTTAGACGTAACATGTATTCTTTGCCTTGCAACACTAGGGGGATGTGAAAGTAACATGTGCCCTAAGTAACAAGGTACAGTAGACCCTCTCTTCAGCGGACACATCTGTATCCAAGCATAAGTGTCCCGACATGGCGGGTGTCCGCTCATCGGAGGGACAGGCGTCTTAGTGCTAAAGTTCAGACCAGTACAACCGACACATGGTAAAGATGTGGCAATATGTCAATGCATTGACTGATAGGAATTAAGCATTATATACATATGTTTATTATTACTGTGATGTATTAAAAAATAAACAGTTGGTCATGAAGTCATATCGTTCGCTCGACTCCCTCTGTCGATCTGAGATTTTCCTCAACCGCGTCCGCTCACTGGCCACTCACTCACTGCCACTAGCCTACGCAACGGTATCAGCCTGGCATTACAGTAGAATTTGCTGCGCGTATGGCAGCATTCAACAAAAAAAGTCGAACAAAACATCTCCGCTACAACATTTTATAAATTGGTATTCTCGGACGATTGAGATATTCTGTAGCTAAAATACTTCATAAGTAATTCGCAAGTTGACAATTTAGGCTGCCCCCTACCGGCTAAAATAATAACCGGGAAATGATCAACCGAATATCTAAATCAGTTGCTACATGCAGCGTGAACGTTAATTAAATATAAAAAATGGGCCAAGTGGCCCTGAAGTCCTTTGTCTATATGTGACCCCGGCTGACCAAATGAGTGATAAGTCGGAAAAATTGTAACATTGTTTTCTTACATCCTTGTAAAGGTTTGGTAGGGTGCTTTACACGGTTTCAAAAAATATGACTGCTACAAAAATTGGCAAAGTTATGGAGCATTGAACATGGTAGGGATCAAAAAGTGAAAATGAAGAAAACGGCTGTTGAAGTTTTACATTATATATGCAAATGGATTGCATGGAAATATTACATGCACAACATTCAAATGTGGCACACAGTATGTAATATGTATGTTATGTTGCAATGATACACTGGAAGTACAAATGTGCTGCTCCAAAGACTTTCAAGTTATGCCAGATTATGTCTTCATGTGTAAAACTAAGAGGACAGATTATTTGAGAGCAAAGGGTAGACTCACTGTTTGACACATTTTAAAACCTACAGGCAACTGTCCAGTTTAACAGGGGTCTAGTGGCTTAATGCTGTCTATTGACACCCACAAGCTACTGCCAGTGACCAATTACACATTAGTCACAGTTTCCATCAAACAATAGCAGACAGAGAATCTTAGCTCCACAGCTGGGTGTAACCAGAGCCCCCACTGATTCATGGTCAAGTAGATTAGCTCAATGCACCAACTAAGACAATACACAACACTGTGAGTGACAGTGTCCAGAGTGAGGCCTAAACAGTGTCCTCATTGCTGAATAGATCAATTAAACTTGTCATGATGTATAGGTATGGCAAGGAGAAACCTTGTGTCCTTTGTTATTTGCTATTTACCTGAATCATTTTGAACACTGTTAGTCACAATTATAATGGACTTGACATGGCAGCTGGTGAAATTTACAACAACCTTAGGGATGATGATGTAGAAAATGTATGTTCTACTATATGCAGATGACACTAGAATGATTCAATCAAATACAGATTTCTTGCTTGTGTATAGCGGAACTATGTCAACTCTTCTAATGGTTGACATTTGGTTGTTTCAGGTGTCAACTATATTGTGAATCTGTAATTATTAGTCTACATTGATACAATTGATTTACACAGTACCATATCTACACAAGGCATGGCAAGCGTAAACAGAACAGTAGAATGCATTTGATATCAATAAAGTGTAGGATATTTCACTCTATAGTTGTCCAGAATATTGTTTGTCACCTACAGGTGATAGAATATTAATTTTCTATGTTTGTCACCTACAGGTTTCTACAGACCAGACAATACATCTTTAACCTTTAACCACAGTCACACCATTTTATAATAATTAAATGAACATCAAAATAAACACAACTTGCAATTATAGAAAATAAATAGTTTTGAAGATACAGTTTAAAAGTGTTAGGCAACTGTTCAGTCTAACAGGGGTCAAGTGTGTCTACTCTGCCTGGGTGCTGTGACCAATTAAGGTCTCAATGGCCTAGGCTGTAGAAATTAGTCACAGCTTTTGACTTTCTGGCACATTACACAACATCTACTGTTGGGGGTGATCTCAAGGGCCCTTCTCAAAACCACATCACTAGATAATGTAAACCTTTTGCACTTTGGGGGCCCCTTAGGTGCCCTTAGAATGATTCAATCAAATACAGATTTCTTGTGCATAGTGGCAGTGCCCTAAGATATGTCTATGCAAAATTAGAGAAAAAGTTGCTGAACGGTTTCTGAGATACGACAGCTAATGGCGGATGCAGAGTGATGGCAATAGGACTAAAAACGGTAACGGGTACAATTGTTAATTGTCTCACTTCATTTTCATCCAATTTCTAAAGATTCATTAATGCACAAATTGTGCATCACTTGATAATGAGTTCCACCGTTTCATACGCTGGTAACCAGTTCATCTTTTCCAGGCACTGGTAATATTTCCCGTTTGGCGTAGCGTAGCATAATTTGATGATGCTAAATGATTGTTTATTATTTCATCTCAGTTTAGGCTAAATATTGGGCTACATTGAAAACAATTGAGGTGAACCTTTTATACATCATATTTGTGAATCTTAATTGCAATTTACAAGATGAAAAGGCAACACCAAGCTGAAGCCCTGACTGGGGCTGGAGGTGTGAACAGGGAAGCCATCATGGCATCAGCAGCAGCAAATGTGATTGATAACAGCACAAATTAACAATACCTTCCTCCACATTCACTATGCCTAAAGTTTACAGACAGTAATCAATGGACCTCTAAGTAGTTTAGACAAACAACAATTACAGCAAGGAAGACAAGCTTGTTATTACGGGTACATGTGTACTTGGTGTTACCATTGATTGACATACACCATGCTGTATGTCCGCCATTTTCTAAACAAATTCGGCAAAAAATCTTCGAAGTAATGAATACTGTCCGTCTTAGGAGGGACATATAACCAAAATATCTTGTCCGCTGTCCGCGTACACGAGGTGTTCCCTCATCAGAGGGACATTAACATGGCAGAACGGTCCGTACATTAACAAACTGTCCTGACATAGCGGGTGTCCCCTCATCAGAGGGTCCGCTGAAGAGAAGGACTACTGTATAACCATGCTTACCATCCCTGTAGTCATCCTTCACGTCAAGGTACATGTATTCCAGTCCAGAGCCCTTCTTTGGCTCCTCATTGCCCTGAAGCTTAGCCATCAGTGTTGTCTTACCACTCTCATTCTCACCTGCAAAACACCCCAGGCACATTCAACTGCTCAGCAAAACACATCAGGTACATTCAACTGTTCAGCAAACACACCTGGTACATTCAACTGTTCAGCAAAACACCCCAGGTACATTCAACTGCTCAGCAAAACACATCAGGTACATTCAACTGCTCAGCAAAACACACCAGGTACATTCAACAACACAAAAAAACAATGTTTTTGTTACAGAACATTAATTAAATTGCTTGGTTTTTTATTTCACTGGGATGTCGCCTCTACACTTCACTGTGAGTAGTATGTAGTACCCGTATTGGCTTCATTGTGCAGATTACACAATTAATTATACTTGTAAATCAGCTGGCCAATAAATCAATACAGACATCCATAGTATGACTTATAGGGACAACGATGTCGTAACAATGTCCTAATAATAGTTACATCATCAAATAATCAGTTCAGCAGCACAGGACAAATTATGAAGTTATTGATGGATGCCATTTTTGGCATGTGCAATAATCTTGTTAAATAATGATGTCTGTAAAATATAGATTGGGCTGCAGAATAATGGTGATAACTTCCACGAACTGCTGTTGTTGACAGTCTTTATGGCTGTGGCAGTGTCTGAGTGGTTATTAGAGCACTGTGGTCTCTTGTAGAGAATACAGTGTCAGTGTAAATGAAGCAACACTGCAGGAACTAACAACATGAATGCCTTGCTTCACCACCACACAAAAGACAGCAAACAAAGGCCAACATGCAGCCAATTGACACATGTACCTCAGTCTGCTTGATGAGTGGTAAGTGCAACAGCTCACTGTGAGACAATCATTTATAATAGGACAACACATGCACACACTAAGTAAAGTCTAAGTGTGTGTGTGTGTGTGTGTGTGTGTGCGGGCATGCGTGCATGAATTAAGACTGCGGCAACCTCAACACAAACATAAACGTGTGCATTTTTTCACTGCTCGTACACCAGCAATACCCCCACAAATGCTGATACCAGTCATTCTGTTTTAGAAAATTAGGATAGTGGTAAATCCCTCCTGAAAGTTCTAAGGAGAGCGATTCACTCTCCTGGCCAGACTAAGTCAAGGGCATTCTGTGATGCCGGTGTAATCGGTAAGACGACCACTCAGTATGCTGCCCTCACATCGTGTATGATATACACAATAATGTAACCACATGGGTTGCTGGTAGACCAGAACTACTGCCTTTATATCTTGCGGTGATAAGATGAGCTGCACTTGCAATGCTTGCAGCCCTAACATGAACTTATGATACAGCAGCCAACATTATGGGATTCATGTGGATGAAAGAACAAAACATTTAATTAATTATTTGAGTTAGCTCATTCCTTTTTGCTATTTTGCTAGGAGTGTGGTCAATTGCATTTCCAAGACCAACGTGAGGATCGTAAAAGAGCAACAGCGCAATCGCATTCCTCAAAACAGAAAGTATGTGATACTGAGGAGAGATTTAACAAGACTGCCACCCAGAGAATTAACTCTAGATGGCAGGTGGATAAAGAAGCCTTTTGGCTTATCGAGAATCCAACCTTTTTTGTTTACATGCATCCTGCCCTTCTGAGGTACCCGGTATGTGTTGATTTTATTTTTAAACATTCACGCTATTAGCACCCACACAATCAGCAGATAATCTCTTCCAATCATTTACAGTCCTTTGTGAAAATTATAACTTTCTTTTATCTAATCTACACGGCTCCTTTACTAATGTAACTCCATGTCCACTAGTCTTTCTAAACTGAGAAAAAAATATTTCTATCAATATTTTTATAACGATTCAATATTTTAAACACTTCTATCTGATCTCCTCTCAATCTCTTGGTCCCTCAGTTTTGGTATCAGTTTAGTTGCTCTCCTCTGTACTCTTTCTAGCATATCTATGTCCTTCTTGCGATATGGCATCCACGCTTGTATACAATATTCTAAATGAGGCCTAACTATTGTTTTGTACAGCGGTATTAGTTCTATATTTTGCCTAATTAATTGATTTCCCTTTGAAGATGCAATTCCGCACTGCTCTGAAACCTTCATATCAGAACTAATGGTTAACCCCAAGTCCTTTTCTTTTACAGTAGTACTTAGTACAGTACCCCCATTGTATATTGTACATCTTCGTTCCCATATCCTGCGTGGAGGCATTTACATTTCCCAAAATTGACAACATTTGCCATTTTTCAGACCATTTGATCAACCTGTCAAGATCATCTTGTAAATGATGTCTATCTCCATCACGTTTAATCCTTATTAAGAATAACATAGGTGCCAGAACTTATCCCAGTGATACCCAACTCAAAACTGATTTCCAGTTTGAAGCCTCCCCATCAACTACTACCGTTGTCTTCTGTCAATCAGCCATTTTTGTATCCAATTAATTATACCATTTCCTATGTCACAGGCCTTTAGTTTAAGCAGTAATCTTTGATGTGGCATTTTGTCGAAAGCTTTCATAGAATCGATATACTTCATAAAACAAAATAATAAAAACATATGTGCCAAGAAGTGACTGAGAGCTTCTTAGAAATGACCATTAGTGATAGGGATCTATATAATTGGTACAATACTGTAAATGTTCCCACTTCTCATTACTTCGGTAACAAATACAAAGTAGGCACAAGTGTTGGAATGTATTTACAGTGTGCTGGTGTATTATATTTATACATTCATGATATTCATAGTCACTACTTTATATTATAACACACACAACAATGGATAATAAGAAACACTGTGCCAGCAGCTTCACTCCACCTACCTAGCACCAGCAGTGTCTTCCCACTGGGCAGCTTCGTGCTGGAACTGGACTGCACCTCACCAAGAATGGTCGACCTGAAGAAACAACAAAGAAATACATGGCTTGGCTTCATGCATATTGAAATTTAGGTCCATCTCGAATTCTCTGAGAAGAAGTTAGCCTGCTTAGTCATGATGCAATTATTGCGTGAAAATTATTTGTACATAATTATTCATCACCGTCTGTAGTCAGGTACTTGTTCATACAGTTGAGTGAACTAGAGTGCCTTAAATAATTTCTGATATATTTGTGTGGCAGTGACTGTGCTCCATTATAAACAATTCTGAACTGAACATGAGTTTTGTGGTGATTGATAGCTGAAGTTCAACTGGCTGGCGATAAACCATAAATGTCTGCCGTGCAATTTGTTTTCGCCAACTACCAGATGTCTCACCAAAATAATGTCTTTTGACCAATACAGAACGATTATGCATTATTTTATTAAATATGCAACGATTGGTAAATGAGCTGAGGTAGCAGACTAAATAATTGTCTTTCATTGGCAAATAATCATTGGCATGTTGGGCACTACCGAACTGTCTTCACAAAGCGTGTTTTCATTGCTGATATTTGCAAGTTTTTTTACAGAAACCAACTTTTTAAAAGAATTTGTTTGCAAAATGTTTTCAATGAATCAACTTATTAGAGAAATAGAATATGAATCTGTATCACAAATTATTGCATTAGATCTATATCTATGAAAATGGCATATTTCAAAAAGCCTGGTATGCGGGGACAGCCAGTATAAAACCAAAAGAAGCTTTAAACTAAAGGCCATATCCTGGAATAAAATGTGCTGTGTTCCATAATAACAAATGATGTGTGCACTTTCAAATGATGCTATTGAAAATATGTTTATGAATCATATAAGAGCATACAACATAAAAAAAAGAACTTCTAAATTTGCTATGTTACGGAAACTGCCGAGTGACAGCAACGTGAGACTGTGTGACGTCACTAGTGGATTAGTGGAACACAGCCACCAGCCTGGACCGTCCTGAATGACTAACAGCCTCCCGTGCGCACCCGCGTTGTGTAAACAACTCATATAAAATGGCGGCCATGGAGACTGATGCATATGATGTTCAAATATATTTTGGAGATAGTGTTGATGACGTTTGAGAGATTAATGTTGGTTCTGCTGATGTTAGATTGCCTGGTGTCGATGCGGTATCATACAGGCCGACGCATGAACCTGTCCAGAGAGTCCGACAACTGCCAGCCGGCTGTTGACTTTGTTGTGGTAACAGGACCAGTGGCGTTGTGGTGGTACTCGTTTGCATCTTGGCACTTCTTTTGAGTAGTTTTAAGGACTGTTGAATTATTTACATCCGACTGTATTTTGAAGCCCATCTTCCACCTCATGTGATATATCCATCGGCAGATCTAAACCACAAGTGATGTTAGGCATAGCATGGATTCTGTCCTGGCATTACACACAAAATGTTCCATTTTCTGCTGACAAATTGGGTCTTTGGGTAAAATGTGCACTGAATTTCCAGTCAAACCCAAATTACCACTGTTTCCCACCACACATAAGTTTATCAATTATACATGGTAATGATAAAGCAATTGAAATATAATTATAATGAAATAAAATTTAGCCGCTTAGACTGTGCGACCGTGTATAGGCCATTCCACCAGTCACGCCACTTATCTGCGCCTTCAGACATTTCCAGGTTTGCACTGTGAGCTGTCACTGTTTAAGACAAATTTTATTAAAGTTTTGGCAAACATGTGGCTTCATAAGTTCATATTTCTGATAATATTAAATAACACGCAACAAATATATATAGCATATTCAATAGGCCAAAGCCTTGTTTAGTTTATTCACGTTGTTTGAGCACCTCTCTAGTTTCTTTGTCCTGAGATACTAGTCCTAGCTAATCTGTCAATATGTTTGTACGGCACCGTCTGACTGACATGTCACTTCGATTTTAATCATGTCATGTTTGACAGTCGAAGCGAAGCAACATCGTGGTCATGCTATGCAGAACTGCAATAATTTAGTCAAATCTCGTTGCGTTCACAAGCATCCATGGAATTGCATACTTTGGAAGAACACAAATGTAAACAGGATGTGTCACAGAAAATGCGGAATCTGTGAGATGCATGAATCAGTGAGTGAGTGAATGAAATGGGTCCACAGACTGACAGAGTGCCGTTGCTGAATGCAATCTACGATTACCTGCACAAAGCGGCGTTTAGCGAAAATATCCTAAAATAGAACATGTACTGCTTCGCAATTACATAATCTTACCAAAGATTTTCTTCTTCTTCTTCATCGTTTTGATCAAGATAACTATTTTCTCTGTCGCCCTTTTCGCCGACAGGCGCCATTTTGTCGTCGATCAGGTGCCCGGATATTCGCATTTCTTGCGCTGAGCATGCGCACGTAACTGCTATTTATTCTTGAATAGATGACGTCAGCGACATATGTAAACATTACAAGAATAAACAGACACGTCAGGCTACACAAACGATTACATACTTTTTGCTGATTTGTGTTATTCAGACGGAAAACGAGACAATAAATTACGCATATGACTACTTAAGTTATTCTGTATTAATGCTATGTATATATTGTACATTGTTTACCATATTACATATTTATAAAATCAATAAAAAATAATAAATTTAATACTAGCAAATTGTTGGTAGTCTGGGTATGGGATTCAATTCAGCTCACCGACATAGTAGTGACCTAAGCAACAGAGCGCCATTGAGTGTTTTGTTTTAGCAAAAACGCCATGGAGTTTGCTTTGTTTTATCTAAAATCTCAAGCAAGATCAAAACATACTTTTTTTTATAGAAATTATATAGATTTCTACATATTTTTATAGATACAAATCTACAGAGCTTAATAAATATGTTTAGAAAACAATAGAATGCTACAGATTCGTAGAAGTCAATAGTATAAAACATTCTATAAAAATATCCACACAAATCTTATTGAATAACATGTAGAAGATCATAAGTTAATTATGTAACATAGTACTACAGATTCTATATTAAAAAGTCGATCAAGTGGAGTAACAAATATGTTGAACTTTTTTCATTAAAATTCTTAGTAGGGCATACACTGCCATAATAATAACAATTATATAGCTATAACGCATGGTAAAAATATAGAATTACTGTCCCTAGAATTCTGTCACCATGATATTTAGATTACCTGCTATTGTGCTACTAGGCATTTCATACATTTGAAATATTTGTAAATAATATATTTAATTCTTAATAAAACAAAATTCATAATTTTAGAAACAATTAACTGTTTTTTTTTAAATATCTTGCAAAGATAGAAAAATGGATTTATTATTTGACAAATAAAGGCACACTTAGTCATGAGTGAAAGTAATGTAGAAGTACTAGGTATACAATTGTTATAAAAATAAATTTTGTTGATAGTAAACATACAAAACTAAAACCTGTCGGAATATAGATGGTGGACATTTTTTTGTAATTTCTTCTCAAAGAAACTTAATTTCTGGCGAAGAGCCTTCACTTAATTTATTGTGTCAATTCTTCCATTGAGTGAAAAAAAGACTATCCATTCACTATTTTTGAGTGATTCATGTGTTTCTTTGCAGACACACATCAACCTAGCTCCAACCTTGTTATTTAAACAAGACATATGAACATGTCTTTGTGTGGATTAGATAACGTTATGGCATATGAAATGCTGCGTAACAATAACCCCACACAGTTTGTGTTGCACATCACTTAACTGAAACAGAAAAAGGAGCAATGACCATCTACCGGTATATATAAATTAATTTTGAGGCATTGTGTCTGCATCTCCTCCCAGGCGAAGAGGTCCAGTCGTGTCCTTGAACCATTGTAAGTTCTTATATATCGAAGTAGACAATCCTTAGGAGTGCTTTTACACTTTAATAACTGGCAGACCTGTTCAGTCAAACACCATCTCAGCTTCTGGGAAGAATTCAGCCATGCTGCAATTAATGCGCAAATACTTTTTGTACACAAATATCCACCATAGTCTATAGTCAGGTACTCATTCATACAATTGAGTGAACTGGACCAATGTAGAGTTAACGAACTGGCCCAAGGTTGAACACAAATTTCGTAAAGTTGAAGTGTTGGCAAGGAAGAAATAAATGACTAATGGTGCCACTTATCGAGTGGAACATTACATTGATGCACACGAACTATCGTGAATGTGAGAACTGGGCAGCGTGAGGGGTAATGTTTTGGCAATCACGTCACATCAGTTGAATCCTGCTGCTATTCAGATAATTCTGTGTGTTTTTGAAAGACATTTTGGATCATTCAAAATCGTACAAAAAAATACAAAACACAATATGTTAGTTTGGATTTTGAAAACTCACTAGATCGCTAATCTGCAGTAATTTTTATTTGCAACTGTAATATTATTTCCCCTTTCATCAGCACACTGGAAAATGTATTCGGCAATCCTTCCTTGGCACACAAGCCCTGGCGACAAGTCAGGGTTACAAAAAACTGTTGCTCTATTGACATGTCTGTAACACTTCATTTCAATAACTCATATTGTGGTTGATATTTATTCTTTTAAAAGTGCCTTAGGAATGGTCATATAAGTTAACAATGTATCAAAGTATGTTAAGCATTATGTATGGAGGAGTTTGGTTGTCACCACGAGTCGCAGTGGGAAATGTATTGCTTGTGGCACCACCAAATGATTAAAACATGTTAATGCAAATTGGTGCTAGTAGCAGTTTTGGATCACAAAAATCAAAAGTCCCACACAATGTATTGGTGGGGGGAGGGGGCAGAGCTGAACCAATATTAAACACAACATTTTTGGGGACTTTGGCAAATTTATGAGACCACCCCTTAATTTGATTGAACTACTGAAATGAATGAAAAAATCGAATTGATTTAATTGATGAGTGACCTTTAATATATTTCCTGACTTATAATCATATAATAATCTATAATGTGAGCACAAGAGGTGGATAAAATGGTTTTCTAATGGCAACAATACATACATAACAGATGACAGCCTCACACCCCACACACACAACAGACGAACACACACAAAGTCCCTATTCCTGTCCTTCGTCCACTTGTGCCCGTTTGCGCTTGCGGTGATTGGCCACCATCGTGGAGGTGGTGAGTTTCTCCACCTGTCGTGTCTCCCACTTCTGGAAGTCATTCAACCCCTGCTGGCCCACGTCAAAGATTGTCCTCTCCGTCTCGTCCAACTTCTGTGTCAGCTGAGTCACGTCCTCGTTGAAGGAGTTCTGGGACATGTCCATGATCATACGGAACCGTGTCTGGAACGTCTGTCAACAGAGAACATGACAATAGTGTGATCCATTGTAATTACAAAAAATAGCACCGGTGAAAGAGTCCCAGTGGCACATCCTGTTGTTGGTTAACAGTTTTCAAGATAATTTGATTTTTTTAAGAGCAATATCTGTTTTAAGAACTTATAAGAATGTTAGGGAAATTGTCCCCGGGATGCGATGAAGGACCAAATGGGATGGATAAGCATCTGACTTATGTGGTGTTCCAACGATAGCCTCAGTCACCAGATATGCAAAATAATGTGGTGCACCAAAGTGAAAAACAAGGTCTAAAGATGACCATTTCAGAAACAAAATTGATGCTAGAAAATGACACACCAATATATATCAACACCATGCAGACAGAGAACATTGAAAGCTGCGTCTATCTGGGACAGCGATACAGCATCAGAGACAAAAACGAAGACAAGGAGATTCAAAGAAGAATCACCGCTGGCTGGACAGCATTCGTCAAAGACCGTGACATCTTCAAGGGTAACTTTGAAACCTGCTTGAAGAAACAAGTCTTCAACTCATGTGTACTTCTAGAAATGACATACGGCACGGAAACATGGGAATTCACCATTCAGGCAAAGAACAAGCTGGTAGCCACACAAACAAAGATGGAAAGAAATATGTTAAACATCACATATCGGGAGAGAAAAACAAACATCTGGGTAAGAGAGAAGACAAAGGTCATAGACATGATAGAACAAATCAGAAGACAGAAATGGACCTGAGCTGGACACATGAGCAGCCTATGAGCTAACCGATGGACATCGCGTATCACAACCTGGAGACCTTACGAAGGAAAACGATCTAGAGGAAGACCAGCGAGACGGTGGAGAGACGAACAAGACAAGTATTGGCAGAGGATAGCGCAAGGCAGGCAGATCTGGAAACGACATGCTGAGGCCTCCGCCCAACCACAGGACACTACGGCTGCACAATGATGACAATAATGATGAAAAGGTTAAACATGTCAATAAGAGTTAAGGGGCTGCACCGGCTATTATATGCTTCTTTTGAATTAATCATTTCTAATATAAGTTTTGAAGATAAGCTAACCATCTTTTCTCAGAGTTTGCCTCAGATACTAAACAATACTCCAGACCAAAAAGAATTTTTATGTTGTTTAGAGATATTTAAATGTGTTTAAAGACAGTTAAAAATAGTCAAAAACACCTTAAAATGGCATTTTATTTCATTTTGAGAAACTCCCCAAAAGAAAAATGTGTATGGTTGTAAGTACAAACATGTTATTGATATAGACGTTTTTGTAAACAAATGCATATTAAGTTTGATACAACTTCATAAACATTTTGCTACAATGTTGAAAGACAGCAAAAAATCCGTACTGCATTTTTGGCACGACCCCTTCACCAAACACAAAACCATCCCGTGCAATTTTGGGTAAACACAAGTCGAGTTCATATGCCAAGTTATGGCTTTGTAAGTATTGTAGTTTTTGTTTATAAAAAGTTACATTAAGTAATACTTCCTGGTTGTTACAATTATAAGGGTGTCACCAGATGCTTGTTTTTTGCTTAGAAATGTGACTTTTTTTACTGGCATGTGGCTTATTTCAACACAATTTGACAGACACTTCTATTACTGAGATTTCCCCCCAAGTTTTCCCACCAAGTTGTCTCATGATATTGTGTTACAAAGGGCCATGTGTTGAACTTGTTGTGGTAGACAAGATTGATTGGCACCTGCTGGGGTCAGTCACGTGTCATTGCAAATGGCGGCTGAGGTCGGGTATTATTGGAGAATAAACAAAACTACCGCCAGTATTTGGTGATTTGACAGCGTGATGCATTTAGGTAATTATAATACAACAGCATAGTGGCATGTGAATAACCAGACTATATGATCTGCATTCATGGTGAATGAATTTATGTTTGAACTGGGCTGACGCACACGTGATCGTCACTATGGAAACATCGTCAGTTTCCAAGAATCTGAAAAGGGACTTTCCACAAACACACTAAAAATACTAGTTTTTAAAGGACTGATTGGTGACATATGGTGATAGTGCCTTGGTTTTTGTAATAGTACACAGGTTCATACTGACACCTACTAATGTTCTATGAAGAAAAAAATTAAGAAATCAAATTGACATGATACCCGGTGCAGCTACCTTAAACAAGACATATTAATCATCCATAATAGAGGTAGTTTCTGATGGCTGAAAGATCTGGATGTTGATGGATCAAGGAGTTTCATCCAACATTAATGACAATCATGGAGAGGCTAGTAAAGAAAGTGAATGAACATGGACAGCGGTGACTGAACCTCGGTGTCTGGGAGGAGACGACAATGCTTCAAAGTCAGTTAACTAAGTCATATACTGTGGTTCACCTGGATGAGGTTCTTTGCGATGTCTGCCGAGTCCGGGAGATCAAAGTGAAGCAGACATGTCCCAAACAGGTAGAAGTATGGCCCAAGTTTGTGCAGATCAACGACCGTTGCATCAGCGTCAAAGATCTCTCGGTAAGACTCCCGATACACTTTCGGCAGCTCAACGCTGACAATGTGTTTCCTGCGACCACACAGGGACTGGGCCAGCCAGTAGGGCAGCTCCAGTTTCGTCCCGACAGCTACGTCATCCGAACCTGAACTTTGGTCCAAATAACCTGAAAACAGTGGTAATAAAAAATTGTGTGGTAGAACAGTTTGCGAGATATTTCTCAAATATGCATGCACAAGACACAGTATTGATCAAAAGTTAAGAATAATCATTTGAATACATTGTCAGATGTCCTTTGTTTAAAGGTTGGTTGTCTGTACCAACACCTGTTACATCAGCAAGGGTAGTAATTACAGTTGAAATTGTTCACCATCGCATGTCAGCATAACGTCAGCTTATTGTAACCTGAATGGGGCGGGGTACATTTCCAAGGGTCTGGTAGCACAGTCACAAGGGCCCATTCAAAAAGGGCTACTGGCAAGCAAATCAAAAGGTTTGGGGGGCACGTGCCATGTGGATGTGGGAAAATCTTTACCGGGTTGAACACTTGCATAGTAGGTGACATCTAGCACTATGTGTGTATAGAGGACAGGGTATGTGACATCTGTGTGTATTGAGGGTAGGTGACATCTATATATGTATTGAGGACAAGGTAGGTGACATCTGTATGTGTATTGAAGACAGAGTAGGTGACATCTGTGTGTGTATTAAGATCAGGGTAGGTGACATCTGTGTATGTATTGAGGACTTGGTAGGTGACATCTGTGTGTCTATTGAGGACAGGGTAGGTGACATCTATGTGTGTTCTATGGACAGGACAGGTGAAATTTATGTGGGTATAGAGGACAGGGCAGGTGACATCTGTGTGTATTGAGGACAGAGTAGGTGACATTTACGTGTGTATTGAGGACAGGGCAGGTGACATTTATGTGTGTATCGAGGACAGGATGCATCACAGTCACACCTCGAATAAAAATTCAATTTAATTTTAAATAATAAATATGGCAACTGTAATTGTATGTCCCGAATTTTGCTGTACACAATAGGAACACATCGTTTCAACAACAAACCTGGACAAACTCTTCCATACATCAAATCACATTTGTTCAAACAAATTGTTCTAAATGTTGTTTTGAGTGTAGTAATTACAATTTTAAAATGGTAAAATTGCATTGCCGCAAAGACACGGTTATTATTATGCTAGTTGGTGACATTGGTTTATTTATCTTTGTAGCTTATGCAAATATTCCATGTTATATTATTAATCACATTACACATATGTAATATATTTTTACCAACCAGATTATTCATAGCTTTGTTTGTCAAAAACGACTTTTCTGTACGGCAACGTCTTCACCATGGAAAGCTCCCGTCACCGCGCCTCAGGTTTAGCTGTTCCAATGGTAAATATAGGCGGTAGCGCGATGTTAGTATGGTGACTTTTGACATACGGCGAAATTGACATACACAACTATAAGGGTCGGTGACATCTGTGTGTGTATTAAGATTAGGGTAGGTGACATCTGTGTGTATATTGAGGACTGGGTAGGTGACATCTGTGTGTCTATTGAGGACAGGGTAGGTGACATCTACGTGTATACTGAGGACAGGACAGGTGACATCTATGTGCGTATAGAGGACAGGGCAGGTAACATCTGTGTGTATTGAGGACAGGATAGGTGACATATGTGTGTATTCAGGACAGGGTAGGTGACATCTATGACTATGTGTGTATTGAAGACACGGTTATTATTATGCTAGTTACGTGGTGTTGTTTTTTTATCTGTGTAGCTTATGCAAATATTCCGTGTTATATCATTAATCACATTACACATATGTAATGTATTTTTACCAACCCGATTATTCATAGTTTTGTTTGTCAGAAACAACTTTTGTGTACGGCAACGTCTTCAGCACGGAAAGCTCCCGCCACCGCGCCTCGGTTTAGGCTGTTCCAATAGTAAATATAGGCGGTAGTGTTAGTACGGCGACTTTTGACGTACGGCGAAATTGACATACACAACTATAAATTATAAAACTTAAACTTAAGAAGTTAAGTCTTAGGCCTTAGGCTTAGCCTTCAAAAGGAAATAACTGGTTTTAAAAAGTGAATCTTTACCTAAATGTGGTACAGAAACCTCGAATTTACACGGAATTTTTTCCTGTGTAGCAATAATATCGTCAATGCTGAAGTAGTTTTCATTATTACGGCTAATTTTACCAGATGAATTTCCTGAAAGCGACATTCTGTTTACAAGAAAGTAATTTTCCCGCTACACTTTTGGTTACATGTTATTCAGTAGTGACACCCTACGGACAACGTGTTTACTAATATGTCCGTAAAGTTGACTTTGAGGCATCATTACCTGTGCGCGCGGGCGCCAAACCTTTATGCTGGACACCGAGGGGTTCGTTTAAGACTGCGCGGATAAACAACCCATTTATTGTTGTCTCGAAGTTTTCCGTTGATTGACAGAGTTCCTACTTGTCTTTAGGGTTCCGGATGTTAGACGATTGTTCGAAATTACGTAAAACATACACCGATGAGTTTGGAATGTTTGACGTAACTTGCAACAATCGTAGAAAATATGAGAAACATTGCAAAAAACTGTTCAACGTTACGTTGTGGTTTTCCACAATGCTAGCACAATTTCATGGTTTATTGCACTTATTTTAATTTACACCTTATTGGCCATAGACGAAACATGCATGCCGAGGTAAAGCCAGGCAAAGCAACGAACAGAAACGCAACACAACTCAAAACAATAAAACAACTCAATACAATGACGTAAATGAAACATTGCAATTCCGTATAATATAATTCGACACAAGTCGGTACAATATAATTTGATACAATACAATTGAATATAATACAATACACTCCTAGGCAATCCGTTCGGCCCTACAATGGAATTAAATCAATTAAATGCATTTAAATGGGATTCAATGCAATATAAACACAATTAAATACACACAAATACCATAAAATACAACTAAACTCAATTAAATACAAAACATACAATTTAATATAACAAAAAACAATTCAAAATAATAAAATACAGTTAAATGCAATGCACTGCAATACAATGCATCCTATTCAATTAGTATAATTCGGTATAATTCAATACAATTTAGAAGAAATACAGAAGGCTGTTACAACAAAACCAAAGAAAGCGTCTGGTGCGGATTGCATAACTGTTAAAGTGCTGAAAGGAGAAAAATGGCCGAAATGCACCTCCAAATATGCAATGCAGTATGTCATTAAGATAATAATACAAAGAGATAAATTAACGCAGAAATATTATCAAACTAGCACACAATATAGGATGCAAGATAACACCCTCAAATTACAGAGCAATTACCTTAGTATCTGTCCTTGCATGGTAATGTCTTCTTCAAGATGATACTCATATGCATGGGGATATAATATAACAACATCTATCAAGACAACAATTTGGATTCAGAGAAAACTGAAGCACAATAAATGCCATCTTCATAGCGCGCCAAACATGGAATGAACACATTGTGTTTTAATTTGATAGACTTCTATGACGCTGCGTAAGATGCTAAAATTTATTGCGGTTTACCCCAAAATTAAATCACTAATTAAAGTTGTGTGTAATAATGTTAGATATAATTATGCAGTCGTCATAAATGGACTGAATGGTTCAAAGTGGAAACAAGAATGAGGCAATACTGTATGTCATGTTATGGACTGTATAATGTTGGAAGTTTATACCGCGGAGTGATTATACCGCGGAATGAAAGGTTGAGATTGATACATCCGGCACTCCGTGTACCGGGGTACGGCGTGGCGCCGTAACTTGTTGTGTGTGATGGTTGAATAAATATCAGTTATACCTCGTTCACATTGACTGTATTATGATAATACCAAAGGAGTATTATTATCTGGTAACACCGCGGATGCGTCAAGAGGAGAATAATGAGGCGGCAACAAAACTGGTAAACTAGCCGAAATAAGTTTCGCTAAGACCGTAAACAATCTCACGCGTCCAACTCCACGTAGTATTTGAGGACAGTTGACAACGCATGGCTGACAACACGCCGCATATGAACAGGGCCAGCCCAGACATGGCCGGAACATACAAAATATTCAAGCAAAAATGCGAGATTTATTTCACTGTCAAGGACATAAAACCCGAGAGGAGGGCAAGCCACATTCTCCTGTATGTTGGCGACGAAGGGAAGAGAATCTTCAATTCTTGTACATTGTCCGACGCCGACAAAGAAAATCCCAATATGCTATGGGAAACATTTGAGGCACACAACGAGCAACAAATTTATTTCCGAGTACAGCGGTACTATCTGCAGAGATTTAACCAAAACGAGGATGAGCCTATTGATAACTTTATGTAACACGGTGCAAATTACAGCCGTTCAAGTACAAGTTTAACCAGGCTAAACTGGATGAACGACTGCTAGAGCAGCTAATCATAGGCACAAAGCTGTACCGTTCAGGGCTACAGAAGGGACTGTTAGCCAAACATGAGAAGTTAACACTTGACGAAGCCTCAGTATCGGAAGAATGCACGAAGAATCAATTAACCACATGGTTCAACTAAGAGGGGTGCAGAATGATGTACATGCCATCAGAACAGGGAATAAAAGTAGTTGCCCACACTGTAGCACTCACCACGGAAGGAAAGAAAGGTGCCCGGCATATGGGTCCACTTGCAGGAAGGGCGGAAAAAATCATTGGAAAGTCGTATATAAGAAAACCGGTAATTATGGCAGGCCACGACACAGAAACAAAACAAAGCACAACCTCAAGACTGCGGTCCCAATCGCGATATCGAGGATCGCCAGCACGACCACGGCATAATTACCGCACCCATACAATCACACGGTCACCAACACTGAACGAGTCATTTGAAACCCTCTCATTTGACAACGTCAACAAAGATGGGAGTGACACTCGCGACGAAATCTTCGCAATATTCGATATAACTCTTGAAGACAAACCGCATGTACCTGTGACTCTAAAGGCGAAAGTCGACACCGGTGCACAAGGGAACATCCTGTCTCTTCGAATATTTAGAAGAATGTATCCAACAAAGTTGGACGCGGAAGGGCTCCCAGCTCGAGGAAGATTAGTCCCTGGCAACACAGTACTGACAGCCTACAACCGTTCGAAGATTCAACAGTACGGTACAATGAACAGACCTTGCAGCTATCGCGGCAAGTGTTGCGACACAATTCTACGTGTCAACCCCACAGGACCTGCGATTCTAGGGCTGCCATCCTGTGGAGAACCCCATCTTGTAGAGATGAACTGTGAAGTGAAACATACACCGAGTCGACCAAACTATTATGCACGCATTGCTTCGAAGAATTACTTAATGGCTTCTTACCCTGACCGATTTGAAGGAATTGGTAACTTTTACGGCGAATTCCACATCACTGCATGTGGACCACTCCGTGCCTCCTGTCGTCCATGCACCACGTCGATGCCCTACACATCTAAAGGATGAAGTCAAAACAGAACATGATAACATGGAGCAGCTCCGAGTCATTACGAAAGTGTATGTGCTCACCGACTAGGTATCAAGCATCGTCTGCAGCCGCAAATCAAAGAAGTGACGGATTTGCCTAGATCCCAAGGACCTAAACAGGGCCATTAAGGGTCCTCACTACAAAACCCCGACGCTAGATAAGATCACACGCAATCTTGCGGGTTCAACTGTGTTTTTCAAACTTGTTGCCCGCCACGGCTATTGGTCTGTGTCCTTACACGAAACGTCCAGTTACTTGATGACATTCAATAGCCCATTCAGTCGTTATCGATGCTATTCGGACTGAACCTGAGCCAAGGTGTGTTTCAAGAAAGAATGGACCACATTCTGGAACACTGTCCGGGAACCATGGACATTGCAGATGACGTCGCGGTGTTTGGGAAAGACGAAACGGAACACGACGAGAATCTGCGCAACCTCATGAAGACAGCGCGTCAGCATTGCCTAGTGTTCAATGCGAACAAATGCGATATCAAGAAGAAGAAGGTGCGTTTCTTCGGCCTTGTGTTTGATGCCCAAGGAGTCAGTCTTGATCCTGAGATGGTTGCTGCAATCAGTCAGCTACAGACGCCGAAGGATGCAGTGCAGCTACGAGAATTCCTTGGAATCGCGACATGCATGTCACCGTTTGCACCCAATATGTCGGAACACACAGCCACACTCCGAGAACTGCTCAAGAAAGATGCAGACTTCCAGTGGACGCCACCTCATGAGAACGCCTTCAAGAAGACGAAGCGACTCATCCGTAAGGAGATCACGTTAAGCTACTTCGACCCGAAAGCCGAGATAGTTGTACGAGTCGACCTCAAGCCGTGGCCTCGGTGCTGTCCTGCTACAGAACGACCGACCAATCGCGTTCGCACCAAAATCACTGAGTGATTGTGAACGCCGTTATGCTAACATCGAACGCGAGATGTTGGCTGTCGTATTCGGTTGCGAGCGATTCGTTACTTATGTGTATGGCAAGCACTTCACAATTGAGTCTGACCACAAACCGCTGGAAATGATTCACCTAAATAATCTGGCAGCTGCCCCCCCAGCGATTACAAGAATGCTGCTTCATATTCAGCCGTATGATATCGTCATCAAGTACAAGCCAGGCAAGGAAGTGATGCTAGCCGACTCAATGTCAAGACAACCATGCAGCAACGTAAAGACCCTGGAATTTGATGTGCAGATCAGCCATGTGCAATTCTCCACACAGCAACAGCTACGTGATGAGACACACAGCGACGCTGAAATGAAGGCTCCGAAGTCCATCATCATAACTGGATGGCCAGAGACAAGGCGACAGTTGGCACCGCCTCTTCCATAATGATCATTCTGCGATGAAATGTCAGTCGAGGACGGCATCGATCACACTGAACGGCGACCGCAGTGTCATCCCACTGAAGGTCCGACCAGACATACTCGCCAAACTGCATGAATCGCACCAGGGCAAAAACAAAACAAGACTACGTGCCCGGTAATGCATCTTCTGGGTAAACATGAATGCAGACTTTGAGGATGTCATCAAGAAGTGTAGCATCTGCCAACAGGAACAGCGTACGCAGTTGCCAGAATCCTTGATCCAGCACGAAATACCCACACGACCATGGCAGGTCACTGGCACTGGCCTTTTCTCAATCGATCGCAACAATTATCTCATTGTTGCGGATTTACTACTCTAAGTTTTCCTTTTTTCAAGAAAATCGAAGGAAAGGCCACGAGTCAAGTAGTCGTCAATCTGGCGAACATGGTCGTCGCAGAACATGGCGTGTCAGACAGGGTTGTCAGCGATAACGGTGGACATTTTGACAGCCAAGCGTACAATACGTTTGCCAAACAATGGGGATTTTATCACATCGCATCCAGTCCACATTTCCCGCAGTAAAACGGGTTCATCGAACAACAAATCCAAACTGTCAAACGAATGATGAAGAAAGCAACTGCAGCACACATTGATATGGCTTTGTTGATCCTCAGATTTACCCCCGTAGACCAGCACTTGCCGTCGCCGGCGGAGATGCTGAACATGCGACAGATGAAGTCAAACCTACCAATGGGAATGCAAAATCGACGTCAAGATAAAGAAACGACCACCAGGCGTCTTGTCGAAAGACAGCGACAGCAAAAGTTCTACCACGAACGCAAGGGCACTGAAAGATTGGCTCCACTGGATCTAGGACAATCTGTTCGCACCCAATACCCGACGTCGGGAAAATGGCACCCAGCAACTATCGTTAACAGGCGACAAGAACCCAGATCGTATGATGTTCGTCAAGCAAACGGTACAACGCTCCGGAGAAACCGACACCAGATATGGGAGATAGGGGAGAAGTTCGCTAACGTCGAGCCTGCACAAGCCTTAAGAGCCAAGAGTAACAACAATGATGATGTTGAACGACCAGCCGAGCAATCCGTCGCATATAGCGTGCAGCTGGTTGTGAAGCTCAGATCTTGAAACCGGCGAGACAGGTCACATTTGACCCAGGCCTGTGCTATAAGACGAGGTCTGGGAGGACAGTCAAACTGCCCCCACGTCTTGAACTGTAAGAGACCTGTTGCATAGCGGTCATAGTAGATCTATGCCATTACGATTGTTTATTAGTGCTTCCGTTAATAGTTCGATACTAGTAGTTCAGTGTTGCCATTCTAGCATTGATTATAGTCATGTATTATGGACGGACTATAATTTAGAAAAGGGGGATGTCATGTTATGGACTATATAACATTGGAAGTTCATACCGTGGAGTAATTATACCGTAATTGTGGTAGGTACATCCGGGGTACGGCGTGGCGCAACAACGTGCTGTGTATGATGATTGAATAAATATAAGTTATGTCTCGTTCATATTGACTGTATTATTACACTGCCTGCAGTACCGGCTGCTTCTACTGTTGTTGCTGCTGCTGCTAATAATAATAATAAACATTCATTATTCACGATAACCTTATAAAATATACATTTGATCTTCCTAAGGGTCGTGTGTTTAAAACATAAATGTACAGGTAAAAGTATGTAAAACGGATACAAAAATGTATTATATAAAAGAGGATATCGTATAATCCAGTTAAGATATCTAAAAAATAATAAATGACATTTTAAAATAGAACTGTACACATAATATATTGGTAAATCTATACCCTATCCTGTTCGGTTATTCTTTGCTGGAGTTCGTCGTGGTTGATGTGAAGAGCTTATTCAAACAGTTCTAGCTAGATACCGATCTCAATTTTAACACCAAATACGCAAGTGGAACAACACTGCTGTCCACAGTATTTGAGAAGCTACAACATGCCACAGAAAAGCTCCAACTTGCGTGCAACAAATGGGGGTATGGAAATCAACATATCCAAATGCAAGGTGATCACATCATCAGACAAGCATTGGCCTGGAATACGAAAAACCCGAGATTGTGAGAAAGTTATGTTTCTTATGTAGAATAGTGCCCTTTACCGAGGGAGATGTTTTGTAGACTAATAGCCATTGCGCCAGCAACCATTGGCACACCCAGGCATCTCAACGAGATTGAAAGCCAGACTACATTATGAAGTCCTTATATTGTAGTACAAAAATCTAAACATTGCGAGCACAAGAGAAAACGCATCGACGCTATTGACTTTTTGATATGCGTTTCTTGCGCGGGCGGTCTCAGAGGTGTCACCAAGACAGATGGATTGCAAAATAACCAGATAAGTGAAGATTGAGACAGTCACCCCTGAATATATCTCAGATGTCACAAAACATAGGAAACTCCGGTGGTTTGGATATGCTTGTCGTATTGCCTATAACAAGCGACAGGGGGACAGGGAGGGGTTAAATTGGCATATGCATTTAAAAGCATATTAAACAATTGTTTAATATATAACCCCTATCGTATACGATCATATTATGTATCGACATTAATTACGATATAATGTTGTGTATCGGTTTGTGATACACAACATATAATGCTCCAACAGCACCCCCGTCTTTCGATGTCAAGATCCGAGACAGCGCGACACGGGAAATGTGCTGAACCGCTGACCGTAAGCAGATTGATGTCTTTAAGGAGATGATGCCATCGACTACGTACTGTGTGGGTGTACTTCCCATTATGCGCTCGGCCATGTTTACGCAGGGCGGAAGCGATAACAAGATGAAATGTTTACATGACAAAAACACTATGTCACACTGACCTTACAAAAAAGGACGACCATGCAACTTAAGTGAACTAAACAGAGGCGTCAGTTGTGTACATAATAGTAACGATGCCGGTTGTTTTGCTCGAGCGATTGCCGCTTCCTAGTCTGAGAACATATGTGTCTGTCAGTGTGCTGTTGACGTCATGTGCTATTTACTATGCGCATCATCTGGCGCAAAATGTTGCGCTGGCTGCTATGCCGAATACATCACCTATCGAATCAAATTTGGCTCCCATGAGCCCACCATTACCATATGAGGCGAAGGCTCGTCAAACGTGGGCAAAAACAAGTGACGGATATTTCTATGACATGGTCGCTGTACTGATTGGGGAAGGATGGTGCGTTTGGGTAGGTCGCCGTTCTGTCTTCTACCTCAAGAGTCTCATGATTAGTCCTATTAGTACCAACAATACAAAACCCAACTAACTACATCTCACTGTTGTTGTGTGGCCAAACATTGTTCGTCTTCCCATTTTGTGACACTGCCGACCAAAATTCAACACAGAATGTGCATAATTTACAAAATAATGACCCCTGAATTGTGACAGCTGTCATGTCGGTTACTCCAGCAGAATAGCACTATAACTTCAACAATTTGGCACAATTAGTCTGGTCATGCATGGACATTACTGTACATGCTGTGCCTAGTACATATCGATATGATTGTGTTGGTATTTGAAGTGAGTTAATCTATTTCATTACCTGGAATCACTTGCGGTCTTGGTTATGGGAACTAACCCACTTCAAAGAAGATATTTCTGTGATAATTGACAGACATCGGGTTGTGCCAAAGTCATCCATACGCAACCTAGACGTCGTACGTGACAGCGGTCTTACTATGGAAGCACAGGTTGCACAGATAGCAAAGTCGTGCTACCACCAGATTCGCAACATTGGACAAATTTGGCTAAGCATCACTGATGATGCATGCAAAACCCTGACCAGTGCAAGCGCTCATGACTTTACACCTCGATTATGCAGATTCATTACTCTAAGGCCTTCCGCAGGCGAAGCTGCAGCGTTTGCAACGTGTGCTAAACTGCGCTGCCCACTTCGTCTGTTGTACGAGGAAGTACGACCACATCACTCCAGTGCTGCAGCACCTGCATTGGTTACCTATCTGTGTGTGCCCGACATATAAAGTGCTTGTGTTTGTGTACTCTGCGATGCAATACCTGGCACAGACACAGTTCAAAACACTTCTTAAAACACAGAGTAGCGTTTCTGTAATATGATCACGACTTTATCAAATGCACTTACCCATATTTTATGTAATTATTATTATTTAACTATTACTTATTACATTTTAATTCACTTAGTTATTTTATATTGTTTAATACTTATCATATAAGTTTTAATTATTTGTACATGGAGGTCTAATAATTATGTAATGAATGTTTTAATTATTATTTTATGATATACATTTTAGAATGATTTTTGTTTCTATCTATAATTAAATTCTAAATATTTAAGTGTACATGCATGTAAAGCACCTGAGAGCAATCTGATTGATTCGGGCGCTATACAAATAAATTGTATTATTATTAGTATTAAAGAACAATTTGAGGAACTTGCAGATAACCCTGTCTGCGTCCACAATAAGTGTTTACTATTTGAAAGTTTTGGATACAATTTCAAATTGACAGAAAACATTCAAAGTTCAGTATATTTATTTTAGTATGAATAACATTAAAAAAATGAGGTGCAGGCAAGGTTAGTTTAACTAAATAGAAAGTTGATATCTGAAGAGATATGGTACATAGATACCATTATCACGTGCCGGGGGACATTACGATTACATCAGTCTCGGTGTCTCCTGACATATCACCTTGATAAAGCATGAGGCCATCTGTTCTGGCAGCAGTAATTAATAGAACATGCTCTAATGCAGAATGACTTAGCTGGTAATTATTTTGATTTCCTGGAGTTGTCCTTTGATATTGGATGTGGGCGTTTGCACGCTTCCCATGGCCAGAATTGCTACCGATGAAGACACACACACTAGGACAAAGTATAACTGATTCAGCAAACTTGTGTAGGGTATCTGCCAGGGGTAGGGTAGTCAGTCACCACCCCTGGTTTGCAAGTATGGATATAAATCTGAAGAGATATGGTACACAAATACCATAATGATTTGTACACCTGTACTGAATAATGGTGTCATCTCTTGCAGGCTCTCATCAACATGGCCTACTGTTGCCTGATCCTCGTAGGCAAACTCATACAGAGGATTGTCTTTGGCAAGTTGCGAGTCAGTGAACAGCAGGTGCGAGTACAAGCTTATAATATAAATATATTTGTGTGTACCTTTACTGCATCAGTTTTGAAATTAGGGGACCTACATTTTAGCTCCATACTACTAATAGTATCTGAGATAAAATGTTTTGTGACAATATATCCTTATTTTTGCATATTAATTTCTGACATTATAATGTTTTGACATTGCATTGTTCGAGTTCTAATAACTCAGTAAAAAGTAGGCTAGTGGCGCTTGGACATTGTCTGTGTTTATTCTAACCCGTAGATGAAATGTCAACTTCAATTTAATTTACATATAAGACAATTGTGACTCTGGCACCCGGGAAAGTTTGCAAAATCACAATTGCCGCTTGTTTAAATTAAAGAGGGTACACCTCTTTACGTAAGGCCTATATAATAACACCAATGCTTATGGCAAATGCACAAGATTTCATGATTCACCAGCCTGTATCGCCACCAATTTGGTCACTGGGTTATATGCATTTTGGGTGATCAAAACATAGTCACAGCTTTTAAAAAAATTGTAAATCACTAACAAGGCCAATATTTTTAAGTACAGAATTCATCAAGTGGGAAGGTTATGGTGGTAGATTGTGCCGTTTTGTACCTTAGGATACATAATTTCTTGTATAAAAAATGGGTAATCCTACGAAAACTCCTTCATACAAATACATTTTATAGTTATAGTACTGGAAATGAGTTCATAGAAGTGTCGTGTCAGTGTTTCTTTGTGCGTGTTTACAGCATGTGAAAGACAAGTTTCTAAACTTCATGTTCTACAAGTTCATCTTCATCTTTGGCGTGATGAACGTGCAGAACATGGATGAAGTGCTGCTGTGGTGCACCTGGTTCTCTGTGCTCTGTCTCCTCCATCTCCTCACACAGCTCTGCAAGGACCGTTTCGAATACGTACGTCTTAACATACATCTCTTGAATATCTCTGCATTCGTATTACACTACTAGCAAAAATGCCACAGAAGATTGTTTTACGTAAGAGTATTCGTAATGACGTTTGTTTTAATTCACATTTAAAAAAAATTTTTTTTAACACAATTTACGTAAAACTCGTAACTGATCAACGCTCCTCGGAACTATCACAGAAAATATGCAAGATTTAACATGATTGCCACCCAGAGAATTACCTAAATCTAGATGGCAGGTGGACAAGGAAGCCCTTTGGCTTATCGATAGTCCAACCCTTTTATCTACATGTATCCCGCCCTTCTGAGGTATGTGTCGATTTTATTTTTAAACATGCTCACATTACTAGCACCCACACAATCAGCAGATAATCTGTTCCATTCATTTACAGTCCTTTGTGAAAATGAGAACTTTCTTATATCTAATCTACTCTGCTCCTTTACTAATGTAACTTCATGTCCTCTAGCCCTTCTATCTTTCTTAACTAAGAAAACAATATTTCTATCAATATTTTCATAACCATTCAATATTCTAAACACTTCTATCTGATCTCCTCTCAATCTCCTGGTCTCTAGTGTTGTTAAACCACAATCTTTTAGGCGTTTTTCATAACTAAGATCCCTCAGTTTTGGTATCATTTTAGTCGCTCTCCTCTGTACTTTTTCTAGCATATCTATGGCCATCTTGCGGTATGGCCCGCTTGTATACAATGAGGCCTAACTATTGTTTTGTACAGTAGTATTATTAGTTCTTTTTCCTTATACCTTATATTTCACCTAATTAATCCAAGGATTTGATTTCCATTTGAAGCTGCATTTCCGCTCTGCTCTCAAACCTTCATATCAGCACTAATGGTTAACCCTAAGTGCTTTTCTTTTATAGTAGTACTTAGTACAGTACCCCCCATTGTATATTCGACATCTTTGTTCCCATATCCTGTGTGGAGGCATTTACATTTCCCAAAATCGAACAACATTTGCCACTTTTCAGACCATTTGATCAACCTGTCAAGATCATGTAAATGCTGTCTATATCCATCACTTTTAATCCTTCTAAACACTTTTATGTCATCTTCAAATTTCAACACCTTGCTTGTTATATCATTGTCCAAATTGTTTATATATATATTAAGAATAATATTGGTCCCAGTACTGATCCCTGTGGTACCCCACTCAAAACTGATTTCCAGTTTGAAGCCTCCCCATCAACAACTAACCGTCGTCTTCTGTCAATCAGCCATTTTCTATCCAGTTAATTATACCATTTCCTATGCCATGGGCCTTTAGTTTAAGCAGTAATCTTTGATGTGGCACTTTGTCGAAAGCTTTTTAAAAATCTAAGTAGTTGATATCTACTGGTGATCCCTCATCTACCCACTTAGTGATATCTTCCAAAAAACATAACATATTTGTTAAGCATGACCTCGCTTTTAAAAAACCATTTTGAGATGGGTTTATCAAGTTTTGTTTAATAAGAAAATCCACCATGTGATCTTTAATTAGTCTTTCTAATAATTTGCAAATCATCGATGTTAAACTCACTGGTCTGTAGTTCTCAAACTTGTTTCTAAATAACAGTATAATGTTTGCTTTTTTCCATTCTAAAGAAACCACTCCCTCTTCTAATGACAAGTTGAAAACTGTTGCAAGCGATATGCTAATTTGTTCTACAATTTCCTATAGTAGTTTGGGCAGAATCCCAACCACTCCAGGTGATTTATTATCCTTCGTAGCCCTAATTTTTTAGCTACCATTTCCGGCATTATGAACAAACATTTTTCATCTGTCTAACGTCCTGTACACCCTAAAAATGTTAAAACTTAAACAACAGGGAATTTTAACAAAATATAACATGCAGAGACACACACACAAAGTTGTTGAATGTATACTGACACGTGTTGTTTCCTTGACAGCTGTCCTTCTCCCCGACCATCCCCCTCTCCCTCCATGTCAAGGTGCTCATGTTGCTCGCGGCTATACAAACATGCTGCGCCTTCCTCCTGCTTCTCTCCGTCTTTGTCGGCTACGTCTACGCTGGCATCAACATCTTTGCCTTCATGGCAGCAGAGGTATGTTGGTAGAGTTGCGATTAATTTCTCTCCGGTTCCAGTCTTTAGAATCGGGGGCTGTTTCACTGACATTCTTTTGCTCTTTACAATTGATTTTGCTTTTTGAGCTATAATATGGATAAATAAGTCCCCTGGTGTTCTTCGTGTGATTGTAGGTGGCTTGCATAATAATTTAGAATACTGCTTTTTATCATAGTGCCACACACACACACACACACATACATATATATATAATGTAAAGAACATGTTATATATATATAATATGATATAGAGAGCAGGCACTATGTACTTTGACCATACAAAAGAACAGAAATGGCCACTTAATAGAATATTTAATATATATTGGCTGGAAGGAATCACTTCCTATTTTTGTTGTATTAAAATGTGCCTCTAAAATGAATCGGAACTCTGCATAATTAAGTAAATTTGCTCTGCCCTAAAATGATTCTTTTTTATTTTCACAGTGTATATATTTTTTTATGGAAAATCTAAACTGTGACAGTAATTGTGAATTGTTTTTTTCTGTAGTGTGTTCTGTTGATGACAAAGTCTATGTACGTCATAGTGAGGTAAGTACCATTGCACCACTTCCCTTTTACTATGTACGTCATAGTGAGGTAAGTACCATTGCACCACTTCTCTTTTACTATGTACGTCATAGTGAGGTAAGTACCATTGCACCACTTCCCTTTTACTATGTACGTCATAGTGAGGTAAGTACCATTGCACCACTTCTCTTTTACTATGTACGTCATAGTGAGGTAAGTACCATTGCACCACTTCCCTTTTACTATGTACGTCATAGTGAGGTAAGTACCATTGCACCACTTCTCTTTTACTATGTACGTCATAGTGAGGTAAGTATCATTGCACCACTTCTCTTTTACTATGTACGTCATAGTGAGGTAAGTACCATTGCACCACTTCTCTTTTACTATGTACGTCATAGTGAGGTAAGTACCATTGCACCACTTCTCTTTTACTATGTACGTCATAGTGAGGTAAGTACTATTGCACCACTTCTCTTTTACTATGTACGTCATAGTGAGGTAAGTTGCATTGCACCACTTCTCTTTTACTATGTACGTCATAGTGAGGTAAGTACCATTGCACCACTTCTCTTTTACTATGTACCTCATAGTGAGGTAAGTACCATTGCACCACTTCTCTTTTACTATGTACGTCATAGTGAGGTAAGTACCATTGCACCACTTCTCTTTTACTATGTACGTCATAGTGAGGTAAGTACCATTGCACCACTTCTCTTTTACTATGTACGTCATAGTGAGGTAAGTACCATTGCACCATTTCTCTTACTATGTACGTCATAGTGAGGTAAGTACCATTGCACCACTTCTCTTTTACTATGTTCATATTCTGTTCTTTTCCCTCACTGTCACGAGTGAGGTTGGCCGTGATACTAGTCCTCCATGCCAGGAGTAAGGTTGGCCATGATAGTGGTCCTTAATGTCATGAGTGAGGCTGGCTGTGATACTGGTCCTTAATATCACGAGTGAGGCTGACTGTGATAGTGGTTCATAATGTCAGGAGTGAGGTTGGCTGTGATAGTGGTCCTTAATGTCACGAGTGAGGCAGGCCGTCATATTTGTCCTCAATGTCAGGAGTGATGCTGGCCATGATACTGGTCCTCAATGTCAGGAGTGAGGCTGACTGTGATACTGGTCCTTAATGTGAGGAGTGAGGTTGGCTGTGATTACTGGTCCTTAATGTGAGGAGTGAGGCTGGCCATGATAGTGGTCCTCAATGTCAGGAGTTTGGCTGGCTGTGATACTGGTCCTCAATGTCAGGAGTGAGGCTGGCCGTGATAGTGGTCCTCAATGTCAGGAGTGAGGCTGGCCGTGATAGTGGTCCTTAATGTCAGGAGTTAGGCTGGCTGTGATACTGGTCCTCAATGTCAGGTGTGAGGCTTGCTGTGATACTGGTCCTCAATGTCAGGAGTGAGGCTGGTTGTGATACTGGTCCTCAATGTCGGGAGTGAGGCTGGCTGTGATACTGGTTCTTAATGTCAAAGTGAGGCTGGCCGTGATACTGGTCCTCAATGTCGGGAGTGAGGCTGGCCGTGATACTGGTCCTCAATGTCAGGAGTGAGGCTGGCTGTGATACTGGTCCTTAATGTCACAAGTGAGGCTGGCCGTGATACTGGTCCTCAATGTCAGGAGTGAGGCTGGCTGTGATAGTGGTCCTCAATGTCAGGAGTGAGGCTGGCTGTGATACTGGTCCTCAATGTCAGGAGTGAGGCTGGCTGTGATACTGGTCCTTAACGTCTCCAGTGAGGCTGGCCGTGATATTGATCCTCAATGTCATGAGTGAGGCTGGCTGTGATACTGGTCCTTAATGTCACAAGTGAGGCTGGCCGTGATACTGGTCCTTAATGTCACAATTGAGGGTGGCCATGATACTGGTCCTCAATGTCAGGAGTGAGGCTGACTGTGATACTGGTCCTCAATGTCAGGAGTGAGGCTGACTGTGATACTGGTCCTCAATATCAGGAGTGAGGCTGGCCGTGATACTGGTCCTCAATGTCACGAGTGAGGCTGGCCATGATACTGGTCCTTAATGTCACAAGTGAGGCTGGCCGTGATACTGGTCCTTAATGTCACAATTGAGGGTGGCCATGATACTGGTCCTCAATGTCAGGAGTGAGGCTGACTGTGATACTGGTCCTCAATGTCAGGAGTGAGGCTGGTGATACTGGTCCTCAATGTCACAAGTGAGGCTGGCCATGATACTGGTCCTTAATGTCACAAGTGAGGCTGGCCATGATACCGGTCCTCAGTGTCACAAGTGAGGCTGGCCATGATACTGGTCCTCAATGTCACAAGTGAGGCTGGTCATGATACTGGTCCTCAAACCCTCACAGTCTCCACAAACTAATTTAATGGTTTCAGGGCAAAACGTGATAAACACATTTAATGAAATGTTGACCTCTAAATGATGTGCACAAAAGAGTTTTGTTTTCATAATGCGGTAAAAACCATCCGTCTTTCACCAAATACACAGTGCATTTCAGCCTGTCAGGACCACCTTGTCCCTCTTCCCGCAAGGTGTAGTGATGGCACTCAGTGTACATTTTGACAAAAAAGACATGGATATATTTTGCATTTTGATAAAAATGCCATTTGATAACAAATCTGCGAAAAACATTGCAGCCTTCGGTACCTTTGATTTTGGAACAGTCCAACATCGTATAAAAGTTTCAGTTTCAACTCTGAGTTTTTCTCAAAACCAATAAAATTGATATATCATGTTTTATTTTGTACAGAAACACTTCCTCTGTTCTAAGCAGTCTTACATTTTCTCACCATGACATCGTCATGGAAATATTGTTCTCATTTGTGACAACTGTGAAGTATTTCTGCAAGAAATACTTCACTCTTGTGTTTATGCATAAAAAAAAAATTTACAGAAGTTTTCATCATGATCATCATGAATCATGGGCTGTCTAAAGTCTGGTTACAAACCCCACAACTGGTAATAACCCTTACCCAATCATGAATTAAAAACCAAAGGTGTAGCTGTTACCTGAGCTGCAAGCTATCTATTAGGAAAATGTTAACACACCTGCATACACACCTACATACACAACTACATACACACCTACATAGTACATACACACCTACATAGTACATACACACCTACATAGTACATACACACATGCATACATACCTACATATGCACCCGCATACACCCCTACATACACACCTACATATGCACCTGCATACACACCTACATACACACCTACATACGCTAACTCAAGTAGATGCTGGCAATGTTAACAGTGACTTTTCATGTTTTCAGATATGCCATTCATCTTTGGGACATGAATCATGAGGGAGTTTGGGAGAATCGTGCAATCTATGTCTATTACGCGGAACTAATCTTTGAGCTGGCTACGTTGTCCATTGACTTCTGCCATCATCTGCACATGTTGGTGAGGGCCTGCCTCGAGGTTAATTCTTACTTGGTATCTCGTAGATGTTAAGATACATCTGCACATGTTGGTGAGGGCCTGCCTCGAGGTTAATTCTTACTTGGTATCTCGTAGATGTTAAGATACATCTGCACATGTTGGTGAGGGCCTGCCTCGAGGTTAATTCTTACTTGGTATCTCGTAGATGTTAAGATACATCTGCACATGTTGGTGAGGGCCTGCCTCGAGGTTAATTCTTACTTGGTATCTCGTAGATGTTAAGATACATCTGTACATGTTGGTGAGGGCCTGCCTCGAGGTTAATTCTTACTTGGTATCTCGTAGATGTTAAGATACATCTGCACATGTTGGTGAGGGCCTGCCTCGAGGTTAATTCTTACTTGGTATCTCGTAGATGTTAAGATACATCTGTACATGTTGGTGAGGGCCTGCCTCGAGGTTAATTCTTACTTGGTATCTCGTAGATGTTAAGATACATCTGCACATGTTGGTGAGGGCCTGCCTCGAGGTTAATTCTTACTTGGTATCTCGTAGATGTTAAGATACATCTGCACATGTTGGTGAGGGCCTGCCTCGAGGTTAATTCTTACTTGGCATCTTGTAGGTGTTAAATTACCCATGTTGTGCATAGCTAACCTTTGAGATTGTACAAATTACACTGCATGCTTCTAGTATTCTTGAGGACATCTGAACCTTGTCCATGAATGGAAGCAATTTAGTTCAATGTTGCCAATTACATAATACTAACAAAGTGCCTATTTTCCAGATGTTGATACATACACACAAATGCAGAAGACGTTTTTTAAATGTGAATAACTTTTTGAAATGCAAGTTATGTAAAATGTCTCTGTCTGATCGAGAGACCTGAGAAGACTCGCAGAAAACATGCGTAACATTACGAACAATCGATTCCAATAGCCCAGCTCTTTGTTGGGTAGGCCATACGAGCTGATGGATATAAATGTGGAGTCCGGGTCGATATCATCCTTGCAATATGGCACAAGTCACCAATGTGTGGTGCAAGAGTTGTATGAATTTGTGATGTTTAGCTGTTTACACAATCTGGGGATTACAAAATTTTTGATTCAGTACTTCTTAATCTGTGTGGATACTTGTTCCCTTAAAATCTTCTCTTGCTAATATCGTGTGTTCTTCACAGAGCTCTTTGGCTATGACTTGGGTCATTTCTGACTTTGACACTGTGTGTTGACACGGTGTGCAGACATGATGTGCTGACACGGTGTGCTGACACTAAGTGTTGTCTTTTTGCAGCTGTGGGGCCACATATTCCTGAGCATGGCTAGTCTTGTCATCTGCATGCAGTTGCGTTATCTGTTCCACGACTTCCAACGCCGCATCCGTCGGCACAAGAACTACCTCCGTGTAGTGAACAGCATGGAGGCAAGGTAGGAAACACTTGTAAGGTTTCAGAGTAAAACAGACACGATAATTTCATAATGTCATACAAATTTAAATCTACTAATGCAAGAGACAAAAATGTGCTGTTGTTACGTGTAAAAAATATGCTATTGTTACACATAAACATAAATAATTACAACAATAGCAAGAAATAAATCATGTATTATTAAGTAAGACCACAGTGGTGAAACTGTTCCTTTTATATGATCCTAAAATAAAGGGGTACCATGAGAGCTCGACATTTGTGCACTGGCTGTCTGAGATTGGCAGTGAGTTTCATGTCCTTGGTAACCTCTCTCTTGATATGTCAGGATAGGCACAGATTCAGTGTCTAGTAATTTCTGATGTACTTTATTTGCCACTTGTTAATTGAAACTGTATATTGTTATGTATTGTTATGTATCGTGCGATCCTGGAGGAACTTTGAATTATATTTATTGCTAAAAATCTTCTACTTGTCTGCAATGTTGTCTGCTAGGTTTGCCATGGCAACGAAGGAAGAACTTGAAGACAATAATGATGACTGCGCCATATGTTGGGAAGGAATGGAGATGGCCCGTAAACTGCCGTGCGGCCACCTCTTTCACAGGTGAACTGGTGACTGAAATGTCTTGTATCTAATGCATTACTGAAGTCACTGTAGTGTTGGTATATTTCTCTCTGTATGTCGAATGGTCCTAGTACACAACTACACTTGCCAACAGTAAAATGTCACAGTAACTCAGTAAGTAATATTCCACATGATAATTTGCTAACTAATATACGATTAAGTCTCTATGTGATTTGTTCTCAAGTTACTTTAAGAATAAAATCAGCATTATTCGTTCTGTTTTCCCAGGTCATACATTAAGTAATGTCAATGTGGACTTTCCACAAGTAAATTCTCTACTTGTATCATTTGAACCTGCAACAGTTGATGAGGTTAGGAAAATAATAAATCTTGTGAACTTGATCCATTTCAAACAATATTGTTAAAAGCATGTCTCGATACATTAATTGGACCTATAACAAATATTATAAATGCATCACTTTGCTCTGGCTGTTTTCATGATGATTTCAAATACGCCCATGTCACTCCACATCTTAAGACGTCATCTCTGCCTAAACAAGCCCTAAGCAGTTATAGTCCTATTTCTAACCTCAGCTTTATTTCCAAAATACTAGAAAAGGTTATAGCAAGTCGTCTAAGGTCTCACATTAGCACAAATGTCTTAACTAATGTGTCACAATCAGCATATAGACAGTTTCATTCAAAAGAGACTGTCCTCTTAAAGGTTCATAATGACATTAAGGGTAGCCACTACCCGAAAACGGCCATAGGCCAAAACTCTGTTAATACTGAACGTATCAGTTCAGAAAAAGCGACAGGAAAGAATGGATCGGAAGAGAATGTGACAGGAGAGAAGACGACAGGGGGGAAAGACAACAAGCAGACAGATGCAAACCGAAGAAGGAGCTATTCTAAGGCAGTGATAGAGGGGGCAATGAGGAAAGAGAGGGTGTTTATGGGCGACTCCATTATGAGAAAGACGGACAAGGCACTGAGCGAGGGGAAGGACATCGTTGTTTGTTTACCGGGGGCAAGGATTGAACATGTAACTGACAGGGTAGAGAAGGTATTGGGACATGGCAAGGGGGGGTCTATACTGGTACATGTAGGAACAAATAATGCAGACAGGGAGGGAACAACTGCGATAGTACAGAAGTATAGACAGTTAGTGAGGAAGCTACAGAAGACGAGAGTTGAACAGGTTATTCTGTCAGGAATTTTGCCAGTAATGGGAGGAAGGGGGGCAACGTATAGAAACTGTAAGAGGATGGCGATCAGCGTACTAGTTGAGCAGATGTGTGACGAAGAGGGGGTGGGATTCACAGATTTATGGGGATACTTTGTTGGGAGGGAAGATATGTACATGAGAGATGGCCTCCATCTTAGTGGAAAGGGGCAGCAGTTTTCTCAGAGAACCTGCTGCGATCTGTTGACAGTGGGACAGGTTGTATCTATTTAAACTAGATTCGCAGGGGGGACTCACAGAAAAGCCTGAAAATGGAGGCATAGATAAAGACAGCACAAATAAATCAGCAAATAACAGTGTGGAAAACTCTTCTGAAGCTGGATATAAATGTGTTTGTTTAAATGCAAGGAGTATAGTAAACAAAAGAAATGAACTAAACATTATGGTAGAAGATATTGACCCTCATATAATAGGTATAACCGAATCCTGGACCACCACCGATATATCAGATGCTGAATTGGGACTGACAGGATATGTAATGTTTAGAAAAGATAGAATAGGAAGAAAGGGAGGTGGAGTTATTTTATATATTAAAGAATCTATTCAGGCTTATGAAATAAAATTAGAAAGAGAAGCAGATTGCGAAGAAGCTGTTTGGTGTAACATAGTTACAGGAAACTCAACGTTAACAGTTGGGTTAGTTTATCGAAGTCCAAACATAAGCATAGAAGAGAATGAAAAAATACAAAACGCTATAAGGGAAGTAAGCAAACGGGACTGTATTATTATGGGGGATTTTAACCACGGGCATATACAATGGAAATCTCTACAGAGTATGGGGAGTGAGGACCACAATTTTTTAGTTTTAGTTCAAGATACATTCCTTTCTCAACATGTGCTAGAACCAACCAGGGGTGAGAATGTGTTAGACATAGTTTTGTCCTCACAGAATGAATTAGTTGACAATGTCAAGATATGTGAGCCACTGGGGAGTAGCGATCACAACCAGATACATTTTATCATCAAAGTAAAATCAGAAAGGAATAGTAAAAAGCAGTATAGGAGAAATTTCCACAAAGGAAGGTATAAGGACATGAGGAAATATTTAGCAAAGATAGACTGGAATAACACACTGAAAAATAAGACGGCAACAGAATGCTGGAATGTATTAAAGAGTGAAATTAAGTGCATAGTCGATAAATTTGTACCCTTCAAAAAACAAGGAAAACGGTCCAAAAAGAAACACTTATCGAAAGAAGCCATTAGAAAAATTAAGTACAAACAAATGATGTAGGAAGTACAGATGTACTTCAGGTGGCGGTTATGAAGCGCCCAAACAAGCTACAGCACAAAGAATTAGAATTCAAAGAGAAGCTATGAACAACAATTAGCTAGTAATATAAAACATGACAGCAAAAGGAGTTTTTGCATGTATGTTCGAAGCAAACAGAAAGTTCAGGATAAGGTCGGTCCTCCTGAAGATAGTGCTGGAAATATAATATCAGAAGGATTCTTAGTGGCAGAATACCTAAATGAGTATTTTAGTTCAGTGTTTACCAGAGAAGACACTAGTTCACTGCCAAGTACCAGAGGCTAAGTTCAAGGGGGCAGAATCAGACTATTTAAGACAGTTAATTGTAACCCCAGAAATGGTAGCTAAGAAAATTAGGGCTATGAAGGAAAATAAATCACCTGGAGT